>CAJUYC020000095.1:0-356107 GCA_910591585.2 Nysson spinosus | reverse complement strand
TTTCCGTGTAAATTGACGTGAAAATTCGAATGGCATCGAGAATTTCATCGAAAAGAATTTTGGAAGGGCATGGTTTCGACGCAAAGGTAAGTTTTCTCTCTGAAATCGACAGATTTCGCATTTCAGGCGATAGTTTCGCACTTTTTCCAGATTTCCCTATTTCAGAAACGAGAGACCGCATTTTCCGTGTAAATTGACGTGAAAATTCGAATGGCATCGAGAATTTCATCGAAAAGAATTTTGGAAGGGCATGGTTTCGACGCAAAGGTAAGTTTTCTCTCTGAAATCGACAGATTTCGCATTTCAGGCGATAGTTTCGCACTTTTTCCAGATTTCCCTATTTCAGAAACGAGAGACCGCATTTTCCGTGTAAATTGACGTGAAAATTCGAATGGCTTCGAGAATTTCATCGAAAAGAATTTTGGAAGGGCATGGTTTCGACGCAAAGGTAAGTTTTCTCTCTGAAATCGACAGATTTCGCATTTCAGGCGATAGTTTCGCACTTTTTCCAGATTTCCCTATTTCAGAAACGAGAGACCGCATTTTCCGTGTAAATTGACGTGAAAATTCGAATGGCATCGAGAATTTCATCGAAAAGAATTTTGGAAGGGCATGGTTTCGACGCAAAGGTAAGTTTTCTCTCTGAAATCGACAGATTTCGCATTTCAGGCGATAGTTTCGCACTTTTTCCAGATTTCCCTATTTCAGAAACGAGAGACCGCATTTTCCGTGTAAATTGACGTGAAAATTCGAATGGCATCGAGAATTTCATCGAAAAGAATTTTGGAAGGGCATGGTTTCGACGCAAAGGTAAGTTTTCTCTCTGAAATCGACAGATTTCGCATTTCAGGCGATAGTTTCGCACTTTTTCCAGATTTCCCTATTTCAGAAACGAGAGACCGCATTTTCCGTGTAAATTGACGTGAAAATTCGAATGGCATCGAGAATTTCATCGAAAAGAATTTTGGAAGGGCATGGTTTCGACGCAAAGGTAAGTTTTCTCTCTGAAATCGACAGATTTCGCATTTCAGGCGATAGTTTCGCACTTTTTCCAGATTTCCCTATTTCAGAAACGAGAGACCGCATTTTCCGTGTAAATTGACGTGAAAATTCGAATGGCATCGAGAATTTCATCGAAAAGAATTTTGGAAGGGCATGGTTTCGACGCAAAGGTAAGTTTTCTCTCTGAAATCGACAGATTTCGCATTTCAGGCGATAGTTTCGCACTTTTTCCAGATTTCCCTATTTCAGAAACGAGAGACCGCATTTTCCGTGTAAATTGACGTGAAAATTCGAATGGCATCGAGAATTTCATCGAAAAGAATTTTGGAAGGGCATGGTTTCGACGCAAAGGTAAGTTTTCTCTCTGAAATCGACAGATTTCGCATTTCAGGCGATAGTTTCGCACTTTTTCCAGATTTCCCTATTTCAGAAACGAGAGACCGCATTTTCCGTGTAAATTGACGTGAAAATTCGAATGGCATCGAGAATTTCATCGAAAAGAATTTTGGAAGGGCATGGTTTCGACGCAAAGGTAAGTTTTCTCTCTGAAATCGACAGATTTCGCATTTCAGGCGATAGTTTCGCACTTTTTCCAGATTTCCCTATTTCAGAAACGAGAGACCGCATTTTCCGTGTAAATTGACGTGAAAATTCGAATGGCATCGAGAATTTCATCGAAAAGAATTTTGGAAGGGCATGGTTTCGACGCAAAGGTAAGTTTTCTCTCTGAAATCGACAGATTTCGCATTTCAGGCGATAGTTTCGCACTTTTTCCAGATTTCCCTATTTCAGAAACGAGAGACCGCATTTTCCGTGTAAATTGACGTGAAAATTCGAATGGCATCGAGAATTTCATCGAAAAGAATTTTGGAAGGGCATGGTTTCGACGCAAAGGTAAGTTTTCTCTCTGAAATCGACAGATTTCGCATTTCAGGCGATAGTTTCGCACTTTTTCCAGATTTCCCTATTTCAGAAACGAGAGACCGCATTTTCCGTGTAAATTGACGTGAAAATTCGAATGGCATCGAGAATTTCATCGAAAAGAATTTTGGAAGGGCATGGTTTCGACGCAAAGGTAAGTTTTCTCTCTGAAATCGACAGATTTCGCATTTCAGGCGATAGTTTCGCACTTTTTCCTGATTTCCCTATTTCAGAAACGAGAGACCGCATTTTCCGTGTAAATTGACGTGAAAATTCGAATGGCATCGAGAATTTCATCGAAAAGAATTTTGGAAGGGCATGGTTTCGACGCAAAGGTAAGTTTTCTCTCTGAAATCGACAGATTTCGCATTTCAGGCGATAGTTTCGCACTTTTTCCAGATTTCCCTATTTCAGAAACGAGAGACCGCATTTTCCGTGTAAATTGACGTGAAAATTCGAATGGCATCGAGAATTTCATCGAAAAGAATTTTGGAAGGGCATGGTTTCGACGCAAAGGTAAGTTTTCTCTCTGAAATCGACAGATTTCGCATTTCAGGCGATAGTTTCGCACTTTTTCCATATTTCCCTATTTCAGAAACGAGAGACCGCATTTTCCGTGTAAATTGACGTGAAAATTCGAATGGCATCGAGAATTTCATCGAAAAGAATTTTGGAAGGGCATGGTTTCGACGCAAAGGTAAGTTTTCTCTCTGAAATCGACAGATTTCGCATTTCAGGCGATAGTTTCGCACTTTTTCCAGATTTCCCTATTTCAGAAACGAGAGACCGCATTTTCCGTGTAAATTGACGTGAAAATTCGAATGGCATCGAGAATTTCATCGAAAAGAATTTTGGAAGGGCATGGTTTCGACGCAAAGGTAAGTTTTCTCTCTGAAATCGACAGATTTCGCATTTCAGGCGATAGTTTCGCACTTTTTCCAGATTTCCCTATTTCAGAAACGAGAGACCGCATTTTCCGTGTAAATTGACGTGAAAATTCGAATGGCATCGAGAATTTCATCGAAAAGAATTTTGGAAGGGCATGGTTTCGACGCAAAGGTAAGTTTTCTCTCTGAAATCGACAGATTTCGCATTTCAGGCGATAGTTTCGCACTTTTTCCAGATTTCCCTATTTCAGAAACGAGAGACCGCATTTTCCGTGTAAATTGACGTGAAAATTCGAATGGCATCGAGAATTTCATCGAAAAGAATTTTGGAAGGGCATGGTTTCGACGCAAAGGTAAGTTTTCTCTCTGAAATCGACAGATTTCGCATTTCAGGCGATAGTTTCGCACTTTTTCCAGATTTCCCTATTTCAGAAACGAGAGACCGCATTTTCCGTGTAAATTGACGTGAAAATTCGAATGGCATCGAGAATTTCATCGAAAAGAATTTTGGAAGGGCATGGTTTCGACGCAAAGGTAAGTTTTCTCTCTGAAATCGACAGATTTCGCATTTCAGGCGATAGTTTCGCACTTTTTCCAGATTTCCCTATTTCAGAAACGAGAGACCGCATTTTCCGTGTAAATTGACGTGAAAATTCGAATGGCATCGAGAATTTCATCGAAAAGAATTTTGGAAGGGCATGGTTTCGACGCAAAGGTAAGTTTTCTCTCTGAAATCGACAGATTTCGCATTTCAGGCGATAGTTTCGCACTTTTTCCAGATTTCCCTATTTCAGAAACGAGAGACCGCATTTTCCGTGTAAATTGACGTGAAAATTCGAATGGCATCGAGAATTTCATCGAAAAGAATTTTGGAAGGGCATGGTTTCGACGCAAAGGTAAGTTTTCTCTCTGAAATCGACAGATTTCGCATTTCAGGCGATAGTTTCGCACTTTTTCCAGATTTCCCTATTTCAGAAACGAGAGACCGCATTTTCCGTGTAAATTGACGTGAAAATTCGAATGGCATCGAGAATTTCATCGAAAAGAATTTTGGAAGGGCATGGTTTCGACGCAAAGGTAAGTTTTCTCTCTGAAATCGACAGATTTCGCATTTCAGGCGATAGTTTCGCACTTTTTCCAGTTTTCCCTATTTCAGAAACGAGAGACCGCATTTTCCGTGTAAATTGACGTGAAAATTCGAATGGCATCGAGAATTTCATCGAAAAGAATTTTGGAAGGGCATGGTTTCGACGCAAAGGTAAGTTTTCTCTCTGAAATCGACAGATTTCGCATTTCAGGCGATAGTTTCGCACTTTTTCCAGATTTCCCTATTTCAGAAACGAGAGACCGCATTTTCCGTGTAAATTGACGTGAAAATTCGAATGGCATCGAGAATTTCATCGAAAAGAATTTTGGAAGGGCATGGTTTCGACGCAAAGGTAAGTTTTCTCTCTGAAATCGACAGATTTCGCATTTCAGGCGATAGTTTCGCACTTTTTCCAGATTTCCCTATTTCAGAAACGAGAGACCGCATTTTCCGTGTAAATTGACGTGAAAATTCGAATGGCATCGAGAATTTCATCGAAAAGAATTTTGGAAGGGCATGGTTTCGACGCAAAGGTAAGTTTTCTCTCTGAAATCGACAGATTTCGCATTTCAGGCGATAGTTTCGCACTTTTTCCAGATTTCCCTATTTCAGAAACGAGAGACCGCATTTTCCGTGTAAATTGACGTGAAAATTCGAATGGCATCGAGAATTTCATCGAAAAGAATTTTGGAAGGGCATGGTTTCGACGCAAAGGTAAGTTTTCTCTCTGAAATCGACAGATTTCGCATTTCAGGCGATAGTTTCGCACTTTTTCCAGATTTCCCTATTTCAGAAACGAGAGACCGCATTTTCCGTGTAAATTGACGTGAAAATTCGAATGGCATCGAGAATTTCATCGAAAAGAATTTTGGAAGGGCATGGTTTCGACGCAAAGTGTGACGGTCGCGTCACCCGGCACCCTTACATACACACATATACATATATACATATATATACATTTGTACATGAGCCTTCCAGAACATAGCCTTTACTAGGAAACCCTCTAAAAGAGAACAAGTAACTTAAAGAACAGAGCCTTCACTAGGAAACTCCCTAAAAGAGAACAAGTAGCTTAAACTCGTTACTAAAGCAATACGATACTCTGGAAGCCTCATCAAAGCTACGGAAGTCATTACTCACTTAAGAGATAAGATACCAAACCAAGCTACGGAAGTCATTACTCACTTAAGAAATAAGATACCGCTCTAATGAACTAAAACTCTGTACAGGAAATTATAAAATCCTTCTAAGGTAAGAGAGTACTTGAACTTCGACCAAGGCTCTTCGCAACAAACCATATATGGAGCTTCGACCAAGGCTTCTTCGCAACAGCCATAAAAGGCTCGTACAATTTAGCAGAAAGGTTTTTAACTACCTCTCCGAAATCGTAAAAGTTATACCCTGCATTCGTATGACACACGCTACAAAGTCCACTTTTCTCCGAGTATAAATACGGGCCCCTTTGCCCAGTAAAGTCAGTAACGCGGTAGTTAGCAGTACAGTAACCAGTAACGCGGTAGTTAGCAGTACAGTAACCAGTAACGCGGTAGTTAGCAGTACAGTAACCAGTAACGGAGTAGTACAGCAAGAAGTAAGGAGTCAAGCGCGAAGTAACTCGATAGTCGGAAGAGTAAGAGTCAGTAGAAGTAACGAAGAATCAAACGCGAATCTAATATAACGCAGAGTGTGTCAAACGAATCAGGACAACGAGATCCATACGTAAGTTTAACCATTTGTACTTTAAGCCCAGCAATACCTGGCACATTGTAACGCACCATTGCATATATTAAATATATATATTTTTATACTTATGTTTAACCTAACATAAAGACTTTACACCACTGTTATCCTGCATGAACTGCATAATCTACGGAACGTAGATTCTAACGCATATGAATTGAACTTAGACTCTAACGCGTATTACCTTTGAAATTATAACGAGAATAAGAACGAATCCCTACGTACCTCGAACATTTATTGAACATCACAGAGTTTCCCTTTGTACCTTAGTACTTAACCATAGCGAAACGATCCCCTACTTTAGTTACGACACCTCACGTACAGGCTCACGGTGAAGATAATCTCTTTTGATCAACGGTCTGATTTTCTACCTCACGAATCTTACAAACTCACGGTTTAATTCTCTATCGTACCAACCTAGAGTAACGGATACCATCACCATATCAACGCGAGATAAGAAAAGATCCACACGTAGAAACTTTAGACACCGACCTTACCGATCTGGGATCACGAGTATTCTACTCTTACCATCCGCAGTCTAAGGATCGAAAGATCATTAAATTTTGTATTAACCAACAGCCAGCGCGGGGCCGTGACACGATTTTTGGTGGCAGCGGTGGGATCTGTTTTTCGCTGCCAGAATAAAAACCTCTTTTCATTAACGTTAAAATCTGGTTAGGAGAGATCCTCTACGCTTGTTCAATATGCCTATCACACTAAAAGACAATGAAACCACAACACAAATCCAAGCTCGTCGCGAATACGCACCGACACAAAGCCCCACAATTGCCAGTGGCGGTACACCACCACTTATACCGGGACTCGCTAGTACTTCAGGCACCGAAGCCATCATTATTCCTCAAATTACAATCAAAGACGCGATCGAAGCCGTACCAACGTTCGACGGAAGAGCACAAACATTCAGGGCATTTTCCGAAGGTTGCAAGGATGCTAAGGACATGATTCCTCCCCATGCAGAAATAAATCTAGTCAAATTAATTAAAAATCGCCTAAGAGGTAACGCTAAACATGTAGTTACCGGAAAAAGCTTCGTGACCATTGACTCCTTACTCGAATATTTGCAACACCGGTTCTCACCTCCAAAATCAATCTCCTGCCTACAAGGACAGTTAGGGACAATTACGCAATTCCCCTCAGAAGATGTAATTTCCTTCAGTTGCCGAGTGCAACACCTTCTCGACGACATAATCGAGACACATACTCGTATTACCAGAGAAGAAAACACAGCGTTTCGATATGATACGGAAATAGAGGCAATCAAATGTTTCTCGCGCGGTCTGAAAAGGAGCATACGCATAAATCCATCCATTCAGCGCACTTTAGACGACGCCATTCGCTCCGCGATAGAGGCCGAATCCGAAAGCTACCCCATTCAACAATTGCATGAGCGAATTAAGAAGGACGTCGACCGAGCGTATAGATCCGAAGAGAATGCTGTACGACCACAGCGACCGCGAGGAAACTGTTTCTTTTGCAACAAACCGGGTCATTCTGCCGAAACTTGCTGGCTAAAGGAAAGAAACGCACCACGAGGCAACTCGTCCAAGGGAAACGCATTCCAGGAGACTCCATCACCACGAAATACGTCACAAAAAGTATGCCAATACTGCAACTTCAAAGGACACACAATAGATGAGTGTCGTAAGAAACGATACAACGAACAGCAGAATAGCCGACAAAATTCGGGAAACGGAGCTTCCCTCTCGCCGAACGACGCACGCCGAGAGGAATTATCACCGAGAGTCCGCGTCATAGGTCCCATAGAGGAACAAATACCGTCTACACAATAGATTGCCCGAACGAAGCACCGTCAATACTAATTTCAAAGCCAGAAAACCCACCTATCATTTTTATGATCGATACAGGAGCAGGAGTGAATTTAATTAAAGATAAACTCTATCGAAACAAAGAAGAATATTACAAAGGTTCAGTTAAAATTCGCGGAATAACCACAGGCACAGTATCAACGTTAGGACATGTATTTGTGAATATTTTTGGTATAATTTCAAAATTCCACGTCGTACCGGACGACTTTCCTATGCATCAAGAAGGTATAATCGGAACACCTTATTTAAAGGCAGCCGCAGCCAGTATAGATTACGAACAACAGTGCTTAATTCTTCACGATAAAACTATTCCATTTCTTCAAGATAACGTAATTAAACTACCTGCCCGTACTTCGAAATTAGTATTCATATCTTTAACGAACGACTCTCCAAATGAAGGCTACATGCCAAGCCTAAAAACAGACTCGCAAATTCTTTTGGGTAATGCAATTGTGAACAACTATAACGGTAAAGCAGAACTCTATGCTATCAATACCGGCAGTGAAGATATCACGCTAATCTTTCCTCCCGTACAACTACAAAGGCTGGAAGAAATAGCAGCCCCAAATACGGCTGAAAACACATGCTCACCAGCAGCAACTTCTATTTCGGATCAAGAGAATCCACCACGCAAGGAAAAACTGAAGCATTTTTCCAAAACCACTAGCTCACGAGAAGCTACTTCTATTCCGGATCAAGGGAATCCACCACGCAAGGAAAAACTGAAGCATTTTTCCAAAATCACTAGCTCACGAGAAGCTACTTCTATTTCGGATCAAGGGAATCCACCACGCAAGGAAAAACTGAAGCATTTTTCCAAAATCACTAGCTCACGAGAAGCTACTTCTAATTCGGATCGCAAGAATCCTCAAAGCAAGGAAAAGCAGAAGCACTTTTTCAAAAATTCAAAAGGAGGACACCATCAAAAGGAACAGAAGAGACAGACGGCAAAACGCGAAACGAACAAAGTTCCCGAAGCAAAGCCAGAACTTCAAGCCATTAGTTCAAATAAAAATTCATCTCTCACCGAGGTCGAGAGTTTAGAACCAAATGCCACTCGAAGCGATTCTCTCTCCTTAGTATCAAAGAAAAATGAACGGGTCGTCGAGATCGTCCCAGTTCTACACTCTTTTACTTCAAAGGATACGTCTTCCAATTCTACAAGCACTCACACTCCAAAACGAGTAAAAGAATTACTTCCGTTACTACGACTCGAGCACTTGAACTCCGAGGAACGCAACGAAGCGGAAAAGTTAATAACGGAATTCGCAGACAGATTCCACTTACCAGACGAAGCACTGGAAGCCACTACAAAGGCGCATCACAAAATAATTACGGTTGACGATACGCCAATTAATACGAAGCAATACCGCTACCCGCCGGTACATAAAGAAGAAATCCAGAGACAAGTCTCGGACATGCTAAACCAAGGTATAATACAAGAATCAGATTCCGCATACAATTCACCACTATGAGTAGTTCCAAAAAAACCCGATTCGCAAGGAAATAAACGCTGGCGATTAGTTATAGATTTTCGAACATTGAACGAAAAAACAAAAGGCGACGCCTACCCTCTGCCAAACATCACAGAAATCCTCGATCAACTAGGCGGAGCAAAATACTTTTCAATTTTCGACTTAGCCTCAGGATTCCACCAAATACCAATGGATCCACTAGACAAAAATAAAACTGCTTTTTCTACGCCGCATGGTCACTTCGAATATAACCGAATGCCATTTGGATTGAAGAACGCACCCGCCACGTTTCAGCGATTGATGGATCAAACCTTAACAGGTTTGCAAGGCAATGAAATGTTTGTTTATCTGGACGACATCGTAATATACGCAAAATCCCTAGAAGAACACGGAATCAAATTCCGGAAGCTCATAGAACGCCTTCGTAAAGCGAACCTTCAACTACAACCGGATAAATGCGAATTTCTACGAAAGGAAGTTACCTACCTTGGACACATAATTACTGAAAACGGTGTTCAACCCGACCCACGAAAAATAGAAGCAGTACAAAATTTTCCTATTCCAAAAAACGCCAAACATATTAAACAGTTTCTAGGACTAACAGGTTATTATCGAAGATTTATCATGGACTATTCTAAAACGGCAAAACCTTTAACGGAACTACTAAAGAAAAACAATGATTTCGCGTGGACGACGCCACAACAGAACGCTTTCGAAACACTAAGAAATATTCTTTGCGAACAACCAATACTCCAATATCCGGACTTTAACGAAACGTTTAACTTAACGACAGACGCCTCGGGATACGCAGTCGGCGCTGTTCTCAGCCAGGGACCCGTCGGTAAAGATCTACCAATAGCCTATGCGTCTCGTTTATTAAATGGAGCCGAGAAAAACTATTCAACTATTGAAAAAGAACTACTAGCAATAGTCTACGCAGTAAATCATTTTCGACCGTACATCTATGGGAAGAAATTCACACTTCTTACGGATCATCGTCCACTAGTCTGGCTACATAAAGTCAAAGACCCTACATCTCGTCTATTACGTTGGAGATTTAAATTAGACGAATACGAATACAATATCGTCTACAAGCAAGGCAAGGCTAACAGCAACGCCGACGCCCTTTCAAGAAATCCACCAGAGATTTGCACATTTCCATTAACAGAAATAGAACCTGACAGTGAGACATCCACAGAAGATATTTTCGATAGTTCATTTATTAATGCAAGGTTAACAAACCCACAAACTATTCCTGAAATTCAAGAAGAAGAGACAGAAGAGACTAATTCAATTCAGGACGAGGAAGAACCTCCGGATCAAATCGAAACATTCAAATCAACAGAACCAAAGTACATTCGAACACGTAACAACTTCTTACAAGCGAATACTGCAATATGTTTCGTAGACTGTAAAGGACAACCTGTCGATACAGGAAGCCAACTGCTCTATACTCACAAGATTATTAAATTTGATCCAACAAATTTACAGTCGGGAGAGATTACAAGAATTCAAAATAAATCAAAGTTCTATTATTTAATAGCAATACAAAGCACCGAATCATTGAAGCAAGCTTTTAATACCCTATACGAGTTATTAAAACATGACAATCAAACAAGAATTTCAATCTCCGAATCTCCAAAGGGAATACTTACCACCCCTTGGAATACCTTACAGACTGAACTACAAAACCTATCATTACGAGACGTCAAAATATACGTACATTCGAACGAGATAAAAATTCCATTCCGCGAAGACATACTGGAGATTATACAAGAAAATCATAGCACGGTAATCGGAGGACATAAAGGAATGACTAAAACATACGCGCGTATCAAGGATAAATATTTCTGGGAAGGAATGAAACATGATATAAGGAGTTTCGTACGTCAATGCGGCAGTTGTCAAAAACGAAAACTAACTCGTGTAAAGACCAAGCAGCCGATGTTAATCACGGATACGCCACCTGAGCCGTTCCATAAGGTAGCCCTCGATATCGTCGGACCTCTGCCAAACACCGCCCGCGATAACAACTACCTGCTAACCATACAAGACAACCTAACGAAATATTCCATGGCTATACCACTACGAGAGGCCACTTCAGTTCAAATAGCAGGTGCTTTCCTGAAACGCTTCATCTGTCAATTCGGGATTCCTACTTCTATTCTCACTGACCAAGGAACGCCATTCATCGGATCCTTTACGAGATCCTTAACCAAGCTGCTCGGAATAAAACAGCTAAAGTCCACTGCTTTCCATCCGCAAACAAATGGTTCCCTCGAGAGAAGCCATCACGTCCTGATCGAGTACCTAAAACATTTCGTAGATACGCACCACGAATGGGACGAATTAATCGAGCTTTGCATGTTCAGTTACAATACCAGTGTTCACGAAGCTACTAAATTCACGCCTTACGAATTAATTTACGGGAGGACTCCGAAATCCCCGATCGATAAAACCTTACATCCAGACGAAACATACCCTGAATACATTTCCAATCTCATAGACAAACTACATTCAATCAGGGAATTTGCAAAAATTAACTCCGACAAGGCTAAAGAGAAATCAAAGGAGTACTACGATAGGAAACAAAACGCTCGAAATTTTCAAGTACGCGACTGGGTCTATTTATTAAAAGGCAACAGACCGGGAAAATTTAGCGATCAGTACGAAGGACCTTACGAAATCACACAAGTCCTAACAGACGGAAACATTAAAATCCGTATACATAATCGAGAAAAAGTAGTTCACCCGAACCGATTAAAATTATCTTACGGCCATAGTTCCACGGCCTCATAAAATCGAACAAATAATTCTCTTTCTTTGTTCACAGATCTGAAGATCCAATCAACATGTACATCTACATCATTTTCTTCTATTTTTCTCTTACCAATGCTCTAATTGCCTACGACTGCGGTTCTCCTAATATGAATATAACTACAATGTCTTTAAAATCAATTGGTGAATGTAAGATTCCCTCTCAGAAACCTCATGTAGAAGAAAAGTATATTCAACTTCTACAATTATCAGAATTCTCAAACACACATGTAATGCAATGTAAAGTCGAAATAGATAGAACGATATTCCGATGCGGTTTGCTTTCCCATTTATCAGCAGTAACGCATGGAAGAATGGACTATGTAATGGAAATAAGCTCTGACGCATGTTTAAAAATGCATTTAACCCGCGCGTTTAATTTCGGTCAGAAGGATTTAATAACAGGCCTTCTCGCGAATAGCACCGTAACAAAAAGCGTTACAATTGCCGGAGAAATTAAACCCAATGGAGATTGCGACGGCGTTTTCTACTCAGACCCTTACGGCTCTTGGGAAAACGTCATTGTTCAAGCCATCGTAAAAATCACGCTCAGAGATTATTTCGCAACTAGTAGATCAGAAAGCAATAAAATCACGTTACTTTCTGGCACACAATGTACACTATCCGACGGTTTTTGCATTGACTTAGAAGGAGGAAATACATTTTGGAACTCCATTCCAAACAATCAATGTAAATTTAATAATTACGACGTTTTATTTGAAGGAAAAGCAAACAAGATCTTTGACAATCAAACAGAAAATACGGAAATCTACGCTATTACGACTCAAGACATTACCTTTGCCTTAACAAAGAAAGGGCAAATTAAAATCTGTAATTATATAATCACCAAAACCGAGCATCCAAAATTATTCATTTTAGAAACTAAACCAGGAGAATCGTTTTCTTTAAGAAAACCAATCGCAGTCAATAACTTAGACATCTTTACATATGTCAATAGTAAATTCATTTACCTAGAAAAGCATATCAAAACACAAATGACAAAACTATACAGAGATGTTATAATGCAACAATGTCAAGTAGAAAAACAAATGCTTGAAAACGCATTAACGTTAGCAAAAATAGTACCGGAAGACTTCGCGTACCAAGTCATGAACGGCCCAGGCCACATGTCGATAGTAGCAGGAGAAGTAATCCATATTGTAAAATGCGTACCCGTCACAGTAAAGCGACGCGAAACCCGACATTGTTATCAACAATTACCTGTATCTAGGGGAAATCATTCGCTATTTATGGCACCAAAAACCCATATTTTGTTAAAGACAGGAACGCAACACGATTGCAATCCTTACGTACCAAACATGTACCAATTGGATGGGATATGGTACAAAATATCGCCTAATGCAGCCTCAACAATACCACCTAAAGAATTGCAACCCGCGACGCAAAATAGTTGGACTTATTCAAATCCCGAATCACTAGCCACGTCTGGCATATACTCAACGGAAGAATTAAATAAATTACGAGATCACATTATGTTTCCCGTCGAAAAACCCGCTGTATTAAACACTATCGCTAGAAGCATGACCGGTCAAGACGCAGAAAAACAAGGGATATCATTCGTGAACCTACTCGACGAAGCTGCTCTAGAGAAGATCGCCAATTCAACCTGGAACAAACTGTGGGGAGTCTTCACAGGTTTCGGAACGTTCAGTGCAGGAATCCTGGGTCTTTGGATCACCGTGAAGCTAATCAAGTTCACGCTGGACACAGCACTCCACGGATATGCATTACATCAAATCTACGGCTGGAGCCTACATCTACTCGGCGCTGTCTGGGATAGTGTAACGAATATCCTGTTACATCTAAGCAATCAACCGCCAAGGACAACTTCAACCGGCACAAACACCGAAGCCGAAACCGAAGAAGAAGATAAGGAAACTAATCACAAAACTCCAACCACACCGCCAACCATCGAACCACTCGAGCAGGCAAGTATACAGGGTCAAGCGGTATATTACACGCGGATCGAATAATCGACCTCCACGAAGTCGAGTAATATTTAATTCTTCCATCCACCTCGAAAAATTATCGCGCTATGCGTTGCGTCTCAGCTAGCAAAGATAATCTAGAAACTAATACGATAAGTAGGCGAGCGACTGCAATGTTTAACTTTCTCATCCGCCGAAAAACCTTATCATCGCACAGCTGCGCTACAGCTGCCGAACTACTTCCAAGAAAACTAACTCGATAAGGGATATTTCTAGCTCCCATACGCTTCGAATTTTATCGTACTAACCGGTATCACGACCAAACCAAAACTTCCTACCGGGCAACATCTAAGACCCGATAAGACAGGGAAATGAATAGGGGCAGTACCTACGTTTCTAACGCATATAAAAAGGGTCTACAACAAGAGACACCACACCAGTCTAAAAGCCTCTGTCACCTCGACAACTTCTAAGACGCTCTCTAAGACAATTAATACGAAGATGCCAGTCACTGTGGAATGGGTCATGGACAACGCCACAGCAATCGCAGCCATCATCAACGCTGCTCCAGCTGTTCGAGAACTCGCAGACAGTACCTCGTCCAATGCAGGATACGTATATATGGACTCGCGAAGGCAGCAATACCCGATGCCGGCAAGGATCAAGCCAATATCCAGATACGAAGACGAATCGATAGATGAAATCAATCTGGATTTGTCATGGATGGACACCGACCACATTCAGGCCGATCTACTAGACGGGACGATCGAGGAAATTCTACGCGAAGTAGAAAACCTCCACACTAAGGAACGGATCATCGAGAAGGAACACTCGGAGATAGAGTCACCCCGTTGGCGCTTGCCCACTCCTACAAATTGTCCCTCTCCTAACAGTTTGACCTCCACCGAATCAGGGAACGGATCCTACCCGACGGCACCTGGAAGCCCCGAGATGATAGACATCTCCGCATCCGAAGATGAAGGACCAGAGCTGTATGAACAACCTCCACCACCCAGACAATACACCACGGAAGACACCGCAGATACCTCCACAAGGGACGTCATGCAGCCAATACCAGTACAGGCGTACAATATACCACCAGCACCTCCAGTACCGATGCATCAGGAACCACCACCTTTCATGGATGACGTCATAATGGTAGCATCATACGATGTACCGATCGCACCGGCAATGGCTGTACATCAGGGACCGTACTACTATAGCGACACCCTGAGGAACCGCAACACGCTGTACGCGCAATACCAATCTCAGGTAGCACAGCAAGAAGAAATAGTGAGTACAACGTCATGCAGTGTTCCAACCTTGTTCGGAATATTTTGCCGATGGTCATGTATGCAAGGCACCCATCAAAATGGTACAGTAGAATCAAACAGCTTGGATTATATCCAATATTAAATATTGCGCCCCAAAATATTCATTCTCCCGTGTTTTTATTTTCTAATTAATAATTAATAAAAAAAAAAAAATCGTTCTATTATTTTTGGTTTGAACATGATACTTTATACACATATCTTTATTAATTTATTATTGCGTGCGATCTTTATAATAAGTATGACAAAAATTGTAACCTTACTTACTAACATTAATATAAAATAAATTATTGCTATAGTCCATATGCATACTGCATTCCAATACCTGAAAAATAAAAAAAAATTATTATTATTTTCTTTACAAATACATACATATATATATATACGTCTCAGTCAAAAATCTAGAACCTTTTGACTTCTAATTTAAACTTGACTTTTCAATCAACCTTCAATGAAACTATAATTAATTAATTGGATAATCCGGATTAACTCTATAATCCAATTAGCAAAAAATTTTTTCCGCCCCCACGTGGGCCCGGCCTGCAGTATATGCCTACTAACCTCACATGCGGACAAATTGTAAAGGGAAGAATTTTTCCTGCCTTTCGAATTCTGGAAAAATTCTTTCTTAGGGGGGGAGGTGTGACGGTCGCGTCACCCGGCACCCTTACATACACACATATACATATATACATATATATACATTTGTACATGAGCCTTCCAGAACATAGCCTTTACTAGGAAACCCTCTAAAAGAGAACAAGTAACTTAAAGAACAGAGCCTTCACTAGGAAACTCCCTAAAAGAGAACAAGTAGCTTAAACTCGTTACTAAAGCAATACGATACTCTGGAAGCCTCATCAAAGCTACGGAAGTCATTACTCACTTAAGAGATAAGATACCAAACCAAGCTACGGAAGTCATTACTCACTTAAGAAATAAGATACCGCTCTAATGAACTAAAACTCTGTACAGGAAATTATAAAATCCTTCTAAGGTAAGAGAGTACTTGAACTTCGACCAAGGCTCTTCGCAACAAACCATATATGGAGCTTCGACCAAGGCTTCTTCGCAACAGCCATAAAAGGCTCGTACAATTTAACAGAAAGGTTTTTAACTACCTCTCCGAAATCGTAAAAGTTATACCCTGCATTCGTATGACACACGCTACAAAGTCCACTTTTCTCCGAGTATAAATACGGGCCCCTTTGCCCAGTAAAGTCAGTAACGCGGTAGTTAGCAGTACAGTAACCAGTAACGGAGTAGTACAGCAAGAAGTAAGGAGTCAAGCGCGAAGTAACTCGATAGTCGGAAGAGTAAGAGTCAGTAGAAGTAACGAAGAATCAAACGCGAATCTAATATAACGCAGAGTGTGTCAAACGAATCAGGACAACGAGATCCATACGTAAGTTTAACCATTTGTACTTTAAGCCCAGCAATACCTGGCACATTGTAACGCACCATTGCATATATTAAATATATATATTTTTATACTTATGTTTAACCTAACATAAAGACTTTACACCACTGTTATCCTGCATGAACTGCATAATCTACGGAACGTAGATTCTAACGCATATGAATTGAACTTAGACTCTAACGCGTATTACCTTTGAAATTATAACGAGAATAAGAACGAGTCCCTACGTACCTCGAACATTTATTGAACATCACAGAGTTTCCCTTTGTACCTTAGTACTTAACCATAGCGAAACGATCCCCTACTTTAGTTACGACACCTCACGTACAGGCTCACGGTGAAGATAATCTCTTTTGATCAACGGTCTGATTTTCTACCTCACGAATCTTACAAACTCACGGTTTAATTCTCTATCGTACCAACCTAGAGTAACGGATACCATCACCATATCAACGCGAGATAAGAAAAGATCCACACGTAGAAACTTTAGACACCGACCTTACCGATCTGGGATCACGAGTATTCTACTCTTACCATCCGCAGTCTAAGGATCGAAAGATCATTAAATTTTGTATTAACCAACAGCCAGCGCGGGGCCGTGACACGATTTTTGGTGGCAGCGGTGGGATCTGTTTTTCGCTGCCAGAATAAAAACCTCTTTTCATTAACGTTAAAATCTGGTTAGGAGAGATCCTCTACGCTTGTTCAATATGCCTATCACACTAAAAGACAATGAAACCACAACACAAATCCAAGCTCGTCGCGAATACGCACCGACACAAAGCCCCACAATTGCCAGTGGCGGTACGCCACCACTTATACCGGGACTCGCTAGTACTTCAGGCACCGAAGCCATCATTATTCCTCAAATTACAATCAAAGACGCGATCGAAGCCGTACCAACGTTCGACGGAAGAGCACAAACATTCAGGGCATTTTCCGAAGGTTGCAAGGATGCTAAGGACATGATTCCTCCCCATGCAGAAATAAATCTAGTCAAATTAATTAAAAATCGCCTAAGAGGTAACGCTAAACATGTAGTTACCGGAAAAAGCTTCGTGACCATTGACTCCTTACTCGAATATTTGCAACACCGGTTCTCACCTCCAAAATCAATCTCCTGCCTACAAGGACAGTTAGGAACAATTACGCAATTCCCCTCAGAAGATGTAATTTCCTTCAGTTGCCGAGTGCAACACCTTCTCGACGACATAATCGAGACACATACTCGTATTACCAGAGAAGAAAACACAGCGTTTCGATATGATACGGAAATAGAGGCAATCAAATGTTTCTCGCGCGGTCTGAAAAGGAGCATACGCATAAATCCATCCATTCAGCGCACTTTAGACGACGCCATTCGCTCCGCGATAGAGGCCGAATCCGAAAGCTACCTCATTCAACAATTGCATGAGCGAATTAAGAAGGACGTCGACCGAGCGTATAGATCCGAAGAGAACGCTGTACGACCACAGCGACCGCGAGGAAACTGTTTCTTTTGCAACAAACCGGGTCATTCTGCCGAAACTTGCTGGCTAAAGGAAAGAAACGCACCACGAGGCAACTCGTCCAAGGGAAACGCATTCCAGGAGACTCCATCACCACGAAATACGTCGCAAAAAGTATGCCAATACTGCAACTTCAAAGGACACACAATAGATGAGTGTCGTAAGAAACGATATAACGAACAGCAGAATAGCCGACCAAATTCGGGAAACGGAGCTTCCCTCTCGCCGAACGACGCACGCCGAGAGGAATTATCACCGAGAGTCCGCGTCATAGGTCCCATAGAGGAACAAATACCGTCTACACAATAGATTGCCCGAACGAAGCACCGTCAATACTAATTTCAAAGCCAGAAAACCCACCTATCATTTTTATGATCGATACAGGAGCAGGAGTGAATTTAATTAAAGATAAACTCTATCGAAACAAAGAAGAATATTACAAAGGTTCAGTTAAAATTCGCGGAATAACCACAGGCACAGTATCAACGTTAGGACATGTATTTGTGAATATTTTTGGTATAATTTCAAAATTCCACGTCGTACCGGACGACTTTCCTATGCATCAAGAAGGTATAATCGGAACACCTTACTTAAAGGCAGCCGCAGCCAGTATAGATTACGAACAACAGTGCTTAATTCTTCACGATAAAACTATTCCATTTCTTCAAGATAACGTAATTAAACTACCTGCCCGTACTTCGAAATTAGTATTCATATCTTTAACGAACGACT
Source organism: Nysson spinosus (assembly GCA_910591585.2). Classification (NCBI taxonomy): domain Eukaryota; kingdom Metazoa; phylum Arthropoda; class Insecta; order Hymenoptera; family Crabronidae; genus Nysson; species Nysson spinosus. Next base: position 337,391 of record CAJUYC020000095.1, on the reverse strand, counting down.
CTCCAAATGAAGGCTACATGCCAAGCCTAAAAACAGACTCGCAAATTCTTTTGGGTAATGCAATTGTGAACAACTATAACGGTAAAGCAGAACTCTATGCTATCAATACCGGCAGTGAAGATATCACGCTAATCTTTCCTCCCGTACGACTACAAAGGTTGGAAGAAATAGCAGCCCCAAATACGGCTGAAAACACATGCTCACCAGCAGCAACTTCTATTTCGGATCAAGAGAATCCACCACGCAAGGAAAAACTGAAGCATTTTTCCAAAATCACTAGCTCACGAGAAGCTACTTCTATTTCGGATCAAGGGAATCCACCACGCAAGGAAAAACTGAAGCATTTTTCCAAAACCACTAGCTCACGAGAAGCTACTTCTATTTCGGATCAAGGGAATCCACCACGCAAGGAAAAACTGAAGCATTTTTCCAAAATCACTAGCTCACGAGAAGCTACTTCTAATTCGGATCGCAAGAATCCTCAAAGCAAGGAAAAGCAGAAGCACTTTTTCAAAAATTCAAAAGGAGGACACCATCAAAAGGAACAGAAGAGACAGACGGCAAAACGCGAAACGAACAAAGTTCCCGAAGCAAAGCCAGAACTTCAAGCCATTAGTTCAAATAAAAATTCATCTCTCACCGAGGTCGAGAGTTTAGAACCAAATGCCACTCGAAGCGATTCTCTCTCCTTAGTATCAAAGAAAAATGAACGGGTCGTCGAGATCGTCCCAGTTCTACACTCTTTTACTTCGAAGGATACGTCTTCCAATTCTACAAGCACTCACACTCCAAAACGAGTAAAAGAATTACTTCCGTTACTACGACTCGAGCACTTGAACTCCGAGGAACGCAACGAAGCGGAAAAGTTAATAACGGAATTCGCAGACAGATTCCACTTACCAGACGAAGCACTGGAAGCCACTACAAAGGCGCATCACAAAATAATTACGGTTGACGATACGCCAATTAATACGAAGCAATACCGCTACCCGCCGGTACATAAAGAAGAAATCCAGAGACAAGTCTCGGACATGCTAAACCAAGGTATAATACAAGAATCAGATTCCGCATACAATTCACCACTATGGGTAGTTCCAAAAAAACCCGATTCGCAAGGAAATAAACGCTGGCGATTAGTTATAGATTTTCGAACATTGAACGAAAAAACAAAAGGCGACGCCTACCCTCTGCCAAACATCACAGAAATCCTCGATCAACTAGGCGGAGCAAAATACTTTTCAATTTTCGACTTAGCCTCAGGATTCCACCAAATACCAATGGATCCACTAGACAAAAATAAAACTGCTTTTTCTACGCCGCATGGTCACTTCGAATATAACCGAATGCCATTTGGATTGAAGAACGCACCCGCCACGTTTCAGCGATTGATGGATCAAACCTTAACAGGTTTGCAAGGCAATGAAATGTTTGTTTATCTGGACGACATCGTAATATACGCAAAATCCCTAGAAGAACACGGAATCAAATTCCGGAAGCTCATAGAACGCCTTCGTAAAGCGAACCTTCAACTACAACCGGATAAATGCGAATTTCTACGAAAGGAAGTTACCTACCTTGGACACATAATTACTGAAAACGGTGTTCAACCCGACCCACGAAAAATAGAAGCAGTACAAAATTTTCCTATTCCAAAAAACGCCAAACATATTAAACAGTTTCTAGGACTAACAGGTTATTATCGAAGATTTATCATGGACTATTCTAAAACGGCAAAACCTTTAACGGAACTACTAAAGAAAAACAATGATTTCGCGTGGACGACGCCACAACAGAACGCTTTCGAAACACTAAGAAATATTCTTTGCGAACAACCAATACTCCAATATCCGGACTTTAACGAAACGTTTAACTTAACGACAGACGCCTCGGGATACGCAGTCGGCGCTGTTCTCAGCCAGGGACCCGTCGGTAAAGATCTACCAATAGCCTATGCGTCTCGTTTATTAAATGGAGCCGAGAAAAACTATTCAACTATTGAAAAAGAACTACTAGCAATAGTCTACGCAGTAAATCATTTTCGACCGTACATCTATGGGAAGAAATTCACACTTCTTACGGATCATCGTCCACTAGTCTGGCTACATAAAGTCAAAGACCCTACATCTCGTCTATTACGTTGGAGATTTAAATTAGACGAATACGAATACAATATCGTCTACAAGCAAGGCAAGGCTAACAGCAACGCCGACGCCCTTTCAAGAAATCCACCAGAGATTTGCACATTTCCATTAACAGAAATAGAACCTGACAGTGAAACATCCACAGAAGATATTTTCGATAGTCCATTTATTAATGCAAGGTTAACAAACCCACAAACTATTCCTGAAATTCAAGAAGAAGAGACAGAAGAGACTAATTCAATTCAGGACGAGGAAGAACCTCCGGATCAAATCGAAACATTCAAATCAACAGAACCAAAGTACATTCGAACACGTAACAACTTCTTACAAGCGAATACTGCAATATGTTTCGTAGACTGTAAAGGACAACCTGTCGATACAGGAAGCCAACTGCTCTATACTCACAAGATTATTAAATTTGATCCAACAAATTTACAGTCGGGAGAGATTACAAGAATTCAAAATAAATCAAAGTTCTATTATTTAATAGCAATACAAAGCACCGAATCATTGAAGCAAGCTTTTAATACCCTATACGAGTTATTAAAACATGATAATCAAACAAGAATTTTAATCTCCGAATCTCCAAAGGGAATACTTACCACCCCTTGGAATACCTTACAGACTGAACTACAAAACCTATCATTACGAGACGTCAAAATATACGTACATTCGAACGAGATAAAAATTCCATTCCGCGAAGACATACTGGAGATTATACAAGAAAATCATAGCACGGTAATCGGAGGACATAAAGGAATGACTAAAACATACGCGCGTATCAAGGATAAATATTTCTGGGAAGGAATGAAACATGATATAAGGAGTTTCGTACGTCAATGCGGCAGTTGTCAAAAACGAAAACTAACTCGTGTAAAGACCAAGCAGCCGATGTTAATCACGGATACGCCACCTGAGCCGTTCCATAAGGTAGCCCTCGATATCGTCGGACCTCTGCCAAACACCGCCCGCGATAACAACTACCTGCTAACCATACAAGACAACCTAACGAAATATTCCATGGCTATACCACTACGAGAGGCCACTTCAGTTCAAATAGCAGGTGCTTTCCTTAAACGCTTCATCTGTCAATTCGGGATTCCTACTTCTATTCTCACTGACCAAGGAACGCCATTCATCGGATCCTTTACGAGATCCTTAACCAAGCTGCTCGGAATAAAACAGCTAAAGTCCACTGCTTTCCATCCGCAAACAAATGGTTCCCTCGAGAGAAGCCATCACGTCCTGATCGAGTACCTAAAACATTTCGTAGATACGCACCACGAATGGGACGAATTAATCGAGCTTTGCATGTTCAGTTACAATACCAGTGTTCACGAAGCTACTAAATTCACGCCTTACGAATTAATTTACGGGAGGACTCCGAAATCCCCGATCGATAAAACCTTACATCCAGACGAAACATACCCTGAATACATTTCCAATCTCATAGACAAACTACATTCAATCAGGGAATTTGCAAAAATTAACTCCGACAAGGCTAAAGAGAAATCAAAGGAGTACTACGATAGGAAACAAAACGCTCGAAATTTTCAAGTACGCGACTGGGTCTATTTATTAAAAGGCAACAGACCGGGAAAATTTAGCGATCAGTACGAAGGACCTTACGAAATCACACAAGTCCTAACAGACGGAAACATTAAAATCCGTATACATAATCGAGAAAAAGTAGTTCACCCGAACCGATTAAAATTATCTTACGGCCATAGTTCCACGGCCTCATAAAATCGAACAAATAATTCTCTTTCTTTGTTCACAGATCTGAAGATCCAATCAACATGTACATCTACATCATTTTCTTCTATTTTTCTCTTACCAATGCTCTAATTGCCTACGACTGCGGTTCTCCTAATATGAATATAACTACAATGTCTTTAAAATCAATTGGTGAATGTAAGATTCCCTCTCAGAAACCTCATGTAGAAGAAAAGTATATTCAACTTCTACAATTATCAGAATTCTCAAACACACATGTAATGCAATGTAAAGTCGAAATAGATAGAACGATATTCCGATGCGGTTTGCTTTCCCATTTATCAGCAGTAACGCATGGAAGAATGGACTATGTAATGGAAATAAGCTCTGACGCATGTTTAAAAATGCATTTAACCCGCGCGTTTAATTTCGGTCAGAAGGATTTAATAACAGGCCTTCTCGCGAATAGCACCGTAACAAAAAGCGTTACAATTGCCGGAGAAATTAAACCCAATGGAGATTGCGACGGCGTTTTCTACTCAGACCCTTACGGCTCTTGGGAAAACGTCATTGTTCAAGCCATCGTAAAAATCACGCTCAGAGATTATTTCGCAACTAGTAGATCAGAAAGCAATAAAATCACGTTACTTTCTGGCACACAATGTACACTATCCGACGGTTTTTGCATTGACTTAGAAGGAGGAAATACATTTTGGAACTCCATTCCAAACAATCAATGTAAATTTAATAATTACGACGTTTTATTTGAAGGAAAAGCAAACAAGATCTTTGACAATCAAACAGAAAATACGGAAATCTACGCTATTACGACTCAAGACATTACCTTTGCCTTAACAAAGAAAGGGCAAATTAAAATCTGTAATTATATAATCACCAAAACCGAGCATCCAAAATTATTCATTTTAGAAACTAAACCAGGAGAATCGTTTGCTTTAAGAAAACCAATCGCAGTCAATAACTTAGACATCTTTACATATGTCAATAGTAAATTCATTTACCTAGAAAAGCATATCAAAACACAAATGACAAAACTATACAGAGATGTTATAATGCAACAATGTCAAGTAGAAAAACAAATGCTTGAAAACGCATTAACGTTAGCAAAAATAGTACCGGAAGACTTCGCGTACCAAGTCATGAACGGCCCAGGCCACATGTCGATAGTAGCAGGAGAAGTAATCCATATTGTAAAATGCGTACCCGTCACAGTAAAGCGACGCGAAACCCGACATTGTTATCAACAATTACCTGTATCTAGGGGAAATCATTCGCTATTTATGGCACCAAAAACCCATATTTTGTTAAAGACAGGAACGCAACACGATTGCAATCCTTACGTACCAAACATGTACCAATTGGATGGGATATGGTACAAAATATCGCCTAATGCAGCCTCAACAATACCACCTAAAGAATTGCAACCCGCGACGCAAAACAGTTGGACTTATTCAAATCCCGAATCACTAGCCACGTCTGGCATATACTCAACGGAAGAACTAAATAAATTACGAGATCACATTATGTTTCCCGTCGAAAAACCCGCTGTATTAAACACTATCGCTAGAAGCATGACCGGTCAAGACGCAGAAAAACAAGGGATATCATTCGTGAACCTACTCGACGAAGCTGCTCCAGAGAAGATCGCCAATTCAACCTGGAACAAACTGTGGGGAGTCTTCACAGGTTTCGGAACGTTCAGTGCAGGAATCCTGGGTCTTTGGATCACCGTGAAGCTAATCAAGTTCACGCTGGACACAGCACTCCACGGATATGCATTACATCAAATCTACGGCTGGAACCTACATCTACTCGGCGCTGTCTGGGATAGCGTAACGAATATCCTGTTACATCTAAGCAATCAACCGCCAAGGACAACTTCAACCGGCACAAACACCGAAGCCGAAACCGAAGAAGAAGATAAGGAAACTAATCACAAAACTCCAACCACACCGCCAACCATCGAACCACTCGAGCAGGCAAGTATACAGGGTCAAGCGGTATATTACACGCGGATCGAATAATCGACCTCCACGAAGTCGAGTAATATTTAATTCTTCCATCCACCTCGAAAAATTATCGCGCTATGCGTTGCGTCTCAGCTAGCAAAGATAATCTAGAAACTAATACGATAAGTAGGCGAGCGACTGCAATGTTTAACTTTCTCATCCGCCGAAAAACCTTATCATCGCACAGCTGCGCTACAGCTGCCGAACTACTTCCAAGAAAACTAACTCGATAAGGGATATTTCTAGCTCCCATACGCTTCGAATTTTATCGTACTAACCGGTATCACGACCAAACCAAAACTTCCTACCGGGCAACATCTAAGACCCGATAAGACAGGGAAATGAATAGGGGCAGTACCTACGTTTCTAACGCATATAAAAAGGGTCTACAACAAGAGACACCACACCAGTCTAAAAGCCTCTGTCACCTCGACAACTTCTAAGACGCTCTCTAAGACAATTAATACGAAGATGCCAGTCACTGTGGAATGGGTCATGGACAACGCCACAGCAATCGCAGCCATCATCAACGCTGCTCCAGCTGTTCGAGAACTCGCAGACAGTACCTCGTCCAATGCAGGATACGTATATATGGACTCGCGAAGGCAGCAATACCCGATGCCGGCAAGGATCAAGCCAATATCCAGATACGAAGACGAATCGATAGATGAAATCAATCTGGATTTGTCATGGATGGACACCGACCACATTCAGGCCGATCTACTAGACGGGACGATCGAGGAAATTCTACGCGAAGTAGAAAACCTCCACACTAAGGAACGGATCATCGAGAAGGAACACTCGGAGATAGAGTCACCCCGTTGGCGCTTGCCCACTCCTACAAATTGTCCCTCTCCTAACAGTTTGACCTCCACCGAATCAGGGAACGGATCCTACCCGACGGCACCTGGAAGCCCCGAGATGATAGACATCTCCGCATCCGAAGATGAAGGACCAGAGCTGTATGAACAACCTCCACCACCCAGACAATACACCACGGAAGACACCGCAGATACCTCCACAAGGGACGTCATGCAGCCAATACCAGTACAGGCGTACAATATACCACCAACACCTCCAGTACCGATGCATCAGGAACCACCACCTTTCATGGATGACGTCATAATGGTAGCATCATACGATGTACCGATCGCACCGGCAATGGCTGTACATCAGGGACCGTACTACTATAGCGACACCCTGAGGAACCGCAACACGCTGTACGCGCAATACCAATCTCAGGTAGCACAGCAAGAAGAAATAGTGAGTACAACGTCATGCAGTGTTCCAACCTTGTTCGGAATATTTTGCCGATGGTCATGTATGCAAGGCACCCATCAAAATGGTACAGTAGAATCAAACAGCTTGGATTATATCCAATATTAAATATTGCGCCCCAAAATATTCATTCTCCCGTGTTTTTATTTTCTAATTAATAATTAATAAAAAAAAAATCGTTCTATTATTTTTGGTTTGAACATGATACTTTATACACATATCTTTATTAATTTATTATTGCGTGCGATCTTTATAATAAGTATGACAAAAATTGTAACCTTACTTACTAATATTAATATAAAATAAATTATTGCTATAGTCCATATGCATACTGCATTCCAATACCTGAAAAATAAGAAAAAATGTATTATTATTATTTTCTTTACAAATACATACATATATATATATATACGTCTCAGTCAAAAGTTTAGAACCTTCGACTTCTAATTTAAACTTGACTTTTCAATCAACTTTCAATGAAACTATAATTAATTAATTGGATAATCCGGATTAACTCTATAATCCAATTAGCAAAAATTTTTTCCGCCCCCACGTGGGCCCGGCCTGCAGTATATGCCTACTAACCTCACATGCGGACAAATTGTAAAGGGAAGAATTTTTCCTGCCTTTCGAATTCTGGAAAAATTCTTTCTTAGGGGGGGAGGTGTGACGGTCGCGTCACCCGGCACCCTTACATACACACATATACATATATACATATATATACATTTGTACATGAGCCTTCCAGAACATAGCCTTTACTAGGAAACCCTCTAAAAGAGAACAAGTAACTTAAAGAACAGAGCCTTCACTAGGAAACTCCCTAAAAGAGAACAAGTAGCTTAAACTCGTTACTAAAGCAATACGATACTCTGGAAGCCTCATCAAAGCTACGGAAGTCATTACTCACTTAAGAGATAAGATACCAAACTAAGCTACGGAAGTCATTACTCACTTAAGAAATAAGATACCGCTCTAATGAACTAAAACTCTGTACAGGAAATTATAAAATCCTTCTAAGGTAAGAGAGTACTTGAACTTCGACCAAGGCTCTTCGCAACAAACCATATATGGAGCTTCGACCAAGGCTTCTTCGCAACAGCCATAAAAGGCTCGTACAATTTAACAGAAAGGTTTTTAACTACCTCTCCGAAATCGTAAAAGTTATACCCTGCATTCGTATGACACACGCTACAAAGTCCACTTTTCTCCGAGTATAAATACGGGCCCCTTTGCCCAGTAAAGTCAGTAACGCGGTAGTTAGCAGTACAGTAACCAGTAACGGAGTAGTACAGCAAGAAGCAAGGAGTCAAGCGCGAAGTAACTCGATAGTCGGAAGAGTAAGAGTCAGTAGAAGTAACGAAGAATCAAACGCGAATCTAATATAACGCAGAGTGTGTCAAACGAATCAGGACAACGAGATCCATACGTAAGTTTAACCATTTGTACTTTAAGCCCAGCAATACCTGGCACATTGTAACGCACCATTGCATATATTAAATATATATATTTTTATACTTATGTTTAACCTAACATAAAGACTTTACACCACTGTTATCCTGCATGAACTGCATAATCTACGGAACGTAGATTCTAACGCATATGAATTGAACTTAGACTCTAACGCGTATTACCTTTGAAATTATAACGAGAATAAGAACGAGTCCCTACGTACCTCGAACATTTATTGAACATCACAGAGTTTCCCTTTGTACCTTAGTACTTAACCATAGCGAAACGATCCCCTACTTTAGTTACGACACCTCACGTACAGGCTCACGGTGAAGATAATCTCTTTTGATCAACGGTCTGATTTTCTACCTCACGAATCTTACAAACTCACGGTTTAATTCTCTATCGTACCAACCTAGAGTAACGGATACCATCACCATATCAACGCGAGATAAGAAAAGATCCACACGTAGAAACTTTAGACACCGACCTTACCGATCTGGGATCACGAGTATTCTACTCTTACCATCCGCAGTCTAAGGATCGAAAGATCATTAAATTTTGTATTAACCAACAGCCAGCGCGGGGCCGTGACAAAACTTACCTTTGCGTCGAAACCATGCCCTTCCAAAATTCTTTTCGATGAAATTCTCGATGCCATTCGAATTTTCACGTCAATTTACACGGAAAATGCGGTCTCTCGTTTCTGAAATAGGGAAATCTGGAAAAAGTGCGAAACTATCGCCTGAAATGCGAAATCTGTCGATTTCAGAGAGAAAACTTACCTTTGCGTCGAAACCATGCCCTTCCAAAATTCTTTTCGATGAAATTCTCGATGCCATTCGAATTTTCACGTCAATTTACACGGAAAATGCGGTCTCTCGTTTCTGAAATAGGGAAATCTGGAAAAAGTGCGAAACTATCGCCTGAAATGCGAAATCTGTCGATTTCAGAGAGAAAACTTACCTTTGCGTCGAAACCATGCCCTTCCAAAATTCTTTTCGATGAAATTCTCGATGCCATTCGAATTTTCACGTCAATTTACACGGAAAATGCGGTCTCTCGTTTCTGAAATAGGGAAATCTGGAAAAAGTGCGAAACTATCGCCTGAAATGCGACATCTGTCGATTTCAGAGAGAAAACTTACCTTTGCGTCGAAACCATGCCCTTCCAAAATTCTTTTCGATGAAATTCTCGATGCCATTCGAATTTTCACGTCAATTTACACGGAAAATGCGGTCTCTCGTTTCTGAAATAGGGAAATCTGGAAAAAGTGCGAAACTATCGCCTGAAATGCGAAATCTGTCGATTTCAGAGAGAAAACTTACCTTTGCGTCGAAACCATGCCCTTCCAAAATTCTTTTCGATGAAATTCTCGATGCCATTCGAATTTTCACGTCAATTTACACGGAAAATGCGGTCTCTCGTTTCTGAAATAGGGAAATCTGGAAAAAGTGCGAAACTATCGCCTGAAATGCGAAATCTGTCGATTTCAGAGAGAAAACTTACCTTTGCGTCGAAACCATGCCCTTCCAAAATTCTTTTCGATGAAATTCTCGATGCCATTCGAATTTTCACGTCAATTTACACGGAAAATGCGGTCTCTCGTTTCTGAAATAGGGAAATCTGGAAAAAGTGCGAAACTATCGCCTGAAATGCGAAATCTGTCGATTTCAGAGAGAAAACTTACCTTTGCGTCGAAACCATGCCCTTCCAAAATTCTTTTCGATGAAATTCTCGATGCCATTCGAATTTTCACGTCAATTTACACGGAAAATGCGGTCTCTCGTTTCTGAAATAGGGAAATCTGGAAAAAGTGCGAAACTATCGCCTGAAATGCGAAATCTGTCGATTTCAGAGAGAAAACTTACCTTTGCGTCGAAACCATGCCCTTCCAAAATTCTTTTCGATGAAATTCTCGATGCCATTCGAATTTTCACGTCAATTTACACGGAAAATGCGGTCTCTCGTTTCTGAAATAGGGAAATCTGGAAAAAGTGCGAAACTATCGCCTGAAATGCGAAATCTGTCGATTTCAGAGAGAAAACTTACCTTTGCGTCGAAACCATGCCCTTCCAAAATTCTTTTCGATGAAATTCTCGATGCCATTCGAATTTTCACGTCAATTTACACGGAAAATGCGGTCTCTCGTTTCTGAAATAGGGAAATCTGGAAAAAGTGCGAAACTATCGCCTGAAATGCGAAATCTGTCGATTTCAGAGAGAAAACTTACCTTTGCGTCGAAACCATGCCCTTCCAAAATTCTTTTCGATGAAATTCTCGATGCCATTCGAATTTTCACGTCAATTTACACGGAAAATGCGGTCTCTCGTTTCTGAAATAGGGAAATCTGGAAAAAGTGCGAAACTATCGCCTGAAATGCGAAATCTGTCGATTTCAGTGAGAAAACTTACCTTTGCGTCGAAACCATGCCCTTCCAAAATTCTTTTCGATGAAATTCTCGATGCCATTCGAATTTTCACGTCAATTTACACGGAAAATGCGGTCCCTCGTTTCTGAAATAGGGAAATCTGGAAAAAGTGCGAAACTATCGCCTGAAATGCGAAATCTGTCGATTTCAGAGAGAAAACTTACCTTTGCGTCGAAACCATGCCCTTCCAAAATTCTTTTCGATGAAATTCTCGATGCCATTCGAATTTTCACGTCAATTTACACGGAAAATGCGGTCTCTCGTTTCTGAAATAGGGAAATCTGGAAAAAGTGCGAAACTATCGCCTGAAATGCGAAATCTGTCGATTTCAGAGAGAAAACTTACCTTTGCGTCGAAACCATGCCCTTCCAAAATTCTTTTCGATGAAATTCTCGATGCCATTCGAATTTTCACGTCAATTTACACGGAAAATGCGGTCTCTCGTTTCTGAAATAGGGAAATCTGGAAAAAGTGCGAAACTATCGCCTGAAATGCGAAATCTGTCGATTTCAGAGAGAAAACTTACCTTTGCGTCGAAACCATGCCCTTCCAAAATTCTTTTCGATGAAATTCTCGATGCCATTCGAATTTTCACGTCAATTTACACGGAAAATGCGGTCTCTCGTTTCTGAAATAGGGAAATCTGGAAAAAGTGCGAAACTATCGCCTGAAATGCGAAATCTGTCGATTTCAGAGAGAAAACTTACCTTTGCGTCGAAACCATGCCCTTCCAAAATTCTTTTCGATGAAATTCTCGATGCCATTCGAATTTTCACGTCAATTTACACGGAAAATGCGGTCTCTCGTTTCTGAAATAGGGAAATCTGGAAAAAGTGCGAAACTATCGCCTGAAATGCGAAATCTGTCGATTTCAGAGAGAAAACTTACCTTTGCGTCGAAACCATGCCCTTCCAAAATTCTTTTCGATGAAATTCTCGATGCCATTCGAATTTTCACGTCAATTTACACGGAAAATGCGGTCTCTCGTTTCTGAAATAGGGAAATCTGGAAAAAGTGCGAAACTATCGCCTGAAATGCGAAATCTGTCGATTTCAGAGAGAAAACTTACCTTTGCGTCGAAACCATGCCCTTCCAAAATTCTTTTCGATGAAATTCTCGATGCCATTCGAATTTTCACGTCAATTTACACGGAAAATGCGGTCTCTCGTTTCTGAAATAGGGAAATCTGGAAAAAGTGCGAAACTATCGCCTGAAATGCGAAATCTGTCGATTTCAGAGAGAAAACTTACCTTTGCGTCGAAACCATGCCCTTCCAAAATTCTTTTCGATGAAATTCTCGATGCCATTCGAATTTTCACGTCAATTTACACGGAAAATGCGGTCTCTCGTTTCTGAAATAGGGAAATCTGGAAAAAGTGCGAAACTATCGCCTGAAATGCGAAATCTGTCGATTTCAGAGAGAAAACTTAAAAAATCCTCCTCTCCTGCCTCCCTTCACAGTCTACAAGCTATCATCTATCACATTTGACTCGACGCCAACATCAAGGATCGAAGTCGACGAAGCAAACTCCATTTCCAGAGAGGATCATAACGGCAACCAGGTGTCCCTGCCTACCCAGGATCCACGATCGCGTCCACTGCCAGTGCAACGAAGCCCATAGTATTCATCACAAAGTGAGTAATTAATCATTTTATTTTCCGTACCGATTCTCCACACGACCGCGATCGTCCCGGGATTATCTCCCAAAAGCAAGCGGTCACCCTCAGCGTCCATCCCGTCTCGCCATTACGCGTTTTCATAAATTTCCTAACTCTCACGGGACTGGAACGTAACAGCGTCGAAACCATGCCCTTCCAAAATTCTTTTCGATGAAATTCTCGATGCCATTCGAATTTTCACGTCAATTTACACGGAAAATGCGGTCTCTCGTTTCTGAAATAGGGAAATCTGGAAAAAGTGCGAAACTATCGCCTGAAATGCGAAATCTGTCGATTTCAGAGAGAAAACTTACCTTTGCGTCGAAACCATGCCCTTCCAAAATTCTTTTCGATGAAATTCTCGATGCCATTCGAATTTTCACGTCAATTTACACGGAAAATGCGGTCTCTCGTTTCTGAAATAGGGAAATCTGGAAAAAGTGCGAAACTATCGCCTGAAATGCGAAATCTGTCGATTTCAGAGAGAAAACTTACCTTTGCGTCGAAACCATGCCCTTCCAAAATTCTTTTCGATGAAATTCTCGATGCCATTCGAATTTTCACGTCAATTTACACGGAAAATGCGGTCTCTCGTTTCTGAAATAGGGAAATCTGGAAAAAGTGCGAAACTATCGCCTGAAATGCGAAATCTGTCGATTTCAGAGAGAAAACTTACCTTTGCGTCGAAACCATGCCCTTCCAAAATTCTTTTCGATGAAATTCTCGATGCCATTCGAATTTTCACGTCAATTTACACGGAAAATGCGGTCTCTCGTTTCTGAAATAGGGAAATCTGGAAAAAGTGCGAAACTATCGCCTGAAATGCGAAATCTGTCGATTTCAGAGAGAAAACTTACCTTTGCGTCGAAACCATGCCCTTCCAAAATTCTTTTCGATGAAATTCTCGATGCCATTCGAATTTTCACGTCAATTTACACGGAAAATGCGGTCTCTCGTTTCTGAAATAGGGAAATCTGGAAAAAGTGCGAAACTATCGCCTGAAATGCGAAATCTGTCGATTTCAGAGAGAAAACTTACCTTTGCGTCGAAACCATGCCCTTCCAAAATTCTTTTCGATGAAATTCTCGATGCCATTCGAATTTTCACGTCAATTTACACGGAAAATGCGGTCTCTCGTTTCTGAAATAGGGAAATCTGGAAAAAGTGCGAAACTATCGCCTGAAATGCGAAATCTGTCGATTTCAGAGAGAAAACTTACCTTTGCGTCGAAACCATGCCCTTCCAAAATTCTTTTCGATGAAATTCTCGATGCCATTCGAATTTTCACGTCAATTTACACGGAAAATGCGGTCTCTCGTTTCTGAAATAGGGAAATCTGGAAAAAGTGCGAAACTATCGCCTGAAATGCGAAATCTGTCGATTTCAGAGAGAAAACTTACCTTTGCGTCGAAACCATGCCCTTCCAAAATTCTTTTCGATGAAATTCTCGATGCCATTCGAATTTTCACGTCAATTTACACGGAAAATGCGGTCTCTCGTTTCTGAAATAGGGAAATCTGGAAAAAGTGCGAAACTATCGCCTGAAATGCGAAATCTGTCGATTTCAGAGAGAAAACTTACCTTTGCGTCGAAACCATGCCCTTCCAAAATTCTTTTCGATGAAATTCTCGATGCCATTCGAATTTTCACGTCAATTTACACGGAAAATGCGGTCTCTCGTTTCTGAAATAGGGAAATCTGGAAAAAGTGCGAAACTATCGCCTGAAATGCGAAATCTGTCGATTTCAGAGAGAAAACTTACCTTTGCGTCGAAACCATGCCCTTCCAAAATTCTTTTCGATGAAATTCTCGATGCCATTCGAATTTTCACGTCAATTTACACGGAAAATGCGGTCTCTCGTTTCTGAAATAGGGAAATCTGGAAAAAGTGCGAAACTATCGCCTGAAATGCGAAATCTGTCGATTTCAGAGAGAAAACTTACCTTTGCGTCGAAACCATGCCCTTCCAAAATTCTTTTCGATGAAATTCTCGATGCCATTCGAATTTTCACGTCAATTTACACGGAAAATGCGGTCTCTCGTTTCTGAAATAGGGAAATCTGGAAAAAGTGCGAAACTATCGCCTGAAATGCGAAATCTGTCGATTTCAGAGAGAAAACTTACCTTTGCGTCGAAACCATGCCCTTCCAAAATTCTTTTCGATGAAATTCTCGATGCCATTCGAATTTTCACGTCAATTTACACGGAAAATGCGGTCTCTCGTTTCTGAAATAGGGAAATCTGGAAAAAGTGCGAAACTATCGCCTGAAATGCGAAATCTGTCGATTTCAGAGAGAAAACTTACCTTTGCGTCGAAACCATGCCCTTCCAAAATTCTTTTCGATGAAATTCTCGATGCCATTCGAATTTTCACGTCAATTTACACGGAAAATGCGGTCTCTCGTTTCTGAAATAGGGAAATCTGGAAAAAGTGCGAAACTATCGCCTGAAATGCGAAATCTGTCGATTTCAGAGAGAAAACTTACCTTTGCGTCGAAACCATGCCCTTCCAAAATTCTTTTCGATGAAATTCTCGATGCCATTCGAATTTTCACGTCAATTTACACGGAAAATGCGGTCTCTCGTTTCTGAAATAGGGAAATCTGGAAAAAGTGCGAAACTATCGCCTGAAATGCGAAATCTGTCGATTTCAGAGAGAAAACTTACCTTTGCGTCGAAACCATGCCCTTCCAAAATTCTTTTCGATGAAATTCTCGATGCCATTCGAATTTTCACGTCAATTTACACGGAAAATGCGGTCTCTCGTTTCTGAAATAGGGAAATCTGGAAAAAGTGCGAAACTATCGCCTGAAATGCGAAATCTGTCGATTTCAGAGAGAAAACTTACCTTTGCGTCGAAACCATGCCCTTCCAAAATTCTTTTCGATGAAATTCTCGATGCCATTCGAATTTTCACGTCAATTTACACGGAAAATGCGGTCTCTCGTTTCTGAAATAGGGAAATCTGGAAAAAGTGCGAAACTATCGCCTGAAATGCGAAATCTGTCGATTTCAGAGAGAAAACTTACCTTTGCGTCGAAACCATGCCCTTCCAAAATTCTTTTCGATGAAATTCTCGATGCCATTCGAATTTTCACGTCAATTTACACGGAAAATGCGGTCTCTCGTTTCTGAAATAGGGAAATCTGGAAAAAGTGCGAAACTATCGCCTGAAATGCGAAATCTGTCGATTTCAGAGAGAAAACTTACCTTTGCGTCGAAACCATGCCCTTCCAAAATTCTTTTCGATGAAATTCTCGATGCCATTCGAATTTTCACGTCAATTTACACGGAAAATGCGGTCTCTCGTTTCTGAAATAGGGAAATCTGGAAAAAGTGCGAAACTATCGCCTGAAATGCGAAATCTGTCGATTTCAGAGAGAAAACTTACCTTTGCGTCGAAACCATGCCCTTCCAAAATTCTTTTCGATGAAATTCTCGATGCCATTCGAATTTTCACGTCAATTTACACGGAAAATGCGGTCTCTCGTTTCTGAAATAGGGAAATCTGGAAAAAGTGCGAAACTATCGCCTGAAATGCGAAATCTGTCGATTTCAGAGAGAAAACTTACCTTTGCGTCGAAACCATGCCCTTCCAAAATTCTTTTCGATGAAATTCTCGATGCCATTCGAATTTTCACGTCAATTTACACGGAAAATGCGGTCTCTCGTTTCTGAAATAGGGAAATCTGGAAAAAGTGCGAAACTATCGCCTGAAATGCGAAATCTGTCGATTTCAGAGAGAAAACTTACCTTTGCGTCGAAACCATGCCCTTCCAAAATTCTTTTCGATGAAATTCTCGATGCCATTCGAATTTTCACGTCAATTTACACGGAAAATGCGGTCTATCGTTTCTGAAATAGGGAAATCTGGAAAAAGTGCGAAACTATCGCCTGAAATGCGAAATCTGTCGATTTCAGAGAGAAAACTTACCTTTGCGTCGAAACCATGCCCTTCCAAAATTCTTTTCGATGAAATTCTCGACGCCATTCGAATTTTCACGTCAATTTACACGGAAAATGCGGTCTCTCGTTTCTGAAATAGGGAAATCTGGAAAAAGTGCGAAACTATCGCCTGAAATGCGAAATCTGTCGATTTCAGAGAGAAAACTTACCTTTGCGTCGAAACCATGCCCTTCCAAAATTCTTTTCGATGAAATTCTCGATGCCATTCGAATTTTCACGTCAATTTACACGGAAAATGCGGTCTCTCGTTTCTGAAATAGGGAAATCTGGAAAAAGTGCGAAACTATCGCCTGAAATGCGAAATCTGTCGATTTCAGAGAGAAAACTTACCTTTGCGTCGAAACCATGCCCTTCCAAAATTCTTTTCGATGAAATTCTCGATGCCATTCGAATTTTCACGTCAATTTACACGGAAAATGCGGTCTCTCGTTTCTGAAATAGGGAAATCTGGAAAAAGTGCGAAACTATCGCCTGAAATGCGAAATCTGTCGATTTCAGAGAGAAAACTTACCTTTGCGTCGAAACCATGCCCTTCCAAAATTCTTTTCGATGAAATTCTCGATGCCATTCGAATTTTCACGTCAATTTACACGGAAAATGCGGTCTCTCGTTTCTGAAATAGGGAAATCTGGAAAAAGTGCGAAACTATCGCCTGAAATGCGAAATCTGTCGATTTCAGAGAGAAAACTTACCTTTGCGTCGAAACCATGCCCTTCCAAAATTCTTTTCGATGAAATTCTCGATGCCATTCGAATTTTCACGTCAATTTACACGGAAAATGCGGTCTCTCGTTTCTGAAATAGGGAAATCTGGAAAAAGTGCGAAACTATCGCCTGAAATGCGAAATCTGTCGATTTCAGAGAGAAAACTTACCTTTGCGTCGAAACCATGCCCTTCCAAAATTCTTTTCGATGAAATTCTCGATGCCATTCGAATTTTCACGTCAATTTACACGGAAAATGCGGTCTCTCGTTTCTGAAATAGGGAAATCTGGAAAAAGTGCGAAACTATCGCCTGAAATGCGAAATCTGTCGATTTCAGAGAGAAAACTTACCTTTGCGTCGAAACCATGCCCTTCCAAAATTCTTTTCGATGAAATTCTCGATGCCATTCGAATTTTCACGTCAATTTACACGGAAAATGCGGTCTCTCGTTTCTGAAATAGGGAAATCTGGAAAAAGTGCGAAACTATCGCCTGAAATGCGAAATCTGTCGATTTCAGAGAGAAAACTTACCTTTGCGTCGAAACCATGCCCTTCCAAAATTCTTTTCGATGAAATTCTCGAAGCCATTCGAATTTTCACGTCAATTTACACGGAAAATGCGGTCTCTCGTTTCTGAAATAGGGAAATCTGGAAAAAGTGCGAAACTATCGCCTGAAATGCGAAATCTGTCGATTTCAGAGAGAAAACTTACCTTTGCGTCGAAACCATGCCCTTCCAAAATTCTTTTCGATGAAATTCTCGATGCCATTCGAATTTTCACGTCAATTTACACGGAAAATGCGGTCTCTCGTTTCTGAAATAGGGAAATCTGGAAAAAGTGCGAAACTATCGCCTGAAATGCGAAATCTGTCGATTTCAGAGAGAAAACTTACCTTTGCGTCGAAACCATGCCCTTCCAAAATTCTTTTCGATGAAATTCTCGATGCCATTCGAATTTTCACGTCAATTTACACGGAAAATGCGGTCTCTCGTTTCTGAAATAGGGAAATCTGGAAAAAGTGCGAAACTATCGCCTGAAATGCGAAATCTGTCGATTTCAGAGAGAAAACTTACCTTTGCGTCGAAACCATGCCCTTCCAAAATTCTTTTCGATGAAATTCTCGATGCCATTCGAATTTTCACGTCAATTTACACGGAAAATGCGGTCTCTCGTTTCTGAAATAGGGAAATCTGGAAAAAGTGCGAAACTATCGCCTGAAATGCGAAATCTGTCGATTTCAGAGAGAAAACTTACCTTTGCGTCGAAACCATGCCCTTCCAAAATTCTTTTCGATGAAATTCTCGATGCCATTCGAATTTTCACGTCAATTTACACGGAAAATGCGGTCTCTCGTTTCTGAAATAGGGAAATCTGGAAAAAGTGCGAAACTATCGCCTGAAATGCGAAATCTGTCGATTTCAGAGAGAAAACTTACCTTTGCGTCGAAACCATGCCCTTCCAAAATTCTTTTCGATGAAATTCTCGATGCCATTCGAATTTTCACGTCAATTTACACGGAAAATGCGGTCTCTCGTTTCTGAAATAGGGAAATCTGGAAAAAGTGCGAAACTATCGCCTGAAATGCGAAATCTGTCGATTTCAGAGAGAAAACTTACCTTTGCGTCGAAACCATGCCCTTCCAAAATTCTTTTCGATGAAATTCTCGATGCCATTCGAATTTTCACGTCAATTTACACGGAAAATGCGGTCTCTCGTTTCTGAAATAGGGAAATCTGGAAAAAGTGCGAAACTATCGCCTGAAATGCGAAATCTGTCGATTTCAGAGAGAAAACTTACCTTTGCGTCGAAACCATGCCCTTCCAAAATTCTTTTCGATGAAATTCTCGATGCCATTCGAATTTTCACGTCAATTTACACGGAAAATGCGGTCTCTCGTTTCTGAAATAGGGAAATCTGGAAAAAGTGCGAAACTATCGCCTGAAATGCGAAATCTGTCGATTTCAGAGAGAAAACTTACCTTTGCGTCGAAACCATGCCCTTCCAAAATTCTTTTCGATGAAATTCTCGATGCCATTCGAATTTTCACGTCAATTTACACGGAAAATGCGGTCTCTCGTTTCTGAAATAGGGAAATCTGGAAAAAGTGCGAAACTATCGCCTGAAATGCGAAATCTGTCGATTTCAGAGAGAAAACTTACCTTTGCGTCGAAACCATGCCCTTCCAAAATTCTTTTCGATGAAATTCTCGATGCCATTCGAATTTTCACGTCAATTTACACGGAAAATGCGGTCTCTCGTTTCTGAAATAGGGAAATCTGGAAAAAGTGCGAAACTATCGCCTGAAATGCGAAATCTGTCGATTTCAGAGAGAAAACTTACCTTTGCGTCGAAACCATGCCCTTCCAAAATTCTTTTCGATGAAATTCTCGATGCCATTCGAATTTTCACGTCAATTTACACGGAAAATGCGGTCTCTCGTTTCTGAAATAGGGAAATCTGGAAAAAGTGCGAAACTATCGCCTGAAATGCGAAATCTGTCGATTTCAGAGAGAAAACTTACCTTTGCGTCGAAACCATGCCCTTCCAAAATTCTTTTCGATGAAATTCTCGATGCCATTCGAATTTTCACGTCAATTTACACGGAAAATGCGGTCTCTCGTTTCTGAAATAGGGAAATCTGGAAAAAGTGCGAAACTATCGCCTGAAATGCGAAATCTGTCGATTTCAGAGAGAAAACTTACCTTTGCGTCGAAACCATGCCCTTCCAAAATTCTTTTCGATGAAATTCTCGATGCCATTCGAATTTTCACGTCAATTTACACGGAAAATGCGGTCTCTCGTTTCTGAAATAGGGAAATCTGGAAAAAGTGCGAAACTATCGCCTGAAATGCGAAATCTGTCGATTTCAGAGAGAAAACTTACCTTTGCGTCGAAACCATGCCCTTCCAAAATTCTTTTCGATGAAATTCTCGATGCCATTCGAATTTTCACGTCAATTTACACGGAAAATGCGGTCTCTCGTTTCTGAAATAGGGAAATCTGGAAAAAGTGCGAAACTATCGCCTGAAATGCGAAATCTGTCGATTTCAGAGAGAAAACTTACCTTTGCGTCGAAACCATGCCCTTCCAAAATTCTTTTCGATGAAATTCTCGATGCCATTCGAATTTTCACGTCAATTTACACGGAAAATGCGGTCTCTCGTTTCTGAAATAGGGAAATCTGGAAAAAGTGCGAAACTATCGCCTGAAATGCGAAATCTGTCGATTTCAGAGAGAAAACTTACCTTTGCGTCGAAACCATGCCCTTCCAAAATTCTTTTCGATGAAATTCTCGATGCCATTCGAATTTTCACGTCAATTTACACGGAAAATGCGGTCTCTCGTTTCTGAAATAGGGAAATCTGGAAAAAGTGCGAAACTATCGCCTGAAATGCGAAATCTGTCGATTTCAGAGAGAAAACTTACCTTTGCGTCGAAACCATGCCCTTCCAAAATTCTTTTCGATGAAATTCTCGATGCCATTCGAATTTTCACGTCAATTTACACGGAAAATGCGGTCTCTCGTTTCTGAAATAGGGAAATCTGGAAAAAGTGCGAAACTATCGCCTGAAATGCGAAATCTGTCGATTTCAGAGAGAAAACTTACCTTTGCGTCGAAACCATGCCCTTCCAAAATTCTTTTCGATGAAATTCTCGATGCCATTCGAATTTTCACGTCAATTTACACGGAAAATGCGGTCTCTCGTTTCTGAAATAGGGAAATCTGGAAAAAGTGCGAAACTATCGCCTGAAATGCGAAATCTGTCGATTTCAGAGAGAAAACTTACCTTTGCGTCGAAACCATGCCCTTCCAAAATTCTTTTCGATGAAATTCTCGATGCCATTCGAATTTTCACGTCAATTTACACGGAAAATGCGGTCTCTCGTTTCTGAAATAGGGAAATCTGGAAAAAGTGCGAAACTATCGCCTGAAATGCGAAATCTGTCGATTTCAGAGAGAAAACTTACCTTTGCGTCGAAACCATGCCCTTCCAAAATTCTTTTCGATGAAATTCTCGATGCCATTCGAATTTTCACGTCAATTTACACGGAAAATGCGGTCTCTCGTTTCTGAAATAGGGAAATCTGGAAAAAGTGCGAAACTATCGCCTGAAATGCGAAATCTGTCGATTTCAGAGAGAAAACTTACCTTTGCGTCGAAACCATGCCCTTCCAAAATTCTTTTCGATGAAATTCTCGATGCCATTCGAATTTTCACGTCAATTTACACGGAAAATGCGGTCTCTCGTTTCTGAAATAGGGAAATCTGGAAAAAGTGCGAAACTATCGCCTGAAATGCGAAATCTGTCGATTTCAGAGAGAAAACTTACCTTTGCGTCGAAACCATGCCCTTCCAAAATTCTTTTCGATGAAATTCTCGATGCCATTCGAATTTTCACGTCAATTTACACGGAAAATGCGGTCTCTCGTTTCTGAAATAGGGAAATCTGGAAAAAGTGCGAAACTATCGCCTGAAATGCGAAATCTGTCGATTTCAGAGAGAAAACTTACCTTTGCGTCGAAACCATGCCCTTCCAAAATTCTTTTCGATGAAATTCTCGATGCCATTCGAATTTTCACGTCAATTTACACGGAAAATGCGGTCTCTCGTTTCTGAAATAGGGAAATCTGGAAAAAGTGCGAAACTATCGCCTGAAATGCGAAATCTGTCGATTTCAGAGAGAAAACTTACCTTTGCGTCGAAACCATGCCCTTCCAAAATTCTTTTCGATGAAATTCTCGATGCCATTCGAATTTTCACGTCAATTTACACGGAAAATGCGGTCTCTCGTTTCTGAAATAGGGAAATCTGGAAAAAGTGCGAAACTATCGCCTGAAATGCGAAATCTGTCGATTTCAGAGAGAAAACTTACCTTTGCGTCGAAACCATGCCCTTCCAAAATTCTTTTCGATGAAATTCTCGATGCCATTCGAATTTTCACGTCAATTTACACGGAAAATGCGGTCTCTCGTTTCTGAAATAGGGAAATCTGGAAAAAGTGCGAAACTATCGCCTGAAATGCGAAATCTGTCGATTTCAGAGAGAAAACTTACCTTTGCGTCGAAACCATGCCCTTCCAAAATTCTTTTCGATGAAATTCTCGATGCCATTCGAATTTTCACGTCAATTTACACGGAAAATGCGGTCTCTCGTTTCTGAAATAGGGAAATCTGGAAAAAGTGCGAAACTATCGCCTGAAATGCGAAATCTGTCGATTTCAGAGAGAAAACTTACCTTTGCGTCGAAACCATGCCCTTCCAAAATTCTTTTCGATGAAATTCTCGATGCCATTCGAATTTTCACGTCAATTTACACGGAAAATGCGGTCTCTCGTTTCTGAAATAGGGAAATCTGGAAAAAGTGCGAAACTATCGCCTGAAATGCGAAATCTGTCGATTTCAGAGAGAAAACTTACCTTTGCGTCGAAACCATGCCCTTCCAAAATTCTTTTCGATGAAATTCTCGATGCCATTCGAATTTTCACGTCAATTTACACGGAAAATGCGGTCTCTCGTTTCTGAAATAGGGAAATCTGGAAAAAGTGCGAAACTATCGCCTGAAATGCGAAATCTGTCGATTTCAGAGAGAAAACTTACCTTTGCGTCGAAACCATGCCCTTCCAAAATTCTTTTCGATGAAATTCTCGATGCCATTCGAATTTTCACGTCAATTTACACGGAAAATGCGGTCTCTCGTTTCTGAAATAGGGAAATCTGGAAAAAGTGCGAAACTATCGCCTGAAATGCGAAATCTGTCGATTTCAGAGAGAAAACTTACCTTTGCGTCGAAACCATGCCCTTCCAAAATTCTTTTCGATGAAATTCTCGATGCCATTCGAATTTTCACGTCAATTTACACGGAAAATGCGGTCTCTCGTTTCTGAAATAGGGAAATCTGGAAAAAGTGCGAAACTATCGCCTGAAATGCGAAATCTGTCGATTTCAGAGAGAAAACTTACCTTTGCGTCGAAACCATGCCCTTCCAAAATTCTTTTCGATGAAATTCTCGATGCCATTCGAATTTTCACGTCAATTTACACGGAAAATGCGGTCTCTCGTTTCTGAAATAGGGAAATCTGGAAAAAGTGCGAAACTATCGCCTGAAATGCGAAATCTGTCGATTTCAGAGAGAAAACTGTTACGTTTGCCGTAGCATCCTCGCGCAGATACGCTTGTTAGTAGACAATCATTAACAATTTCTAAACTATTACGTATACATATATTATCATACTCATATCAATTATTCTTAAGCAATCGTCTATGAGAAAAACTCACCTAAATATTTACTGTACTGATATACTAATATTATTTCATAATGTTATTTTATTAATTAATCATATGAGCGCATAGGTTTAATTTGAGTAGTATATAATAACCGTAATCTTAAAACTACGCTCGCGGCTCACGCTTGACGCGCGAGCCCTACCCCACTCCAACGGTCACCCCACTCTTGTGCGCCCGGCCCCCACTCCTGCGTGACGTCCACAGCGCCGTCTCCCAGCGAAGGAGGTCCGAGCGCACCCCGCAGGAGCCAGTGCGAGTCTCGACTCCAAAGTGATAACATTAGCAGCTCCGCATCCATTGCGACAAATTCATAATTTCTAAATCTTAATTCATACTTAAATCTAAATCTTAAAAGCTTCAAATCTTAATCTTAAATTCTTAAACCTCAAGCTTAAATGTTAAACTCATATTCATAATCATTGTACTTTTAGTGTATCTTATTATTAGTTTTACAATATATATAGTTATCTTAACTGCAGTGTTCAGTGCTTACAATTGATCCTACAATTATCCTAAACATTAAATCCGTTTGAAACCATCCTTAAATCATCGCGAATCACTATTTCCTCTCCTTGTTCTTATTTCGGTATTGGCAGAGAGGGCAGGACCGGCTCGTCAAATATTCGAAATAATACTCTTCCGAGTTCAGTATTATTGCCACATAGTATTGGCAGAGAGGGCAGGACCGGCTCGTCAATACTGGTATTAATACCTAATATTTTCGATCTCACGATACCTAACAACCAATGCCAAAGACACGTCGCGCTGGACGCAAAACCCAGCTTCAACGTCTCCTCAGACAGCAATATTTACCAATCGACCAGTTCACCCTACATCCATACCTCGGAGTACGTTCCATGCCAACTATTACAGACCAAACCATCCAGCTTCCTACCTCTTCCAAAAATCCTCCTCTCCTGCCTCCCTTCACAGTCTACAAGCTATCATCTATCACATTTGACTCGACGCCAACATCAAGGATCGAAGTCGACGAAGCAAACTCCATTTCCAGAGAGGATCATAACGGCAACCAGGTGTCCCTGCCTACCCAGGATCCACGATCGCGTCCACTGCCAGTGCAACGAAGCCCATAGTATTCATCACAAAGTGAGTAATTAATCATTTTATTTTCCGTACCGATTCTCCACACGACCGCGATCGTCCCGGGATTATCTCCCAAAAGCAAGCGGTCACCCTCAGCGTCCATCCCGTCTCGCCATTACGCGTTTTCATAAATTTCCTAACTCTCACGGGACTGGAACGTAACAGGGCCACCTTTCTGGTGACAGCGGTGGGATAAGCTCCGGAGAATTGGTAGTAAATTATTTTCCTTCGCGTACGTCAACTCCATATAAAAAAAAAAAAAATGGAAACGCGCGCTCGTAGCTCTTGTATCGATGAGGCCCAATCTAAAACGGAACTCGAGGAAATTCGCAAAAGATTAATTGAGAAAGAAGAAAGATTAAAAGCACAGCATGAGCAACTCATCAGACAGACCGAAGAATTCACCCGCAAGCAAAGAAACGCCGAACGCGAATCTAGTCTAAATACGGGCCTTGTTCAACAATTAAAGGAACGCGCCGCGAACGCCGAAAAAGACGCGAACGATTTGAGAACCGCTTTACAAAATGCCCAATTAGAGTCTCAACAAACCTCTCAGGATTTAGCCTCACAAATCTCAGCTCTCAGAAACGAAGTGTACGGTACAAATCGGACGATATCACCTAATTCTATTCCACCTGCGCAACCCCGCGAAGCGCCTACACAACAACAACACGATACAATCCCGTTACGCGACATAGTTGACGTAATACCCTCGTTTGATGGGACAAATATCCCCTACAGTATCTTCCTTAAGGCATGCAAACGCGCTCGCGATCTTTCTCTCCCGCACCAAGAAAATTCATTGACGCGTTACATTGTCGCGAAACTCCATGGCCGTGCATACGCTGCGATCGAAGACGAAGATAGATCCGATTTAACGCGTCTTCTATCAACACTCTCCCTCGAGTTCGGATCAGGAAAAACGGTGGATCAGTTAAGAGGAGACCTCAGCAACATAACCTTAAAATTCAGGGAGCATATCGTAGATTACATAGGCCGAATCAAAGATATTCGCTGCGCAATTATTGACGCCGAACGTTCTCAACGCGGGTATGTCCCAGACTCAATAATCCGCGATCTCGATGAAATAGCATTACGTGCATTCCAACGCGGATTACCTCAGGAATATCGGATCGAGCTCAAATTAGCGAACTGCAAAACTTTAGCGGAAAGTTTCGCAAAAGTACGCGACGTATACCGGGAATTAGAAGCAGATCGAGAACAAGCAAAAAGATCTAGAGAACAGAATCGCAGGGAAATTCCCATTCAAACTACCTGCTCGATATGCTCACGCAGCGGTCACACGCGGGAGCAATGCCGGGTAAATATACCCACAACACGTGTACAAATTAACACGCGGTCACAATCCACCACACCGGCCGCGCCATCAGCCCCTTCAGTACCAGCTCAGGTACAAAACGTGGAACACAAATTTTGCCGTTACTGCAAAAAACCAGGGCACTTGATTCACGAGTGTAGAAAGCGTGAATATAATAACATGCAAAGAAATTCGGGAAACGAGTTGCGCCCCCTTCCACCCTCGGGCGCTTCCCAGGGGGCAGCAACACGTATAATGCGCCCTATAGCCGTGGAAGAAGAGGAGGCGATACTACCATCCGAATCCTTAATTTCAAATTAAAAACAACTCGCGAAGTTCCAGAAATCGAAGTAATTGCTCCTGAAATACACTCCCCTATCCGTCTGATGGTGGATACAGGAGCACAATTAAATCTTTTAAAAAAATCGAACCTAAGTTCATGCTCAGAAATTTTTACAGAACATCAACTAAACCTCAAGGGCATCACCGATGGTTACGTACGTACCTTAGGGACACACAATCTAACTATCAGTGGTGTACCAGTCTTATTTCATATCGTTTCGGACGATTTTCCAATTCCACAGAAAGGGATCTTAGGACAACCCTTTTTCTCTAATCATGCCACAATCTCTTTTGTTAAACAATCACTCGAGTGGCACGGGAACGAATTCCCATTCTTGAATTCAAAAATTACCGTTCCTAAGCGTTCAAAGAAAATAATTCCTATCCAAATCATAAACAACCTCAAAGAAGGGTACGTACCGCGCCTGGAGATTTCCCAAGGCTTACTTTTAGGAGAGGCAATTGTGAAGAATACGAACGGTCGCGGATTCTTAATAGCTTACAATACCACCGAAAACAATGTGGTCATCACTACCCCTCAGGTAGAACTAGAAGAGTACTCTATTGAGGAAACTAACCCAGCGGTCCCTGCAATCCATTCCTTAGGGTTAATGGACGAAAGCGAACGGTCAGAAAGGGTTAAAAGTTTATTGCGCCTAAACCATCTAAATTCCGAAGAGCAAGCCCATGTTAACAAATTAATTTCAAAGAATACAGACATCTTCCACCTTCCCGGAGAAATCCTAGGACACACTTCGGCGATCACCCATAAAATAATTACCAGCGACTCTATACCTGTTAATACAAAACAATACCGAT
This sequence comes from Nysson spinosus, assembly GCA_910591585.2. Lineage (NCBI taxonomy): Eukaryota > Metazoa > Arthropoda > Insecta > Hymenoptera > Crabronidae > Nysson > Nysson spinosus. Next base: position 310,148 of record CAJUYC020000095.1, on the reverse strand, counting down.
ACCCTCCCGTCCATAAGGCGGAAATCCGAAAACAAGTTAGCGACTTACTCGAAAATAAAATCATTGAACCATCCGTTTCACCTTATAGCTCTCCTTTATGGGTGGTCCCAAAAAAGCCAGATTCAAAGGGGAACAAAAGGTGGAGAATGGTTATTGATTACAGAAAACTTAATGATAAAACAGCCGCAGATGCCTACCCGTTGCCAAATATTAGCGAAATCCTCGACCAACTCGGTGGATCTAAATATTTCTCTGTATTTGACCTCGCATCCGGTTTCCACCAGATACCGATGGACGCTAAAGACGCCGAGAAAACGGCATTTTCCACGCCTAACGGGCATTATGAGTTTAAACGTATGCCATTCGGTCTGCGAAACGGCCCTGCCACCTTTCAAAGACTGATGGATAACGTTCTATCAGGCTTACAGGGACACGAAATCTTCGTTTATCTAGACGATATTGTTATATATTCCAGCTCGCTACAGGAACATGAAATCAAATTTAACAACCTAATAAAGCGATTGCGTGCGGCAGGTCTCCGACTCCAGCCTGACAAATGCGAGTTTCTCAGGAAGGAGGTTGTATACTTGGGACACGTAATTGGGGAATCCGGCCTGAAACCCGATCCAGGTAAATTAACAGCCGTTCAAAACTTTCCGCGACCCCATGACCAGAAGACCATAAAACAATTCCTGGGCCTCGCTGGTTACTATAGACGGTTTATCCCCGATTTCTCTAAAACAGCTAAGCCGCTTACCGATCTATTAAAGAAAGAAACTCCATTTTCCTGGAACGACAAACAAACCAATTCATTCAACACCCTACGTGACGCGTTGTGTAAGGAGCCCGTGCTTATTTTTCCCGACTTCACAAAAGAATTCTTAGTAACAACGGATGCATCCGGCTACGCCATCGGAGGCATAATTAGTCAAGGAACACCCGGTAAAGACAGACCGATTGCCTACACGTCCCGGTTGTTAAACAAAGCCGAACAGAACTACTCTACAATAGAAAAAGAACTTCTGGCAATCGTTTATAGTGTTAACTACTTTAGACCATATCTTTACGGCACAAAATTCACATTAGTAACTGATCATAAACCACTGGTGTGGCTCAATTCCGTTAAGGATCCGACATCGAGGCTTATTAGATGGAGATTAAAACTAGCTGAATATGAATACAATATAATTTACAAGGCAGGAAAAATGAATCTAAACGCAGACGCCTTATCTCGAAACCCTATTCAATCACTGCCGATTACTTCCGACTCCGACGAATCCCTATTTTCATCTCCAATTCAAAAACGCTTTAAGCCTTCAAAAATTCCGCTTCCGACCCCCGAAATACCTGAAGGCTCTCCACAACTCTCGACTTCTGCCGATCATGAGACAAGGCCTACCTCTCCAATTATCGAATTCGACAGTACATCAGAATACACTGACTCCGACGTAACAAGCGACGAACCGCTTTTCGATAATCCCCTGGTCCAAGCTACAACCAAATTCGCAATAGCGAATTCGAGAAATCCCATTTCAGCATCAGGAAACGCAATGGTTATTTTCACAACGATTAATGGCGAACCAATAGATGACGGAGCAAAAGAAATGAAATCGCTAGGTAAAATTCCAGAAATAAAAGACGCCACTTTCTCTAGGGCTAAAGTCTTCGGCGATACGAAAGAAAGAGTCCTTATCTGCCTACCCATTAAATTCAGAGTATCCGATGCGCTGAACAGAGCTGACCTAATTGAGTCACTGCGGTCCCTTTTAGACGTAACCCGAGAACTCGAGATAAGAATTATAAGCATCGCCGCTAGTAACATACAGCCCTTCACTAAACAAACCGTACGCGAACTCCTAGAAAAAACTTTCCGTGACGAACCTGTTAGAATTATTATCCACTTTGGCAAAATTCAATTTCCACCAGAAACAGAAAGATCTAGCATCATCGAAGAGAACCATAGTTCAGCAATAGCCGGCCATAAAGGGATTACAAAAACCTGCCTACGAATCAAAGAAAAATACTATTGGCCTCGGTTAAAAGAAGATGTCCGAGAATTTATTCGAAACTGTCGAACGTGCCAACTAAATAAACTTGTTCGCGTAAAACCTAAAATTCCGATGAAAATAACCGACACTCCCCAACACGCCTTCGAAAAAATAGCACTCGACATCATGGGCCCCCTTCCTCCAACACCTAAGGGAAATGTTTACATCCTGACCATACAAGATCTCTTAACTAAATACTCAATAGCCGTCCCACTTCCAAGAGCCACGTCTATAGATATTTCTGACGCCTTCATGAAAACTTTCATATGCCGTTTCGGTTCTCCTCGAATAATATTAACAGATCAGGGAACGAATTTCACGTCTAGTCTAATGAAAGTTTTGTCCAAGAAGTTACACATTAAGCATTGCCAGACCACTGCATTCCATCCTCAGAGCAACGGATCGTTAGAACGATCGCACCAGGTTTTAACAGAGTATTTGAAAAATTTTACAAACAAACATAATGATTGGGACGAGTGGACAGACCTTGCCATGTTCTCGTATAATTCCAGCGTTCATGAAGCCACAAAATTTACACCACATGAACTGGTATTCGGGGAAAAGGCACGCGTTCCTTCCGCACACGCAAGCGACGTCGATCAGTTAAATGAAACATACACCAACTACTTAACTAACCTTTTCAATAAAATACACGATATACAGGAAATAGCTCGCACAAACCTTAATTTAGCAAAAATCCGTTCAAAAAGTCATTATGACAAGAAAGCCTCAGGAAAAATGCCTGAAATAGGGCAATTCGCTTATTTATTAAAAGAGCCTTGTTTGGGAAAACTAGACGCACGGTACACAGGACCGTATGAAATATTAGAATTAACTAGTGATAGAAACGTACGCATTAAGGTAGGAAATAAGTTTAAAATTGTACACGTAGATAAGTTAAAACTTTGTTAAGATTGACTGTATTACGCCGCTGGTTCTCCCCCTATATTTTCGTTTTAGAACATTAGTTCCTGTATTTATTAAAATACCTCTTGGTCAGAATCCGGAACTGCAAAAGCCATGTAGAATATTCTGATCTCGCCACGCTTATCCGACACAAAAGCATGTACACATCCGCACATACTAAAATTAAGGGCAAGAGAAACCTAACCCATGAAACATGGAAATGCATAATAGCTCCAGATGGTATTATCGGAAACAGCTGTTACCGAGCACGATAACAGGTCACATCCACCGACAAAGCTGCTCGCAGCATTACCAACACGAGGCAACAATCCTTTTCGGGCAATGACATTGCAAGGCATGCGAAATGTTTCGTATGAAAAGAAGAACAGGAAAATCTGTACTTCACAAGCAGAAAAAGGTGGATTCTACGAAAATCGATGCATACATGGCCCTGCGAATAATTAAATAATCTGCGCATGTGTCAAGTGGGGGATCATTCAAACAAGGATTCTAAAAGTGGCTCACGCAGTTTCGAATTTAAAGATCACACCGATTCAAAACGGAAGGTATTATTACCCTCATTAAGCGAACAAAGAAGATCCCTACATAACCCCAGGAAATCGAACAAGAAGAACCCAAATTTCCCCAGAACTCGAAGAAAAGAACCAGTGCTAACGAAATTTGTACAATAGCTTTAAGACCATGCATAACACTTTCTTCTTCCCCTCGGAAACGAAAAATGCTCTTCTAGCATTTTTCTTATTATAAGGGGGAGGGTGTTACGTTTGCCGTAGCATCCTCGCGCAGATACGCTTGTTAGTAGACAATCATTAACAATTTCTAAACTATTACGTATACATATATTATCATACTCATATCAATTATTCTTAAGCAATCGTCTATGAGAAAAACTCACCTAAATATTTACTGTACTGATATACTAATATTATTTCATAATGTTATTTTATTAATTAATCATATGAGCGCATAGGTTTAATTTGAGTAGTATATAATAACCGTAATCTTAAAACTACGCTCGCGGCTCACGCTTGACGCGCGAGCCCTACCCCACTCCAACGGTCACCCCACTCTTGTGCGCCCGGCCCCCACTCCTGCGTGACGTCCACAGCGCCGTCTCCCAGCGAAGGAGGTCCGAGCGCACCCCGCAGGAGCCAGTGCGAGTCTCGACTCCAAAGTGATAACATTAGCAGCTCCGCATCCATTGCGACAAATTCATAATTTCTAAATCTTAATTCATACTTAAATCTAAATCTTAAAAGCTTCAAATCTTAATCTTAAATTCTTAAACCTCAAGCTTAAATGTTAAACTCATATTCATAATCATTGTACTTTTAGTGTATCTTATTATTAGTTTTACAATATATATAGTTATCTTAACTGCAGTGTTCAGTGCTTACAATTGATCCTACAATTATCCTAAACATTAAATCCGTTTGAAACCATCCTTAAATCATCGCGAATCACTATTTCCTCTCCTTGTTCTTATTTCGGTATTGGCAGAGAGGGCAGGACCGGCTCGTCAAATATTCGAAATAATACTCTTCCGAGTTCAGTATTATTGCCACATAGTATTGGCAGAGAGGGCAGGACCGGCTCGTCAATACTGGTATTAATACCTAATATTTTCGATCTCACGATACCTAACAACCAATGCCAAAGACACGTCGCGCTGGACGCAAAACCCAGCTTCAACGTCTCCTCAGACAGCAATATTTACCAATCGACCAGTTCACCCTACATCCATACCTCGGAGTACGTTCCATGCCAACTATTACAGACCAAACCATCCAGCTTCCTACCTCTTCCAAAAATCCTCCTCTCCTGCCTCCCTTCACAGTCTACAAGCTATCATCTATCACATTTGACTCGACGCCAACATCAAGGATCGAAGTCGACGAAGCAAACTCCATTTCCAGAGAGGATCATAACGGCAACCAGGTGTCCCTGCCTACCCAGGATCCACGATCGCGTCCACTGCCAGTGCAACGAAGCCCATAGTATTCATCACAAAGTGAGTAATTAATCATTTTATTTTCCGTACCGATTCTCCACACGACCGCGATCGTCCCGGGATTATCTCCCAAAAGCAAGCGGTCACCCTCAGCGTCCATCCCGTCTCGCCATTACGCGTTTTCATAAATTTCCTAACTCTCACGGGACTGGAACGTAACAAAACTTACCTTTGCGTCGAAACCATGCCCTTCCAAAATTCTTTTCGATGAAATTCTCGATGCCATTCGAATTTTCACGTCAATTTACACGGAAAATGCGGTCTCTCGTTTCTGAAATAGGGAAATCTGGAAAAAGTGCGAAACTATCGCCTGAAATGCGAAATCTGTCGATTTCAGAGAGAAAACTTACCTTTGCGTCGAAACCATGCCCTTCCAAAATTCTTTTCGATGAAATTCTCGATGCCATTCGAATTTTCACGGCAATTTACACGGAAAATGCGGTCTCTCGTTTCTGAAATAGGGAAATCTGGAAAAAGTGCGAAACTATCGCCTGAAATGCGAAATCTGTCGATTTCAGAGAGAAAACTTACCTTTGCGTCGAAACCATGCCCTTCCAAAATTCTTTTCGATGAAATTCTCGATGCCATTCGAATTTTCACGGCAATTTACACGGAAAATGCGGTCTCTCGTTTCTGAAATAGGGAAATCTGGAAAAAGTGCGAAACTATCGCCTGAAATGCGAAATCTGTCGATTTCAGAGAGAAAACTTACCTTTGCGTCGAAACCATGCCCTTCCAAAATTCTTTTCGATGAAATTCTCGATGCCATTCGAATTTTCACGTCAATTTACACGGAAAATGCGGTCTCTCGTTTCTGAAATAGGGAAATCTGGAAAAAGTGCGAAACTATCGCCTGAAATGCGAAATCTGTCGATTTCAGAGAGAAAACTTACCTTTGCGTCGAAACCATGCCCTTCCAAAATTCTTTTCGATGAAATTCTCGATGCCATTCGAATTTTCACGTCAATTTACACGGAAAATGCGGTCTCTCGTTTCTGAAATAGGGAAATCTGGAAAAAGTGCGAAACTATCGCCTGAAATGCGAAATCTGTCGATTTCAGAGAGAAAACTTACCTTTGCGTCGAAACCATGCCCTTCCAAAATTCTTTTCGATGAAATTCTCGATGCCATTCGAATTTTCACGTCAATTTACACGGAAAATGCGGTCTCTCGTTTCTGACATAGGGAAATCTGGAAAAAGTGCGAAACTATCGCCTGAAATGCGAAATCTGTCGATTTCAGAGAGAAAACTTACCTTTGCGTCGAAACCATGCCCTTCCAAAATTCTTTTCGATGAAATTCTCGATGCCATTCGAATTTTCACGTCAATTTACACGGAAAATGCGGTCTCTCGTTTCTGAAATAGGGAAATCTGGAAAAAGTGCGAAACTATCGCCTGAAATGCGAAATCTGTCGATTTCAGAGAGAAAACTTACCTTTGCGTCGAAACCATGCCCTTCCAAAATTCTTTTCGATGAAATTCTCGATGCCATTCGAATTTTCACGTCAATTTACACGGAAAATGCGGTCTCTCGTTTCTGAAATAGGGAAATCTGGAAAAAGTGCGAAACTATCGCCTGAAATGCGAAATCTGTCGATTTCAGAGAGAAAACTTACCTTTGCGTCGAAACCATGCCCTTCCAAAATTCTTTTCGATGAAATTCTCGATGCCATTCGAATTTTCACGTCAATTTACACGGAAAATGCGGTCTCTCGTTTCTGAAATAGGGAAATCTGGAAAAAGTGCGAAACTATCGCCTGAAATGCGAAATCTGTCGATTTCAGAGAGAAAACTTACCTTTGCGTCGAAACCATGCCCTTCCAAAATTCTTTTCGATGAAATTCTCGATGCCATTCGAATTTTCACGTCAATTTACACGGAAAATGCGGTCTCTCGTTTCTGAAATAGGGAAATCTGGAAAAAGTGCGAAACTATCGCCTGAAATGCGAAATCTGTCGATTTCAGAGAGAAAACTTACCTTTGCGTCGAAACCATGCCCTTCCAAAATTCTTTTCGATGAAATTCTCGATGCCATTCGAATTTTCACGTCAATTTACACGGAAAATGCGGTCTCTCGTTTCTGAAATAGGGAAATCTGGAAAAAGTGCGAAACTATCGCCTGAAATGCGAAATCTGTCGATTTCAGAGAGAAAACTTACCTTTGCGTCGAAACCATGCCCTTCCAAAATTCTTTTCGATGAAATTCTCGATGCCATTCGAATTTTCACGTCAATTTACACGGAAAATGCGGTCTCTCGTTTCTGAAAAAGGGAAATCTGGAAAAAGTGCGAAACTATCGCCTGAAATGCGAAATCTGTCGATTTCAGAGAGAAAACTTACCTTTGCGTCGAAACCATGCCCTTCCAAAATTCTTTTCGATGAAATTCTCGATGCCATTCGAATTTTCACGTCAATTTACACGGAAAATGCGGTCTCTCGTTTCTGAAATAGGGAAATCTGGAAAAAGTGCGAAACTATCGCCTGAAATGCGAAATCTGTCGATTTCAGAGAGAAAACTTACCTTTGCGTCGAAACCATGCCCTTCCAAAATTCTTTTCGATGAAATTCTCGATGCCATTCGAATTTTCACGTCAATTTACACGGAAAATGCGGTCTCTCGTTTCTGAAATAGGGAAATCTGGAAAAAGTGCGAAACTATCGCCTGAAATGCGAAATCTGTCGATTTCAGAGAGAAAACTTACCTTTGCGTCGAAACCATGCCCTTCCAAAATTCTTTTCGATGAAATTCTCGATGCCATTCGAATTTTCACGTCAATTTACACGGAAAATGCGGTCTCTCGTTTCTGAAATAGGGAAATCTGGAAAAAGTGCGAAACTATCGCCTGAAATGCGAAATCTGTCGATTTCAGAGAGAAAACTTACCTTTGCGTCGAAACCATGCCCTTCCAAAATTCTTTTCGATGAAATTCTCGATGCCATTCGAATTTTCACGTCAATTTACACGGAAAATGCGGTCTCTCGTTTCTGAAATAGGGAAATCTGGAAAAAGTGCGAAACTATCGCCTGAAATGCGAAATCTGTCGATTTCAGAGAGAAAACTTACCTTTGCGTCGAAACCATGCCCTTCCAAAATTCTTTTCGATGAAATTCTCGATGCCATTCGAATTTTCACGTCAATTTACACGGAAAATGCGGTCTCTCGTTTCTGAAATAGGGAAATCTGGAAAAAGTGCGAAACTATCGCCTGTAATGCGAAATCTGTCGATTTCAGAGAGAAAACTTACCTTTGCGTCGAAACCATGCCCTTCCAAAATTCTTTTCGATGAAATTCTCGATGCCATTCGAATTTTCACGTCAATTTACACGGAAAATGCGGTCTCTCGTTTCTGAAATAGGGAAATCTGGAAAAAGTGCGAAACTATCGCCTGAAATGCGAAATCTGTCGATTTCAGAGAGAAAACTTACCTTTGCGTCGAAACCATGCCCTTCCAAAATTCTTTTCGATGAAATTCTCGATGCCATTCGAATTTTCACGTCAATTTACACGGAAAATGCGGTCTCTCGTTTCTGAAATAGGGAAATCTGGAAAAAGTGCGAAACTATCGCCTGAAATGCGAAATCTGTCGATTTCAGAGAGAAAACTTACCTTTGCGTCGAAACCATGCCCTTCCAAAATTCTTTTCGATGAAATTCTCGATGCCATTCGAATTTTCACGTCAATTTACACGGAAAATGCGGTCTCTCGTTTCTGAAATAGGGAAATCTGGAAAAAGTGCGAAACTATCGCCTGAAATGCGAAATCTGTCGATTTCAGAGAGAAAACTTACCTTTGCGTCGAAACCATGCCCTTCCAAAATTCTTTTCGATGAAATTCTCGATGCCATTCGAATTTTCACGTCAATTTACACGGAAAATGCGGTCTCTCGTTTCTGAAATAGGGAAATCTGGAAAAAGTGCGAAACTATCGCCTGAAATGCGAAATCTGTCGATTTCAGAGAGAAAACTTACCTTTGCGTCGAAACCATGCCCTTCCAAAATTCTTTTCGATGAAATTCTCGATGCCATTCGAATTTTCACGTCAATTTACACGGAAAATGCGGTCTCTCGTTTCTGAAATAGGGAAATCTGGAAAAAGTGCGAAACTATCGCCTGAAATGCGAAATCTGTCGATTTCAGAGAGAAAACTTACCTTTGCGTCGAAACCATGCCCTTCCAAAATTCTTTTCGATGAAATTCTCGATGCCATTCGAATTTTCACGTCAATTTACACGGAAAATGCGGTCTCTCGTTTCTGAAATAGGGAAATCTGGAAAAAGTGCGAAACTATCGCCTGAAATGCGAAATCTGTCGATTTCAGAGAGAAAACTTACCTTTGCGTCGAAACCATGCCCTTCCAAAATTCTTTTCGATGAAATTCTCGATGCCATTCGAATTTTCACGTCAATTTACACGGAAAATGCGGGTCTCTCGTTTCTGAAATAGGGAAATCTGGAAAAAGTGCGAAACTATCGCCTGAAATGCGAAATCTGTCGATTTCAGAGAGAAAACTTACCTTTGCGTCGAAACCATGCCCTTCCAAAATTCTTTTCGATGAAATTCTCGATGCCATTCGAATTTTCACGTCAATTTACACGGAAAATGCGGTCTCTCGTTTCTGAAATAGGGAAATCTGGAAAAAGTGCGAAACTATCGCCTGAAATGCGAAATCTGTCGATTTCAGAGAGAAAACTTACCTTTGCGTCGAAACCATGCCCTTCCAAAATTCTTTTCGATGAAATTCTCGATGCCATTCGAATTTTCACGTCAATTTACACGGAAAATGCGGTCTCTCGTTTCTGAAATAGGGAAATCTGGAAAAAGTGCGAAACTATCGCCTGAAATGCGAAATCTGTCGATTTCAGAGAGAAAACTTACCTTTGCGTCGAAACCATGCCCTTCCAAAATTCTTTTCGATGAAATTCTCGATGCCATTCGAATTTTCACGTCAATTTACACGGAAAATGCGGTCTCTCGTTTCTGAAATAGGGAAATCTGGAAAAAGTGCGAAACTATCGCCTGAAATGCGAAATCTGTCGATTTCAGAGAGAAAACTTACCTTTGCGTCGAAACCATGCCCTTCCAAAATTCTTTTCGATGAAATTCTCGATGCCATTCGAATTTTCACGTCAATTTACACGGAAAATGCGGTCTCTCGTTTCTGAAATAGGGAAATCTGGAAAAAGTGCGAAACTATCGCCTGAAATGCGAAATCTGTCGATTTCAGAGAGAAAACTTACCTTTGCGTCGAAACCATGCCCTTCCAAAATTCTTTTCGATGAAATTCTCGATGCCATTCGAATTTTCACGTCAATTTACACGGAAAATGCGGTCTCTCGTTTCTGAAATAGGGAAATCTGGAAAAAGTGCGAAACTATCGCCTGAAATGCGAAATCTGTCGATTTCAGAGAGAAAACTTACCTTTGCGTCGAAACCATGCCCTTCCAAAATTCTTTTCGATGAAATTCTCGATGCCATTCGAATTTTCACGTCAATTTACACGGAAAATGCGGTCTCTCGTTTCTGAAATAGGGAAATCTGGAAAAAGTGCGAAACTATCGCCTGAAATGCGAAATCTGTCGATTTCAGAGAGAAAACTTACCTTTGCGTCGAAACCATGCCCTTCCAAAATTCTTTTCGATGAAATTCTCGATGCCATTCGAATTTTCACGTCAATTTACACGGAAAATGCGGTCTCTCGTTTCTGAAATAGGGAAATCTGGAAAAAGTGCGAAACTATCGCCTGAAATGCGAAATCTGTCGATTTCAGAGAGAAAACTTACCTTTGCGTCGAAACCATGCCCTTCCAAAATTCTTTTCGATGAAATTCTCGATGCCATTCGAATTTTCACGTCAATTTACACGGAAAATGCGGTCTCTCGTTTCTGAAATAGGGAAATCTGGAAAAAGTGCGAAACTATCGCCTGAAATGCGAAATCTGTCGATTTCAGAGAGAAAACTTACCTTTGCGTCGAAACCATGCCCTTCCAAAATTCTTTTCGATGAAATTCTCGATGCCATTCGAATTTTCAGTCAATTTACACGGAAAATGCGGTCTCTCGTTTCTGAAATAGGGAAATCTGGAAAAAGTGCGAAACTATCGCCTGAATAGCGAAATCTGTCGATTTCAGAGAGAAAACTTACCTTTGCGTCGAAACCATGCCCTTCCAAAATTCTTTTCGATGAAATTCTCGATGCCATTCGAATTTTCACGTCAATTTACACGGAAAATGCGGTCTCTCGTTTCTGAAATAGGGAAATCTGGAAAAAGTGCGAAACTATCGCCTGAATAGCGAAATCTGTCGATTTCAGAGAGAAATACTTACCTTTGCGTCGAAACCATGCCCTTCCAAAATTCTTTTCGATGAAATTCTCGATGCCATTCGAATTTTCACGTCAATTTACACGGAAAATGCGGTCTCTCGTTTCTGAAATAGGGAAATCTGGAAAAAGTGCGAAACTATCGCCTGAATAGCGAAATCTGTCGATTTCAGAGAGAAAACTTACCTTTGCGTCGAAACCATGCCCTTCCAAAATTCTTTTCGATGAAATTCTCGATGCCATTCGAATTTTCACGTCAATTTACACGGAAAATGCGGTCTCTCGTTTCTGAAATAGGGAAATCTGGAAAAAGTGCGAAACTATCGCCTGAATAGCGAAATCTGTCGATTTCAGAGAGAAAACTTACCTTTGCGTCGAAACCATGCCCTTCCAAAATTCTTTTCGATGAAATTCTCGATGCCATTCGAATTTTCACGTCAATTTACACGGAAAATGCGGTCTCTCGTTTCTGAAATAGGGAAATCTGGAAAAAGTGCGAAACTATCGCCTGAATAGCGAAATCTGTCGATTTCAGAGAGAAAACTTACCTTTGCGTCGAAACCATGCCCTTCCAAAATTCTTTTCGATGAAATTCTCGATGCCATTCGAATTTTCACGTCAATTTACACGGAAAATGCGGTCTCTCGTTTCTGAAATAGGGAAATCTGGAAAAAGTGCGAAACTATCGCCTGAATAGCGAAATCTGTCGATTTCAGAGAGAAAACTTACCTTTGCGTCGAAACCATGCCCTTCCAAAATTCTTTTCGATGAAATTCTCGATGCCATTCGAATTTTCACGTCAATTTACACGGAAAATGCGGTCTCTCGTTTCTGAAATAGGGAAATCTGGAAAAAGTGCGAAACTATCGCCTGAATAGCGAAATCTGTCGATTTCAGAGAGAAAACTTACCTTTGCGTCGAAACCATGCCCTTCCAAAATTCTTTTCGATGAAATTCTCGATGCCATTCGAATTTTCACGTCAATTTACACGGAAAATGCGGTCTCTCGTTTCTGAAATAGGGAAATCTGGAAAAAGTGCGAAACTATCGCCTGAATAGCGAAATCTGTCGATTTCAGAGAGAAAACTTACCTTTGCGTCGAAACCATGCCCTTCCAAAATTCTTTTCGATGAAATTCTCGATGCCATTCGAATTTTCACGTCAATTTACACGGAAAATGCGGTCTCTCGTTTCTGAAATAGGGAAATCTGGAAAAAGTGCGAAACTATCGCCTGAATAGCGAAATCTGTCGATTTCAGAGAGAAAACTTACCTTTGCGTCGAAACCATGCCCTTCCAAAATTCTTTTCGATGAAATTCTCGATGCCATTCGAATTTTCACGTCAATTTACACGGAAAATGCGGTCTCTCGTTTCTGAAATAGGGAAATCTGGAAAAAGTGCGAAACTATCGCCTGAATAGCGAAATCTGTCGATTTCAGAGAGAAAACTTACCTTTGCGTCGAAACCATGCCCTTCCAAAATTCTTTTCGATGAAATTCTCGATGCCATTCGAATTTTCACGTCAATTTACACGGAAAATGCGGTCTCTCGTTTCTGAAATAGGGAAATCTGGAAAAAGTGCGAAACTATCGCCTGAATAGCGAAATCTGTCGATTTCAGAGAGAAAACTTACCTTTGCGTCGAAACCATGCCCTTCCAAAATTCTTTTCGATGAAATTCTCGATGCCATTCGAATTTTCACGTCAATTTACACGGAAAATGCGGTCTCTCGTTTCTGAAATAGGGAAATCTGGAAAAAGTGCGAAACTATCGCCTGAATAGCGAAATCTGTCGATTTCAGAGAGAAAACTTACCTTTGCGTCGAAACCATGCCCTTCCAAAATTCTTTTCGATGAAATTCTCGATGCCATTCGAATTTTCACGTCAATTTACACGGAAAATGCGGTCTCTCGTTTCTGAAATAGGGAAATCTGGAAAAAGTGCGAAACTATCGCCTGAATAGCGAAATCTGTCGATTTCAGAGAGAAAACTTACCTTTGCGTCGAAACCATGCCCTTCCAAAATTCTTTTCGATGAAATTCTCGATGCCATTCGAATTTTCACGTCAATTTACACGGAAAATGCGGTCTCTCGTTTCTGAAATAGGGAAATCTGGAAAAAGTGCGAAACTATCGCCTGAATAGCGAAATCTGTCGATTTCAGAGAGAAAACTTACCTTTGCGTCGAAACCATGCCCTTCCAAAATTCTTTTCGATGAAATTCTCGATGCCATTCGAATTTTCACGTCAATTTACACGGAAAATGCGGTCTCTCGTTTCTGAAATAGGGAAATCTGGAAAAAGTGCGAAACTATCGCCTGAATAGCGAAATCTGTCGATTTCAGAGAGAAAACTTACCTTTGCGTCGAAACCATGCCCTTCCAAAATTCTTTTCGATGAAATTCTCGATGCCATTCGAATTTTCACGTCAATTTACACGGAAAATGCGGTCTCTCGTTTCTGAAATAGGGAAATCTGGAAAAAGTGCGAAACTATCGCCTGAATAGCGAAATCTGTCGATTTCAGAGAGAAAACTTACCTTTGCGTCGAAACCATGCCCTTCCAAAATTCTTTTCGATGAAATTCTCGATGCCATTCGAATTTTCACGTCAATTTACACGGAAAATGCGGTCTCTCGTTTCTGAAATAGGGAAATCTGGAAAAAGTGCGAAACTATCGCCTGAATAGCGAAATCTGTCGATTTCAGAGAGAAAACTTACCTTTGCGTCGAAACCATGCCCTTCCAAAATTCTTTTCGATGAAATTCTCGATGCCATTCGAATTTTCACGTCAATTTACACGGAAAATGCGGTCTCTCGTTTCTGAAATAGGGAAATCTGGAAAAAGTGCGAAACTATCGCCTGAATAGCGAAATCTGTCGATTTCAGAGAGAAAACTTACCTTTGCGTCGAAACCATGCCCTTCCAAAATTCTTTTCGATGAAATTCTCGATGCCATTCGAATTTTCACGTCAATTTACACGGAAAATGCGGTCTCTCGTTTCTGAAATAGGGAAATCTGGAAAAAGTGCGAAACTATCGCCTGAATAGCGAAATCTGTCGATTTCAGAGAGAAAACTTACCTTTGCGTCGAAACCATGCCCTTCCAAAATTCTTTTCGATGAAATTCTCGATGCCATTCGAATTTTCACGTCAATTTACACGGAAAATGCGGTCTCTCGTTTCTGAAATAGGGAAATCAGGAAAAAGTGCGAAACTATCGCCTGAATAGCGAAATCTGTCGATTTCAGAGAGAAAACTTACCTTTGCGTCGAAACCATGCCCTTCCAAAATTCTTTTCGATGAAATTCTCGATGCCATTCGAATTTTCACGTCAATTTACACGGAAAATGCGGTCTCTCGTTTCTGAAATAGGGAAATCTGGAAAAAGTGCGAAACTATCGCCTGAATAGCGAAATCTGTCGATTTCAGAGAGAAAACTTACCTTTGCGTCGAAACCATGCCCTTCCAAAATTCTTTTCGATGAAATTCTCGATGCCATTCGAATTTTCACGTCAATTTACACGGAAAATGCGGTCTCTCGTTTCTGAAATAGGGAAATCTGGAAAAAGTGCGAAACTATCGCCTGAATAGCGAAATCTGTCGATTTCAGAGAGAAAACTTACCTTTGCGTCGAAACCATGCCCTTCCAAAATTCTTTTCGATGAAATTCTCGATGCCATTCGAATTTTCACGTCAATTTACACGGAAAATGCGGTCTCTCGTTTCTGAAATAGGGAAATCTGGAAAAAGTGCGAAACTATCGCCTGAATAGCGAAATCTGTCGATTTCAGAGAGAAAACTTACCTTTGCGTCGAAACCATGCCCTTCCAAAATTCTTTTCGATGAAATTCTCGATGCCATTCGAATTTTCACGTCAATTTACACGGAAAATGCGGTCTCTCGTTTCTGAAATAGGGAAATCTGGAAAAAGTGCGAAACTATCGCCTGAATAGCGAAATCTGTCGATTTCAGAGAGAAAACTTACCTTTGCGTCGAAACCATGCCCTTCCAAAATTCTTTTCGATGAAATTCTCGATGCCATTCGAATTTTCACGTCAATTTACACGGAAAATGCGGTCTCTCGTTTCTGAAATAGGGAAATCTGGAAAAAGTGCGAAACTATCGCCTGAATAGCGAAATCTGTCGATTTCAGAGAGAAAACTTACCTTTGCGTCGAAACCATGCCCTTCCAAAATTCTTTTCGATGAAATTCTCGATGCCATTCGAATTTTCACGTCAATTTACACGGAAAATGCGGTCTCTCGTTTCTGAAATAGGGAAATCTGGAAAAAGTGCGAAACTATCGCCTGAATAGCGAAATCTGTCGATTTCAGAGAGAAAACTTACCTTTGCGTCGAAACCATGCCCTTCCAAAATTCTTTTCGATGAAATTCTCGATGCCATTCGAATTTTAACGTCAATTTACACGGAAAATGCGGTCTCTCGTTTCTGAAATAGGGAAATCTGGAAAAAGTGCGAAACTATCGCCTGAATAGCGAAATCTGTCGATTTCAGAGAGAAAACTTACCTTTGCGTCGAAACCATGCCCTTCCAAAATTCTTTTCGATGAAATTCTCGATGCCATTCGAATTTTCACGTCAATTTATACGGAAAATGCGGTCTCTCGTTTCTGAAATAGGGAAATCTGGAAAAAGTGCGAAACTATCGCCTGAATAGCGAAATCTGTCGATTTCAGAGAGAAAACTTACCTTTGCGTCGAAACCATGCCCTTCCAAAATTCTTTTCGATGAAATTCTCGATGCCATTCGAATTTTCACGTCAATTTACACGGAAAATGCGGTCTCTCGTTTCTGAAATAGGGAAATCTGGAAAAAGTGCGAAACTATCGCCTGAATAGCGAAATCTGTCGATTTCAGAGAGAAAACTTACCTTTGCGTCGAAACCATGCCCTTCCAAAATTCTTTTCGATGAAATTCTCGATGCCATTCGAATTTTCACGTCAATTTACACGGAAAATGCGGTCTCTCGTTTCTGAAATAGGGAAATCTGGAAAAAGTGCGAAACTATCGCCTGAATAGCGAAATCTGTCGATTTCAGAGAGAAAACTTACCTTTGCGTCGAAACCATGCCCTTCCAAAATTCTTTTCGATGAAATTCTCGATGCCATTCGAATTTTCACGTCAATTTACACGGAAAATGCGGTCTCTCGTTTCTGAAATAGGGAAATCTGGAAAAAGTGCGAAACTATCGCCTGAATAGCGAAATCTGTCGATTTCAGAGAGAAAACTTACCTTTGCGTCGAAACCATGCCCTTCCAAAATTCTTTTCGATGAAATTCTCGATGCCATTCGAATTTTCACGTCAATTTACACGGAAAATGCGGTCTCTCGTTTCTGAAATAGGGAAATCTGGAAAAAGTGCGAAACTATCGCCTGAATAGCGAAATCTGTCGATTTCAGAGAGAAAACTTACCTTTGCGTCGAAACCATGCCCTTCCAAAATTCTTTTCGATGAAATTCTCGATGCCATTCGAATTTTCACGTCAATTTACACGGAAAATGCGGTCTCTCGTTTCTGAAATAGGGAAATCTGGAAAAAGTGCGAAACTATCGCCTGAATAGCGAAATCTGTCGATTTCAGAGAGAAAACTTACCTTTGCGTCGAAACCATGCCCTTCCAAAATTCTTTTCGATGAAATTCTCGATGCCATTCGAATTTTCACGTCAATTTACACGGAAAATGCGGTCTCTCGTTTCTGAAATAGGGAAATCTGGAAAAAGTGCGAAACTATCGCCTGAATAGCGAAATCTGTCGATTTCAGAGAGAAAACTTACCTTTGCGTCGAAACCATGCCCTTCCAAAATTCTTTTCGATGAAATTCTCGATGCTGTAACGTCCGGGACGACGTTAAACTACACTCCAAATTTTCCAAAACCTCAGACACACGAATATTATTATATTGTACGCATAATTTGCAACTAACATATTTAACCGCTTCAATTATTGTTAACTTACACCATTATTAATAAGTAATTCTGTAAATCCTTCGCAAAGTCTCTTAGAGGAATACGTGATCAATTAATCTACTACCAAATTCTTTCTCACAAGATAAATTTCATCTCACGGATAAGCTTGTATAACGTTTTAATCTCTTATAAACTTTTGGGTGGTCGGAACTTCCGTTCCCACCAGATAATTCTAATCAGTTCGTATGTAACCAATACTCCTCGTGAAACTCTGCGAAGAATAATTTCGATAAAGATGTATATACACCCTTAGCCAAAACAACGTGACTGCACCGGTGAAGTCATTGCGCGATAGCGAACCACGCTGGGCAGTCTCAATTAAACATAAGATTTTGTTACGGTAGAGTCCCGCATTCCGTTCCCATACGATAACCGGGCCCCTACCCCAAAAAACCCCAGTATAAGTAAGGGCTACTGCGAGAACCTCAGCAGTTACAGGGAGGAAGTTACAGGGAACAGTTACAGGGAGGAAGTTACAAGGAACGAATTACGAGTTATAAGTTACAAGTGACAGTACAGTAATACCAGTGACAGAACCAGTAAGAACTTAGAAATCGAACGTGTGTTCAGCGTGCAGTAGTGGAGGACTTGCGAGCGTGCACCCCTTTAGTGAACCGCCTAAGAGAGGTAAGGTTTTTCTGTAATCCGTCTATAACTCAAGGCACCGAGGTGTACTTGCAGTCGTATAGACAATCTGTAATAATTCTCTCGCAACCATTTTACTGACGTGAACCCAATCTGGTCATAATTTGAATTGTTCGAATTTGGAGGCCGAGGCAACCGAGTCGCACTTTTGTAAATTAGGGCATCCGCTTTATTCCGTCACACTGTAACTCCGTTGATGAACGTATAATCATCACACTCCGAATCTGAATTGTGAACATACCTTTATAAACCAATTGAACTTACCTATTATTTTATTCAATATACTACAAATTTTATATAATATATTTGTTGTTTGATTACCTCTGACCTTCGCTTTGTAATCTAGGAAAACTCTCCTGACGTAGTGCAATTAACAGTTTTCAGTAGTAATACTCAAGGATTAAGTGGCCTACCTGGCATCACATGCCGTTTGTAGCCGAAACCGGCATCACGAACTGAGCTACGATCTTGAGTAGGAACCTCAGGACTTGATGGCCAAATTGGCATCATCAGCCCTTCGGTTTTCTAAGATTTAGGAACCGCTAATAATTGTGACTTGCCACTCCGGCACAAATCGCAACCGCCAATCCGGCGAATTATTGGTGAGTGACGAAAAGAATAATCCTCTCGAGACATACTAAATAAACGATAGGGATTCGGTAAATTGTAGCCTGATTTTAGAATTCTTGACTAAACTTAATGAATCAATTTTAATCACGCTATACGTTTCGAAAATTCCCATTTTTCCCTTTCCTGTACAGCGAGTGGTTCCCTGGCGTAAGAGTTCGTGTAGACGGGCAAGCCTAAAACCACAAAACCCCTTATACGATTTACACAACGTGCGATTCGGGACCCGAGGGCATCCGAAATTCCCGGTGTAAACTCGTTTTCGGTTTTTAAGAACGAACAACCCTTCAGGTTGGACGTCACAGCCGAAAAATAAATGGTGGCAGCGGTGGGATAACTGCTAACAGGAAAAGCTTTCTGAAATTAAAATTTTCATAATTCGAAATTACAATATAAAAACGCGCCCGAGTTACATCGTTAAACAACACATCAAATGACTTCGCGCACCCCTGATTCAAAAATGGAAACCAGAAGTAATAAAAATAGGTACGACGCGGAAATGAGCAAGATTCAGGAAAGAATCGAAACTCATGAACAGCCGGTCCTTGCTCAAGCATCGAAAGCCGAAGATACCCATGTAGAGGCTATATTCAGCATGCTACACAAATTACAACAAGGACTAGATAATCTGAAAGATATCCCCCAAAGGATATCAATAATAGAAGAACAAAGTAACGTACACAGAGGAATAGGCTTAGACAGCGAAGAAGAAGGACTGCCTCAAAGAGTGAGACACAGGACTCCAATTCGAAGATCTTCAAGTCCAAATACCTCGCAAAGAAACCCCATTAGAGTAAAAGACGCCCTCGAGATAGTCCCCAAATTCGACGGTTATCGACCATCCGTTTTCCAGTTTCTGCGTGCTTGTGAGAAAGCAAGAAACATGCTTCCTGCAGATTCCGAAATCTACTTAGTTAAACTCTTAACTAATAAATTGATGGGTCGAGCTGCAATGGTAATGGAGGATGTTGAAGCAGAAACTATAGAAGAGTTTGGAGACAACCTGAAGGAAACTTTTGCCCCGTACCGCAACGTTAACCAATATCGCGGCGAATTAGGGAATCTTTACAAGAAACCCATGGAGCACATATTGGATTACATTAATAGGACCAAGGATCTTAGACTCGCGATACTTGATGGCGAAAAGAAGAAGCTAGGATACATGACAAATGACAAGGAAAGAGAGGTAGACGGAGATGTCTTGCAAGCATTCTGCAGCGGACTACCGAGCGAATTATATCTTCGACTGAAACTAGAAGGGTTTAAATCATTAAGAGAGGCGTTCAGCAAGACCGTTAGAATATCGCAAGAAGTCAGGGAAATACGCGATAGAATAAGATCATCAACCGAGCACTCGGATAAACCCCCGCCGAGATCAGTAGCAAAAAATTAACATCGACACTTGCTCATATTGTAAGGAAGTAGGGCACTGGATGAGGAATTGCCCGAAATATCAATATAAGGTCGAAACTGGCCAAATAAAACCCCGTGACCAGGGAAACGACCAGCGCATCCAACGATTCCCGGACGCACCGAGGGATGCAATGAAAACGCGTCCGAACTACGTGAAAACTATGACAACGGTAGACGAAGTGAACACGGATTTACCGGAGGAAGAAGACACAATTCAGGAAACAATGGACGAAATGGAGAACATGATGTTGGACAACGCAGTTCAGAACGAAGAAACAGAGTAGCCAGTATAAATCTACCTGTTGAAAGTACCGTACCATCGGTAACACTCTATTGCGCTCATTTGTTAAAACCTACGAATTTTATGATAGACTCAGGTTCCGAACTGAACATAATCAAGGAAGATGCCTTAAACCCGAACGCGAAGGTAAATACGGACTCGACAGTTCAAATCCAAGGGATATCGCCCGAACTAGTTCAGACTAAGGGAACCCTAACATTAAAACTAGCCGGACAAGAAATATTATTTCATACAGTAAATTCCAACTTTCCTATTAATCAATCTGGAATTCTCGGATCCCCTTTCTTCAGAAACGGCTCTATTTTAATTAACTACAAAGACAAAATAATTAAATCCGAAATTTGTAACATCCCATTCAATATTAACAGCAAAAATGTAATTCGACCTCGTACTGTGACAGTCTTAAAAGTAAATATAGCTAACCCAGAGACTAGAGAAGGATATATTCCTAAATTTAATCTCCACGACGGCGTATTCGCCGGTGAAATAGTGATTAAGAACAATAATGGGCACGGCTTCATACCAGTGGTTAATACTACTGAAAAGACTTTTAACGTACCAACTTCTAGCGTTATTCTGAGACCATTCGACACTCCTGACGAGAAGATCGAAAACACTTATTCATGTTACAATTTAAAGGAATTTCAAAAAGGCCAAGAAATATTAAAATTACTCCGTTTAGACCACTTAAATACTAAAGAAAAAGAGAGTATTGAGAAATTAGTTACAGAAAACGCTGACAGATTTCATGTCGAAGGAGACTTTTTACCCGGTACAAACCAAACATCTCATACGATTGAGACGACAGATCAAATATCCATAAACACACGCCAATATCGGTTTCCCCCAGTTCATAAGGAGGAAATAAATAGACAAGTTAAAGAACTATTAGCAAACAATATCATCGAAAATTCTCTTTCACCTTACAATTCACCTCTGTGGATTGTTCCGAAAAAACCAGACTCAAAGGGTAACAAAAGATGGAGACTAGTAATAGACTACCGTGCTTTAAACGAAAAGACTATACCAGATGCATATCCACTACCAAACATCAATGAGATTCTTGATCAGTTAGGAAGTGCAAAGTACTTCTCTATTTTCGACCTGGCATCAGGATTTCATCAGATTCCGATGGACACAAAGGACGCTCATAAGACTGCTTTCTCGACACCATATGGCCATTATCAATTTAAGAGAATGCCGTTTGGCTTGAGAAATGCTCCTGCCACCTTTCAACGGTTAATGAACAACGTGTTAACCGGTCTACAAGGACTCGAATTGTTTGTGTATTTGGACGATATAGTGATTTATTCTAGATCTTTAGAAGAGCACGAACAGAAATTCAGGAAATTATCCGAACGATTAAGAAATGCCAATTTAAAATTACAACCTGACAAGTGCGAGTTTTTAAGACACGAAGTTTCTTACCTAGGTCATATCATCAGTGAGGACGGCGTCAAACCCGATCCAAAGAAAATAGAAGCAGTAAAAAATTTTCCAACTCCCAAAAATCAAAAGAACATCAAACAATTTCTTGGACTAGCAGGATACTACCGCAGATTTATTAGCAATTTTTCCAAAGAAGCCAAACCCTTAACAGATTTATTGAAAAAGAGTGTAGCATTCAGTTGGACGGACGCTCAGGAGAAGTCTTTTAATAACCTAAAGAATCATCTAATAACCGATCCAATATTGCAATACCCGGATTTCAACCTACCATTTAATTTAACAACAGATGCATCAGGATACGCGATTGGAGGTGTTTTGAGCCAAGGAAAAATCGGCAGCGATATGCCAATAGCATACGCTTCAAGACTTCTGAACAGCGCGGAACAAAAATATTCTACTATAGAAAAAGAATGTCTTGCTATAATATATTGCACGTCACACTTCAGACCATACTTATACGGACGAAAATTTAACATAGTTACTGATCACAAACCATTGGTTTGGTTAAACTCCATAAAAGACCCTACATCAAGATTATGGAAATGGAAACTCAAACTTGGAGAATATGAATTCGAGATTCAATATAAACAAGGCAGAGCGAACGCGAATGCCGACGCCTTATCAAGAAACCCACCTGAGATGGACAGCACGAAAAAAATCCTCGTTATAACACCAACTATTGACAAAGAGAGTCTACAAATATTTTCATCTAAACCTACTACTAGGAGAATGCTTAGGAGGACTCCAGCTAAACCTGCTGAAGACCAGACGAGCGCAAGGGTTGAAACCCCTCGCCAGGACACCACAAACATTAGACAAGACAATGACGACGACGATAACGAAAGTATTACATCCAATGACACAAACGAAACCATCACCTCAGACGATGACAATGTCGATTCCGACAACAATGACGCAGACGAAACAGATGACGAAATCTTTTCTAGTCAAAATATTCCGTATCAAACAACTCAACAGTTAAAAATAGTAGAAACTCGAGATCCCTTTTTCACCCAAAAAGATAACAAATTAATATTCATTAATGACGACGGTACACCATGGGACAAGGGAGGCATAGAATTACAAAACCTAGATAACTTACCAAAATATACAGATATAATATTTACCAGAGCTAAAGTTCAAAAACAGAAGGGAAAATATTTAATCGCATTACCCATAAAATCTCGTGGAATGAATATCACCCACGAGGACATAAAAAATTCAGTCAAGTCCCTGCTGGACGTATGTAGAGAATTAAATCTGAAAACCTTATCAGTAGCATACACACAACATTTCGATGACGTTCCATGGAAATATATGGAAAAGAATGTTAGAGAAATATTAGGAGACTTACGATTGCGAATAACAGTTTGCCGATCCTTGACTACATGTCCCCCAGAAAATCAAAAAGAAAATATAATTAGGGAAAAACACGAATCTGCTATTGGTGGTCATAAAGGCGTGACTAAGACCTTCAACAGAATTCGCAACCATCATTACTGGAAAAATATGAAACAGGACATCCAATCATTTATTGCCAAATGTTTAGACTGTCAGTTAAAGAAATTAACGCGCCTTAAGACTAAACAGCCTATGGTAATAACAGATACACCAGGAAAAGCATTCGATAAAGTATCACTTGACATAGTGGGACCTCTACCTATCACCCCAACTGGAAGAATATATATATTAACTATTCAAGACCTATTAACTAAATATTCTGTAGCTGTGCCATTAAGCAGAGCTACTTCAATAGATATTGCCGACGCATTTTTAAAAAATTTTATATGCAAATTTGGAGCACCCTTAGCGATACTCACCGACCAAGGACAAAATTTCATTAGTACCTTTTCGAAAAGTATTGCTAAGAAGTTCAGAATTAAACATTATAAGACAACCGCGTATCATCCCCAGTCGAATGGATCCATCGAGAGGTCACACCATGTTCTAGCTGAATATTTAAAACAATATGTAAATAACGATAACGATTGGGACGATTGGATCGAACTCGCTATGTTCTCTTACAATACGAGCGTTCACGAGGGAACACGTTTCTCTCCACATGAATTAGTCTTTGGACATATTGCAAGAGAACCTTCCGAGAAAGAAATCATTGATGAGGATCTAAATTTAACCTACCAATCATATATTAGAGACTTACATATAAGACTAATGAATGTGCAAAATTTGGCCCGAGATAACCTGATAAACGCAAAGAGCAAATACAAATACTATTACGATAAAAGAATAAACCCAAAAACTATTAAACCGGGAGATTCTGTGTTCCTCCTAAAGGAACCCAGTAAAGGAAAACTCGCAAACCAATATACCGGACCACATAAGGTCCTGGAAACATTTGAAAATGAAACAGCCAGAATAAAAATAGGAAATCGTGCCAAATTAGTACATACCAATAAGTTAAAGATATCACGTATTAAATAACAAATTTAAAAAAGATGTATAATGTAATCTAATCTAATGTAAGCGTGTGTCTAGGATATTTGTTGGATTTCAGAATGTATACCGAAATTCTGTTCCTAATTTTCATAGTCCTTAGGACTATATCAACACTAGTCGCGTTTGATTGTACGAGCCATAATCCTAATGTAACAACCATATCGCTCACCGAGATAGAAGAATGTGGAGGAGAGATCCGGACAACAAACACCACAGAGACTTACATCCAACTCCTGCAACTTTCGGAATCTAATCAAGCAAATATCATCCAATGCAAGGATGCAAGAAACGGGACTCTTGAATTTGGGAGACGGCGTGCTCTTAAATGGACTACGAACCAACTGTACCATCATTCACACGGGCCGCGTAGTGGTCCAAGGATTTGCAAAAACTACACTAAGGAACGGACGAGCTGCCTGACAGCTGGAATATCCATCTCATCGGCGCTTTATGGACATCCCTGGCAAACCTACTAATATACCTAGCAGGGAAGCGAGAAGAAATACCAGCAAGGAAGGAACCTGGTGATGCTGAAGAAGTCAAACCAGAAGAGCCTGACAAACGTTATTACATGAAACTTCAGGAACTAAAGGAGAGACTTGACAGGATAGAACAACAACCTTAAGGGGAACGATACAAACAGTCAGACGTGAATCGGAGAACCAAGTAGAATACATCGCTACAAAATGTGTCGCTCAGTTAACAAGAGTTCACATCCCACCTGCGAGAGGGAATACATAAAAATGGCTTACAATTATAATACAACACGAGCACGTTGTGTCAAAGGCGAGGTATGCATCATCCACGGGGACGAATGCCACACGTACTGCTCCAAGTGCTATGAGCAATTAGGACGACCTGAACTGACTGAGGTATTCCACACCCATATGCTTCAAGATGAAGATTTTCGAAACCAAAGCTGCGATCTCTGCGGTCAACAAGTGTTAACAACAACACCAATCGAAGAGTGTGGAACCTGTATGCAGAAGTTCCAGGAGATAGTTACGTGCGCGTATCTACTCGAAACCGACCTCGAAGAAGTGCGATTGCTCTACCCACATCCTCTATTGTAATGAACATTAAGAAACAAACCGTAAGCCAAAAACATAAAATATTTTCAGTTATTAAAATCAGTTTATAATCACCCAGGAGTACGAAAAATGTCTTCAACATTTTTCTATTCTTAGGGGGGAGGTGTAACGTCCGGGACGACGTTAAACTACACTCCAAATTTTCCAAAACCTCAGACACACGAATATTATTATATTGTACGCATAATTTGCAACTAACATATTTAACCGCTTCAATTATTGTTAACTTACACCATTATTAATAAGTAATTCTGTAAATCCTTCGCAAAGTCTCTTAGAGGAATACGTGATCAATTAATCTACTACCAAATTCTTTCTCACAAGATAAATTTCATCTCACGGATAAGCTTGTATAACGTTTTAATCTCTTATAAACTTTTGGGTGGTCGGAACTTCCGTTCCCACCAGATAATTCTAATCAGTTCGTATGTAACCAATACTCCTCGTGAAACTCTGCGAAGAATAATTTCGATAAAGATGTATATACACCCTTAGCCAAAACAACGTGACTGCACCGGTGAAGTCATTGCGCGATAGCGAACCACGCTGGGCAGTCTCAATTAAACATAAGATTTTGTTACGGTAGAGTCCCGCATTCCGTTCCCATACGATAACCGGGCCCCTACCCCAAAAAACCCCAGTATAAGTAAGGGCTACTGCGAGAACCTCAGCAGTTACAGGGAGGAAGTTACAGGGAACAGTTACAAGGAGGAAGTTACAAGGAACGAATTACGAGTTATAAGTTACAAGTGACAGTACAGTAATACCAGTGACAGAACCAGTAAGAACTTAGAAATCGAACGTGTGTTCAGCGTGCAGTAGTGGAGGACTTGCGAGCGTGCACCCCTTTAGTGAACCGCCTAAGAGAGGTAAGGTTTTTCTGTAATCCGTCTATAACTCAAGGCACCGAGGTGTACTTGCAGTCGTATAGACAATCTGTAATAATTCTCTCGCAACCATTTTACTGACGTGAACCCAATCTGGTCATAATTTGAATTGTTCGAATTTGGAGGCCGAGGCAACCGAGTCGCACTTTTGTAAATTAGGGCATCCGCTTTATTCCGTCACACTGTAACTCCGTTGATGAACGTATAATCATCACACTCCGAATCTGAATTGTGAACATACCTTTATAAACCAATTGAACTTACCTATTATTTTATTCAATATACTACAAATTTTATATAATATATTTGTTGTTTGATTACCTCTGACCTTCGCTTTGTAATCTAGGAAAACTCTCCTGACGTAGTGCAATTAACAGTTTTCAGTAGTAATACTCAAGGATTAAGTGGCCTACCTGGCATCACATGCCGTTTGTAGCCGAAACCGGCATCACGAACTGAGCTACGATCTTGAGTAGGAACCTCAGGACTTGATGGCCAAATTGGCATCATCAGCCCTTCGGTTTTCTAAGATTTAGGAACCGCTAATAATTGTGACTTGCCACTCCGGCACAAATCGCAACCGCCAATCCGGCGAATTATTGGTGAGTGACGAAAAGAATAATCCTCTCGAGACATACTAAATAAACGATAGGGATTCGGTAAATTGTAGCCTGATTTTAGAATTCTTGACTAAACTTAATGAATCAATTTTAATCACGCTATACGTTTCGAAAATTCCCATTTTTCCCTTTCCTGTACAGCGAGTGGTTCCCTGGCGTAAGAGTTCGTGTAGACGGGCAAGCCTAAAACCACAAAACCCCTTATACGATTTACACAACGTGCGATTCGGGACCCGAGGGCATCCGAAATTCCCGGTGTAAACTCGTTTTCGGTTTTTAAGAACGAACAACCCTTCAGGTTGGACGTCACAATGCCATTCGAATTTTCACGTCAATTTACACGGAAAATGCGGTCTCTCGTTTCTGAAATAGGGAAATCTGGAAAAAGTGCGAAACTATCGCCTGAATAGCGAAATCTGTCGATTTCAGAGAGAAAACTTACCTTTGCGTCGAAACCATGCCCTTCCAAAATTCTTTTCGATGAAATTCTCGATGCCATTCGAATTTTCACGTCAATTTACACGGAAAATGCGGTCTCTCGTTTCTGAAATAGGGAAATCTGGAAAAAGTGCGAAACTATCGCCTGAATAGCGAAATCTGTCGATTTCAGAGAGAAAACTTAGAAACCATGCCCTTCCAAAATTCTTTTCGATGAAATTCTCGATGCCATTCGAATTTTCACGTCAATTTACACGGAAAATGCGGTCTCTCGTTTCTGAAATAGGGAAATCTGGAAAAAGTGCGAAACTATCGCCTGAATATGCGAAATCTGTCGATTTCAGAGAGAAAACTTACCTTTGCGTCGAAACCATGCCCTTCCAAAATTCTTTTCGATGAAATTCTCGATGCCATTCGAATTTTCACGTCAATTTACACGGAAAATGCGGTCTCTCGTTTCTGAAATAGGGAAATCTGGAAAAAGTGCGAAACTATCGCCTGATATGCGAAATCTGTCGATTTCAGAGAGAAAACTTACCTTTGCGTCGAAACCATGCCCTTCCAAAATTCTTTTCGATGAAATTCTCGATGCCATTCGAATTTTCACGTCAATTTACACGGAAAATGCGGTCTCTCGTTTCTGAAATAGGGAAATCTGGAAAAAGTGCGAAACTATCGCCTGATATGCGAAATCTGTCGATTTCAGAGAGAAAACTTACCTTTGCGTCGAAACCATGCCCTTCCAAAATTCTTTTCGATGAAATTCTCGATGCCATTCGAATTTTCACGTCAATTTACACGGAAAATGCGGTCTCTCGTTTCTGAAATAGGGAAATCTGGAAAAAGTGCGAAACTATCGCCTGATATGCGAAATCTGTCGATTTCAGAGAGAAAACTTACCTTTGCGTCGAAACCATGCCCTTCCAAAATTCTTTTCGATGAAATTCTCGATGCCATTCGAATTTTCACGTCAATTTACACGGAAAATGCGGTCTCTCGTTTCTGAAATAGGGAAATCTGGAAAAAGTGCGAAACTATCGCCTGATATGCGAAATCTGTCGATTTCAGAGAGAAAACTTACCTTTGCGTCGAAACCATGCCCTTCCAAAATTCTTTTCGATGAAATTCTCGATGCCATTCGAATTTTCACGTCAATTTACACGGAAAATGCGGTCTCTCGTTTCTGAAATAGGGAAATCTGGAAAAAGTGCGAAACTATCGCCTGATATGCGAAATCTGTCGATTTCAGAGAGAAAACTTACCTTTGCGTCGAAACCATGCCCTTCCAAAATTCTTTTCGATGAAATTCTCGATGCCATTCGAATTTTCACGTCAATTTACACGGAAAATGCGGTCTCTCGTTTCTGAAATAGGGAAATCTGGAAAAAATGCGAAACTATCGCCTGAATATGCGAAATCTGTCGATTTCAGAGAGAAAACTTACCTTTGCGTCGAAACCATGCCCTTCCAAAATTCTTTTCGATGAAATTCTCGATGCCATTCGAATTTTCACGTCAATTTACACGGAAAATGCGGTCTCTCGTTTCTGAAATAGGGAAATCTGGAAAAAGTGCGAAACTATCGCCTGATATGCGAAATCTGTCGATTTCAGAGAGAAAACTTACCTTTGCGTCGAAACCATGCCCTTCCAAAATTCTTTTCGATGAAATTCTCGATGCCATTCGAATTTTCACGTCAATTTACACGGAAAATGCGGTCTCTCGTTTCTGAAATAGGGAAATCTGGAAAAAGTGCGAAACTATCGCCTGATATGCGAAATCTGTCGATTTCAGAGAGAAAACTTACCTTTGCGTCGAAACCATGCCCTTCCAAAATTCTTTTCGATGAAATTCTCGATGCCATTCGAATTTTCACGTCAATTTACACGGAAAATGCGGTCTCTCGTTTCTGAAATAGGGAAATCTGGAAAAAGTGCGAAACTATCGCCTGATATGCGAAATCTGTCGATTTCAGAGAGAAAACTTACCTTTGCGTCGAAACCATGCCCTTCCAAAATTCTTTTCGATGAAATTCTCGATGCCATTCGAATTTTCACGTCAATTTACACGGAAAATGCGGTCTCTCGTTTCTGAAATAGGGAAATCTGGAAAAAGTGCGAAACTATCGCCTGATATGCGAAATCTGTCGATTTCAGAGAGAAAACTTACCTTTGCGTCGAAACCATGCCCTTCCAAAATTCTTTTCGATGAAATTCTCGATGCCATTCGAATTTTCACGTCAATTTACACGGAAAA
Source organism: Nysson spinosus (assembly GCA_910591585.2). Lineage (NCBI taxonomy): Eukaryota > Metazoa > Arthropoda > Insecta > Hymenoptera > Crabronidae > Nysson > Nysson spinosus. The sequence continues at coordinate 280,671 of CAJUYC020000095.1, read as the reverse complement.
TGCGGTCTCTCGTTTCTGAAATAGGGAAATCTGGAAAAAGTGCGAAACTATCGCCTGATATGCGAAATCTGTCGATTTCAGAGAGAAAACTTACCTTTGCGTCGAAACCATGCCCTTCCAAAATTCTTTTCGATGAAATTCTCGATGCCATTCGAATTTTCACGTCAATTTACACGGAAAATGCGGTCTCTCGTTTCTGAAATAGGGAAATCTGGAAAAAGTGCGAAACTATCGCCTGATATGCGAAATCTGTCGATTTCAGAGAGAAAACTTACCTTTGCGTCGAAACCATGCCCTTCCAAAATTCTTTTCGATGAAATTCTCGATGCCATTCGAATTTTCACGTCAATTTACACGGAAAATGCGGTCTCTCGTTTCTGAAATAGGGAAATCTGGAAAAAGTGCGAAACTATCGCCTGATATGCGAAATCTGTCGATTTCAGAGAGAAAACTTACCTTTGCGTCGAAACCATGCCCTTCCAAAATTCTTTTCGATGAAATTCTCGATGCCATTCGAATTTTCACGTCAATTTACACGGAAAATGCGGTCTCTCGTTTCTGAAATAGGGAAATCTGGAAAAAGTGCGAAACTATCGCCTGATATGCGAAATCTGTCGATTTCAGAGAGAAAACTTACCTTTGCGTCGAAACCATGCCCTTCCAAAATTCTTTTCGATGAAATTCTCGATGCCATTCGAATTTTCACGTCAATTTACACGGAAAATGCGGTCTCTCGTTTCTGAAATAGGGAAATCTGGAAAAAGTGCGAAACTATCGCCTGATATGCGAAATCTGTCGATTTCAGAGAGAAAACTTACCTTTGCGTCGAAACCATGCCCTTCCAAAATTCTTTTCGATGAAATTCTCGATGCCATTCGAATTTTCACGTCAATTTACACGGAAAATGCGGTCTCTCGTTTCTGAAATAGGGAAATCTGGAAAAAGTGCGAAACTATCGCCTGATATGCGAAATCTGTCGATTTCAGAGAGAAAACTTACCTTTGCGTCGAAACCATGCCCTTCCAAAATTCTTTTCGATGAAATTCTCGATGCCATTCGAATTTTCACGTCAATTTACACGGAAAATGCGGTCTCTCGTTTCTGAAATAGGGAAATCTGGAAAAAGTGCGAAACTATCGCCTGAATATGCGAAATCTGTCGATTTCAGAGAGAAAACTTACCTTTGCGTCGAAACCATGCCCTTCCAAAATTCTTTTCGATGAAATTCTCGATGCCATTCGAATTTTCACGTCAATTTACACGGAAAATGCGGTCTCTCGTTTCTGAAATAGGGAAATCTGGAAAAAGTGCGAAACTATCGCCTGATATGCGAAATCTGTCGATTTCAGAGAGAAAACTTACCTTTGCGTCGAAACCATGCCCTTCCAAAATTCTTTTCGATGAAATTCTCGATGCCATTCGAATTTTCACGTCAATTTACACGGAAAATGCGGTCTCTCGTTTCTGAAATAGGGAAATCTGGAAAAAGTGCGAAACTATCGCCTGATATGCGAAATCTGTCGATTTCAGAGAGAAAACTTACCTTTGCGTCGAAACCATGCCCTTCCAAAATTCTTTTCGATGAAATTCTCGATGCCATTCGAATTTTCACGTCAATTTACACGGAAAATGCGGTCTCTCGTTTCTGAAATAGGGAAATCTGGAAAAAGTGCGAAACTATCGCCTGATATGCGAAATCTGTCGATTTCAGAGAGAAAACTTACCTTTGCGTCGAAACCATGCCCTTCCAAAATTCTTTTCGATGAAATTCTCGATGCCATTCGAATTTTCACGTCAATTTACACGGAAAATGCGGTCTCTCGTTTCTGAAATAGGGAAATCTGGAAAAAGTGCGAAACTATCGCCTGATATGCGAAATCTGTCGATTTCAGAGAGAAAACTTACCTTTGCGTCGAAACCATGCCCTTCCAAAATTCTTTTCGATGAAATTCTCGATGCCATTCGAATTTTCACGTCAATTTACACGGAAAATGCGGTCTCTCGTTTCTGAAATAGGGAAATCTGGAAAAAGTGCGAAACTATCGCCTGAATATCGAAATCTGTCGATTTCAGAGAGAAAACTTACCTTTGCGTCGAAACCATGCCCTTCCAAAATTCTTTTCGATGAAATTCTCGATGCCATTCGAATTTTCACGTCAATTTACACGGAAAATGCGGTCTCTCGTTTCTGAAATAGGGAAATCTGGAAAAAGTGCGAAACTATCGCCTGAATAGCGAAATCTGTCGATTTCAGAGAGAAAACTTACCTTTGCGTCGAAACCATGCCCTTCCAAAATTCTTTTCGATGAAATTCTCGATGCCATTCGAATTTTCACGTCAATTTACACGGAAAATGCGGTCTCTCGTTTCTGAAATAGGGAAATCTGGAAAAAGTGCGAAACTATCGCCTGAATAGCGAAATCTGTCGATTTCAGAGAGAAAACTTACCTTTGCGTCGAAACCATGCCCTTCCAAAATTCTTTTCGATGAAATTCTCGATGCCATTCGAATTTTCACGTCAATTTACACGGAAAATGCGGTCTCTCGTTTCTGAAATAGGGAAATCTGGAAAAAGTGCGAAACTATCGCCTGAATAGCGAAATCTGTCGATTTCAGAGAGAAAACTTACCTTTGCGTCGAAACCATGCCCTTCCAAAATTCTTTTCGATGAAATTCTCGATGCCATTCGAATTTTCACGTCAATTTACACGGAAAATGCGGTCTCTCGTTTCTGAAATAGGGAAATCTGGAAAAAGTGCGAAACTATCGCCTGAATAGCGAAATCTGTCGATTTCAGAGAGAAAACTTACCTTTGCGTCGAAACCATGCCCTTCCAAAATTCTTTTCGATGAAATTCTCGATGCCATTCGAATTTTCACGTCAATTTACACGGAAAATGCGGTCTCTCGTTTCTGAAATAGGGAAATCTGGAAAAAGTGCGAAACTATCGCCTGAATAGCGAAATCTGTCGATTTCAGAGAGAAAACTTACCTTTGCGTCGAAACCATGCCCTTCCAAAATTCTTTTCGATGAAATTCTCGATGCCATTCGAATTTTCACGTCAATTTACACGGAAAATGCGGTCTCTCGTTTCTGAAATAGGGAAATCTGGAAAAAGTGCGAAACTATCGCCTGAATAGCGAAATCTGTCGATTTCAGAGAGAAAACTTACCTTTGCGTCGAAACCATGCCCTTCCAAAATTCTTTTCGATGAAATTCTCGATGCCATTCGAATTTTCACGTCAATTTACACGGAAAATGCGGTCTCTCGTTTCTGAAATAGGGAAATCTGGAAAAAGTGCGAAACTATCGCCTGAATAGCGAAATCTGTCGATTTCAGAGAGAAAACTTACCTTTGCGTCGAAACCATGCCCTTCCAAAATTCTTTTCGATGAAATTCTCGATGCCATTCGAATTTTCACGTCAATTTACACGGAAAATGCGGTCTCTCGTTTCTGAAATAGGGAAATCTGGAAAAAGTGCGAAACTATCGCCTGAATAGCGAAATCTGTCGATTTCAGAGAGAAAACTTACCTTTGCGTCGAAACCATGCCCTTCCAAAATTCTTTTCGATGAAATTCTCGATGCCATTCGAATTTTCACGTCAATTTACACGGAAAATGCGGTCTCTCGTTTCTGAAATAGGGAAATCTGGAAAAAGTGCGAAACTATCGCCTGAATATGCGAAATCTGTCGATTTCAGAGAGAAAACTTACCTTTGCGTCGAAACCATGCCCTTCCAAAATTCTTTTCGATGAAATTCTCGATGCCATTCGAATTTTCACGTCAATTTACACGGAAAATGCGGTCTCTCGTTTCTGAAATAGGGAAATCTGGAAAAAGTGCGAAACTATCGCCTGAATAGCGAAATCTGTCGATTTCAGAGAGAAAACTTACCTTTGCGTCGAAACCATGCCCTTCCAAAATTCTTTTCGATGAAATTCTCGATGCCATTCGAATTTTCACGTCAATTTACACGGAAAATGCGGTCTCTCGTTTCTGAAATAGGGAAATCTGGAAAAAGTGCGAAACTATCGCCTGAATAGCGAAATCTGTCGATTTCAGAGAGAAAACTTACCTTTGCGTCGAAACCATGCCCTTCCAAAATTCTTTTCGATGAAATTCTCGATGCCATTCGAATTTTCACGTCAATTTACACGGAAAATGCGGTCTCTCGTTTCTGAAATAGGGAAATCTGGAAAAAGTGCGAAACTATCGCCTGAATAGCGAAATCTGTCGATTTCAGAGAGAAAACTTACCTTTGCGTCGAAACCATGCCCTTCCAAAATTCTTTTCGATGAAATTCTCGATGCCATTCGAATTTTCACGTCAATTTACACGGAAAATGCGGTCTCTCGTTTCTGAAATAGGGAAATCTGGAAAAAGTGCGAAACTATCGCCTGAATAGCGAAATCTGTCGATTTCAGAGAGAAAACTTACCTTTGCGTCGAAACCATGCCCTTCCAAAATTCTTTTCGATGAAATTCTCGATGCCATTCGAATTTTCACGTCAATTTACACGGAAAATGCGGTCTCTCGTTTCTGAAATAGGGAAATCTGGAAAAAGTGCGAAACTATCGCCTGAATAGCGAAATCTGTCGATTTCAGAGAGAAAACTTACCTTTGCGTCGAAACCATGCCCTTCCAAAATTCTTTTCGATGAAATTCTCGATGCCATTCGAATTTTCACGTCAATTTACACGGAAAATGCGGTCTCTCGTTTCTGAAATAGGGAAATCTGGAAAAAGTGCGAAACTATCGCCTGAATAGCGAAATCTGTCGATTTCAGAGAGAAAACTTACCTTTGCGTCGAAACCATGCCCTTCCAAAATTCTTTTCGATGAAATTCTCGATGCCATTCGAATTTTCACGTCAATTTACACGGAAAATGCGGTCTCTCGTTTCTGAAATAGGGAAATCTGGAAAAAGTGCGAAACTATCGCCTGAATATGCGAAATCTGTCGATTTCAGAGAGAAAACTTACCTTTGCGTCGAAACCATGCCCTTCCAAAATTCTTTTCGATGAAATTCTCGATGCCATTCGAATTTTCACGTCAATTTACACGGAAAATGCGGTCTCTCGTTTCTGAAATAGGGAAATCTGGAAAAAGTGCGAAACTATCGCCTGAATATGCGAAATCTGTCGATTTCAGAGAGAAAACTTACCTTTGCGTCGAAACCATGCCCTTCCAAAATTCTTTTCGATGAAATTCTCGATGCCATTCGAATTTTCACGTCAATTTACACGGAAAATGCGGTCTCTCGTTTCTGAAATAGGGAAATCTGGAAAAAGTGCGAAACTATCGCCTGAATATGCGAAATCTGTCGATTTCAGAGAGAAAACTTACCTTTGCGTCGAAACCATGCCCTTCCAAAATTCTTTTCGATGAAATTCTCGATGCCATTCGAATTTTCACGTCAATTTACACGGAAAATGCGGTCTCTCGTTTCTGAAATAGGGAAATCTGGAAAAAGTGCGAAACTATCGCCTGATATGCGAAATCTGTCGATTTCAGAGAGAAAACTTACCTTTGCGTCGAAACCATGCCCTTCCAAAATTCTTTTCGATGAAATTCTCGATGCCATTCGAATTTTCACGTCAATTTACACGGAAAATGCGGTCTCTCGTTTCTGAAATAGGGAAATCTGGAAAAAGTGCGAAACTATCGCCTGAATATGCGAAATCTGTCGATTTCAGAGAGAAAACTTACCTTTGCGTCGAAACCATGCCCTTCCAAAATTCTTTTCGATGAAATTCTCGATGCCATTCGAATTTTCACGTCAATTTACACGGAAAATGCGGTCTCTCGTTTCTGAAATAGGGAAATCTGGAAAAAGTGCGAAACTATCGCCTGAATATGCGAAATCTGTCGATTTCAGAGAGAAAACTTACCTTTGCGTCGAAACCATGCCCTTCCAAAATTCTTTTCGATGAAATTCTCGATGCCATTCGAATTTTCACGTCAATTTACACGGAAAATGCGGTCTCTCGTTTCTGAAATAGGGAAATCTGGAAAAAGTGCGAAACTATCGCCTGAATAGCGAAATCTGTCGATTTCAGAGAGAAAACTTACCTTTGCGTCGAAACCATGCCCTTCCAAAATTCTTTTCGATGAAATTCTCGATGCCATTCGAATTTTCACGTCAATTTACACGGAAAATGCGGTCTCTCGTTTCTGAAATAGGGAAATCTGGAAAAAGTGCGAAACTATCGCCTGAATAGCGAAATCTGTCGATTTCAGAGAGAAAACTTACCTTTGCGTCGAAACCATGCCCTTCCAAAATTCTTTTCGATGAAATTCTCGATGCCATTCGAATTTTCACGTCAATTTACACGGAAAATGCGGTCTCTCGTTTCTGAAATAGGGAAATCTGGAAAAAGTGCGAAACTATCGCCTGAATAGCGAAATCTGTCGATTTCAGAGAGAAAACTTACCTTTGCGTCGAAACCATGCCCTTCCAAAATTCTTTTCGATGAAATTCTCGATGCCATTCGAATTTTCACGTCAATTTACACGGAAAATGCGGTCTCTCGTTTCTGAAATAGGGAAATCTGGAAAAAGTGCGAAACTATCGCCTGAATAGCGAAATCTGTCGATTTCAGAGAGAAAACTTACCTTTGCGTCGAAACCATGCCCTTCCAAAATTCTTTTCGATGAAATTCTCGATGCCATTCGAATTTTCACGTCAATTTACACGGAAAATGCGGTCTCTCGTTTCTGAAATAGGGAAATCTGGAAAAAGTGCGAAACTATCGCCTGAATAGCGAAATCTGTCGATTTCAGAGAGAAAACTTACCTTTGCGTCGAAACCATGCCCTTCCAAAATTCTTTTCGATGAAATTCTCGATGCCATTCGAATTTTCACGTCAATTTACACGGAAAATGCGGTCTCTCGTTTCTGAAATAGGGAAATCTGGAAAAAGTGCGAAACTATCGCCTGAATAGCGAAATCTGTCGATTTCAGAGAGAAAACTCTTACCTTTGCGTCGAAACCATGCCCTTCCAAAATTCTTTTCGATGAAATTCTCGATGCCATTCGAATTTTCACGTCAATTTACACGGAAAATGCGGTCTCTCGTTTCTGAAATAGGGAAATCTGGAAAAAGTGCGAAACTATCGCCTGAATAGCGAAATCTGTCGATTTCAGAGAGAAAACTTACCTTTGCGTCGAAACCATGCCCTTCCAAAATTCTTTTCGATGAAATTCTCGATGCCATTCGAATTTTCACGTCAATTTACACGGAAAATGCGGTCTCTCGTTTCTGAAATAGGGAAATCTGGAAAAAGTGCGAAACTATCGCCTGAATAGCGAAATCTGTCGATTTCAGAGAGAAAACTTACCTTTGCGTCGAAACCATGCCCTTCCAAAATTCTTTTCGATGAAATTCTCGATGCCATTCGAATTTTCACGTCAATTTACACGGAAAATGCGGTCTCTCGTTTCTGAAATAGGGAAATCTGGAAAAAGTGCGAAACTATCGCCTGAATAGCGAAATCTGTCGATTTCAGAGAGAAAACTTACCTTTGCGTCGAAACCATGCCCTTCCAAAATTCTTTTCGATGAAATTCTCGATGCCATTCGAATTTTCACGTCAATTTACACGGAAAATGCGGTCTCTCGTTTCTGAAATAGGGAAATCTGGAAAAAGTGCGAAACTATCGCCTGAATAGCGAAATCTGTCGATTTCAGAGAGAAAACTTACCTTTGCGTCGAAACCATGCCCTTCCAAAATTCTTTTCGATGAAATTCTCGATGCCATTCGAATTTTCACGTCAATTTACACGGAAAATGCGGTCTCTCGTTTCTGAAATAGGGAAATCTGGAAAAAGTGCGAAACTATCGCCTGAATAGCGAAATCTGTCGATTTCAGAGAGAAAACTTACCTTTGCGTCGAAACCATGCCCTTCCAAAATTCTTTTCGATGAAATTCTCGATGCCATTCGAATTTTCACGTCAATTTACACGGAAAATGCGGTCTCTCGTTTCTGAAATAGGGAAATCTGGAAAAAGTGCGAAACTATCGCCTGAATAGCGAAATCTGTCGATTTCAGAGAGAAAACTTACCTTTGCGTCGAAACCATGCCCTTCCAAAATTCTTTTCGATGAAATTCTCGATGCCATTCGAATTTTCACGTCAATTTACACGGAAAATGCGGTCTCTCGTTTCTGAAATAGGGAAATCTGGAAAAAGTGCGAAACTATCGCCTGAATAGCGAAATCTGTCGATTTCAGAGAGAAAACTTACCTTTGCGTCGAAACCATGCCCTTCCAAAATTCTTTTCGATGAAATTCTCGATGCCATTCGAATTTTCACGTCAATTTACACGGAAAATGCGGTCTCTCGTTTCTGAAATAGGGAAATCTGGAAAAAGTGCGAAACTATCGCCTGAATAGCGAAATCTGTCGATTTCAGAGAGAAAACTTACCTTTGCGTCGAAACCATGCCCTTCCAAAATTCTTTTCGATGAAATTCTCGATGCCATTCGAATTTTCACGTCAATTTACACGGAAAATGCGGTCTCTCGTTTCTGAAATAGGGAAATCTGGAAAAAGTGCGAAACTATCGCCTGAATAGCGAAATCTGTCGATTTCAGAGAGAAAACTTACCTTTGCGTCGAAACCATGCCCTTCCAAAATTCTTTTCGATGAAATTCTCGATGCCATTCGAATTTTCACGTCAATTTACACGGAAAATGCGGTCTCTCGTTTCTGAAATAGGGAAATCTGGAAAAAGTGCGAAACTATCGCCTGAATAGCGAAATCTGTCGATTTCAGAGAGAAAACTTACCTTTGCGTCGAAACCATGCCCTTCCAAAATTCTTTTCGATGAAATTCTCGATGCCATTCGAATTTTCACGTCAATTTACACGGAAAATGCGGTCTCTCGTTTCTGAAATAGGGAAATCTGGAAAAAGTGCGAAACTATCGCCTGAATAGCGAAATCTGTCGATTTCAGAGAGAAAACTTACCTTTGCGTCGAAACCATGCCCTTCCAAAATTCTTTTCGATGAAATTCTCGATGCCATTCGAATTTTCACGTCAATTTACACGGAAAATGCGGTCTCTCGTTTCTGAAATAGGGAAATCTGGAAAAAGTGCGAAACTATCGCCTGAATAGCGAAATCTGTCGATTTCAGAGAGAAAACTTACCTTTGCGTCGAAACCATGCCCTTCCAAAATTCTTTTCGATGAAATTCTCGATGCCATTCGAATTTTCACGTCAATTTACACGGAAAATGCGGTCTCTCGTTTCTGAAATAGGGAAATCTGGAAAAAGTGCGAAACTATCGCCTGAATAGCGAAATCTGTCGATTTCAGAGAGAAAACTTCTTACCTTTGCGTCGAAACCATGCCCTTCCAAAATTCTTTTCGATGAAATTCTCGATGCCATTCGAATTTTCACGTCAATTTACACGGAAAATGCGGTCTCTCGTTTCTGAAATAGGGAAATCTGGAAAAAGTGCGAAACTATCGCCTGAATAGCGAAATCTGTCGATTTCAGAGAGAAAACTTACCTTTGCGTCGAAACCATGCCCTTCCAAAATTCTTTTCGATGAAATTCTCGATGCCATTCGAATTTTCACGTCAATTTACACGGAAAATGCGGTCTCTCGTTTCTGAAATAGGGAAATCTGGAAAAAGTGCGAAACTATCGCCTGAATAGCGAAATCTGTCGATTTCAGAGAGAAAACTTACCTTTGCGTCGAAACCATGCCCTTCCAAAATTCTTTTCGATGAAATTCTCGATGCCATTCGAATTTTCACGTCAATTTACACGGAAAATGCGGTCTCTCGTTTCTGAAATAGGGAAATCTGGAAAAAGTGCGAAACTATCGCCTGAATAGCGAAATCTGTCGATTTCAGAGAGAAAACTTACCTTTGCGTCGAAACCATGCCCTTCCAAAATTCTTTTCGATGAAATTCTCGATGCCATTCGAATTTTCACGTCAATTTACACGGAAAATGCGGTCTCTCGTTTCTGAAATAGGGAAATCTGGAAAAAGTGCGAAACTATCGCCTGAATAGCGAAATCTGTCGATTTCAGAGAGAAAACTTCTTACCTTTGCGTCGAAACCATGCCCTTCCAAAATTCTTTTCGATGAAATTCTCGATGCCATTCGAATTTTCACGTCAATTTACACGGAAAATGCGGTCTCTCGTTTCTGAAATAGGGAAATCTGGAAAAAGTGCGAAACTATCGCCTGAATAGCGAAATCTGTCGATTTCAGAGAGAAAACTTACCTTTGCGTCGAAACCATGCCCTTCCAAAATTCTTTTCGATGAAATTCTCGATGCCATTCGAATTTTCACGTCAATTTACACGGAAAATGCGGTCTCTCGTTTCTGAAATAGGGAAATCTGGAAAAAGTGCGAAACTATCGCCTGAATAGCGAAATCTGTCGATTTCAGAGAGAAAACTTACCTTTGCGTCGAAACCATGCCCTTCCAAAATTCTTTTCGATGAAATTCTCGATGCCATTCGAATTTTCACGTCAATTTACACGGAAAATGCGGTCTCTCGTTTCTGAAATAGGGAAATCTGGAAAAAGTGCGAAACTATCGCCTGAATAGCGAAATCTGTCGATTTCAGAGAGAAAACTTACCTTTGCGTCGAAACCATGCCCTTCCAAAATTCTTTTCGATGAAATTCTCGATGCCATTCGAATTTTCACGTCAATTTACACGGAAAATGCGGTCTCTCGTTTCTGAAATAGGGAAATCTGGAAAAAGTGCGAAACTATCGCCTGAATAGCGAAATCTGTCGATTTCAGAGAGAAAACTTACCTTTGCGTCGAAACCATGCCCTTCCAAAATTCTTTTCGATGAAATTCTCGATGCCATTCGAATTTTCACGTCAATTTACACGGAAAATGCGGTCTCTCGTTTCTGAAATAGGGAAATCTGGAAAAAGTGCGAAACTATCGCCTGAATAGCGAAATCTGTCGATTTCAGAGAGAAAACTTACCTTTGCGTCGAAACCATGCCCTTCCAAAATTCTTTTCGATGAAATTCTCGATGCCATTCGAATTTTCACGTCAATTTACACGGAAAATGCCGTCTCTCGTTTCTGAAATAGGGAAATCTGGAAAAAGTGCGAAACTATCGCCTGAATAGCGAAATCTGTCGATTTCAGAGAGAAAACTTACCTTTGCGTCGAAACCATGCCCTTCCAAAATTCTTTTCGATGAAATTCTCGATGCCATTCGAATTTTCACGTCAATTTACACGGAAAATGCGGTCTCTCGTTTCTGAAATAGGGAAATCTGGAAAAAGTGCGAAACTATCGCCTGAATAGCGAAATCTGTCGATTTCAGAGAGAAAACTTACCTTTGCGTCGAAACCATGCCCTTCCAAAATTCTTTTCGATGAAATTCTCGATGCCATTCGAATTTTCACGTCAATTTACACGGAAAATGCGGTCTCTCGTTTCTGAAATAGGGAAATCTGGAAAAAGTGCGAAACTATCGCCTGAATAGCGAAATCTGTCGATTTCAGAGAGAAAACTTACCTTTGCGTCGAAACCATGCCCTTCCAAAATTCTTTTCGATGAAATTCTCGATGCCATTCGAATTTTCACGTCAATTTACACGGAAAATGCGGTCTCTCGTTTCTGAAATAGGGAAATCTGGAAAAAGTGCGAAACTATCGCCTGAATAGCGAAATCTGTCGATTTCAGAGAGAAAACTTACCTTTGCGTCGAAACCATGCCCTTCCAAAATTCTTTTCGATGAAATTCTCGATGCCATTCGAATTTTCACGTCAATTTACACGGAAAATGCGGTCTCTCGTTTCTGAAATAGGGAAATCTGGAAAAAGTGCGAAACTATCGCCTGAATAGCGAAATCTGTCGATTTCAGAGAGAAAACTTACCTTTGCGTCGAAACCATGCCCTTCCAAAATTCTTTTCGATGAAATTCTCGATGCCATTCGAATTTTCACGTCAATTTACACGGAAAATGCGGTCTCTCGTTTCTGAAATAGGGAAATCTGGAAAAAGTGCGAAACTATCGCCTGAATAGCGAAATCTGTCGATTTCAGAGAGAAAACTTACCTTTGCGTCGAAACCATGCCCTTCCAAAATTCTTTTCGATGAAATTCTCGATGCCATTCGAATTTTCACGTCAATTTACACGGAAAATGCGGTCTCTCGTTTCTGAAATAGGGAAATCTGGAAAAAGTGCGAAACTATCGCCTGAATAGCGAAATCTGTCGATTTCAGAGAGAAAACTTACCTTTGCGTCGAAACCATGCCCTTCCAAAATTCTTTTCGATGAAATTCTCGATGCCATTCGAATTTTCACGTCAATTTACACGGAAAATGCGGTCTCTCGTTTCTGAAATAGGGAAATCTGGAAAAAGTGCGAAACTATCGCCTGAATAGCGAAATCTGTCGATTTCAGAGAGAAAACTTACCTTTGCGTCGAAACCATGCCCTTCCAAAATTCTTTTCGATGAAATTCTCGATGCCATTCGAATTTTCACGTCAATTTACACGGAAAATGCGGTCTCTCGTTTCTGAAATAGGGAAATCTGGAAAAAGTGCGAAACTATCGCCTGAATAGCGAAATCTGTCGATTTCAGAGAGGAAACTTACCTTTGCGTCCAAACCATGCCCTTCCAAAATTCTTTTCGATGAAATTCTCGATGCCATTCGAATTTTCACGTCAATTTACACGGAAAATGCGGTCTCTCGTTTCTGAAATAGGGAAATCTGGAAAAAGTGCGAAACTATCGCCTGAATAGCGAAATCTGTCGATTTCAGAGAGAAAACTTACCTTTGCGTCGAAACCATGCCCTTCCAAAATTCTTTTCGATGAAATTCTCGATGCCATTCGAATTTTCACGTCAATTTACACGGAAAATGCGGTCTCTCGTTTCTGAAATAGGGAAATCTGGAAAAAGTGCGAAACTATCGCCTGAATAGCGAAATCTGTCGATTTCAGAGAGAAAACTTACCTTTGCGTCGAAACCATGCCCTTCCAAAATTCTTTTCGATGAAATTCTCGATGCCATTCGAATTTTCACGTCAATTTACACGGAAAATGCGGTCTCTCGTTTCTGAAATAGGGAAATCTGGAAAAAGTGCGAAACTATCGCCTGAATAGCGAAATCTGTCGATTTCAGAGAGAAAACTTACCTTTGCGTCGAAACCATGCCCTTCCAAAATTCTTTTCGATGAAATTCTCGATGCCATTCGAATTTTCACCTCAATTTACACGGAAAATGCGGTCTCTCGTTTCTGAAATAGGGAAATCTGGAAAAAGTGCGAAACTATCGCCTGAATAGCGAAATCTGTCGATTTCAGAGAGAAAACTTACCTTTGCGTCGAAACCATGCCCTTCCAAAATTCTTTTCGATGAAATTCTCGATGCCATTCGAATTTTCACGTCAATTTACACGGAAAATGCGGTCTCTCGTTTCTGAAATAGGGAAATCTGGAAAAAGTGCGAAACTATCGCCTGAATAGCGAAATCTGTCGATTTCAGAGAGAAAACTTACCTTTGCGTCGAAACCATGCCCTTCCAAAATTCTTTTCGATGAAATTCTCGATGCCATTCGAATTTTCACGTCAATTTACACGGAAAATGCGGTCTCTCGTTTCTGAAATAGGGAAATCTGGAAAAAGTGCGAAACTATCGCCTGAATAGCGAAATCTGTCGATTTCAGAGAGAAAACTTACCTTTGCGTCGAAACCATGCCCTTCCAAAATTCTTTTCGATGAAATTCTCGATGCCATTCGAATTTTCACGTCAATTTACACGGAAAATGCGGTCTCTCGTTTCTGAAATAGGGAAATCTGGAAAAAGTGCGAAACTATCGCCTGAATAGCGAAATCTGTCGATTTCAGAGAGAAAACTTACCTTTGCGTCGAAACCATGCCCTTCCAAAATTCTTTTCGATGAAATTCTCGATGCCATTCGAATTTTCACGTCAATTTACACGGAAAATGCGGTCTCTCGTTTCTGAAATAGGGAAATCTGGAAAAAGTGCGAAACTATCGCCTGAATAGCGAAATCTGTCGATTTCAGAGAGAAAACTTACCTTTGCGTCGAAACCATGCCCTTCCAAAATTCTTTTCGATGAAATTCTCGATGCCATTCGAATTTTCACGTCAATTTACACGGAAAATGCGGTCTCTCGTTTCTGAAATAGGGAAATCTGGAAAAAGTGCGAAACTATCGCCTGAATAGCGAAATCTGTCGATTTCAGAGAGAAAACTTACCTTTGCGTTGTGACGGTCGCGTCACCCGGCACCCTTACATACACACATATATATATACATATATATACATTTGTACATGAGCCTTCCAGAACATAGCCTTTACTAGGAAACCCTCTAAAAGAGAACAAGTAACTTAAAGAACAGAGCCTTCACTAGGAAACTCCCTAAAAGAGAACAAGTAGCTTAAACTCGTCACTAAAGCAATACGATACTCTGGAAGCCTCATCAAAGCTACGGAAGTCATTACTCACTTAAGAGATAAGATACCAAACCAAGCTACGGAAGTCATTACTCACTTAAGAAATAAGATACCGCTCTAATGAACTAAAACTCTGTACAGGAAATTATAAAATCCTTCTAAGGTAAGAGAGTACTTGAACTTCGACCAAGGCTCTTCGCAACAAACCATATATGGAGCTTCGACCAAGGCTTCTTCGCAACAGCCATAAAAGGCTCGTACAATTTAACAGAAAGGTTTTTAACTACCTCTCCGAAATCGTAAAAGTTATACCCTGCATTCGTATGACACACGCTACAAAGTCCACTCTTCTCCGAGTATAAATACGGGCCCCTTTGCCCAGTAAAGTCAGTAACGCGGTAGTTAGCAGTACAGTAACCAGTAACGGAGTAGTACAGCAAGAAGTAAGGAGTCAAGCGCGAAGTAACGCGGTAGTCGGAAGAATAAGAGTCAGTAGAAGTAACGAAGAATCAAACGCGAATCTAATATAACGCAGAGTGTGTCAAACGAATCAGGACAACGAGATCCATACGTAAGTTTAACCAATTGTACTTTAAGCCCAGCAATACCTGGCACATTGTAACGCACCATTGCATATATTAAATATATATATTTTTATACTTATGTTTAACCTAACATAAAGACTTTACACCACTGTTATCCTGCATGAACTGCATAATCTACGGAACGTAGATTCTAACGCATATGAATTGAATTTAGACTCTAACGCGTATTACCTTTGAATTTATAACGAGAATAAGAACGAGTCCCTACGTACCTCGAACATTTATTGAACATCACAGAGTTTCCCTTTGTACTTTAGTACTTAACCATAGCGAAACGATCCCCTACTTTAGTTACGACACCTCACGTACAGGCTCACGGTGAAGATAATCTCTTTTGATCAACGGTCTGATTTTCTACCTCACGAATCTTACAAACTCACGGTTTAATTCTCTATCGTACCAACCTAGAGTAACGGATACCATCACCATATCAACGCGAGATAAGAAAAGATCCACACGTAGAAACTTTAGACACCGACCTTACCGATCTGGGATCACGAGTATTCTACTCTTACCATCCGCAGTCTAAGGATCGAAAGATCATTGAATTTTGTATTAACCAACAGCCAGCGCGGGGCCGTGACACGATTTTTGGTGGCAGCGGTGGGATCTGTTTTTCGCTGCCAGAATAAAAACCTCTTTTCATTAACGTTAAAATCTGGTTAGGAGAGATCCTCTACGCTTGTTCAATATGCCTATCACACTAAAAGACAATGAAACCACAACACAAATCCAAGCTCGTCGCGAATACGCACCGACACAAAGCCCCACAATTGCCAGTGGCGGTACACCACCACTTATACCGGGACTCGCTAGTACTTCAGGCACCGAAGCCATCATTATTCCTCAAATTACAATCAAAGACGCGATCGAAGCCGTACCAACGTTCGACGGAAGAGCACAAACATTCAGGGCATTTTCCGAAGGTTGCAAGGATGCTAAGGACATGATTCCTCCCCATGCAGAAATAAATCTAGTCAAATTAATTAAAAATCGCCTAAGAGGTAACGCTAAACATGTAGTTACCGGAAAAAGGTTCGTGACCATTGACTCCTTACTCGAATATTTGCAACACCGGTTCTCACCTCCAAAATCAATCTCCTGCCTACAAGGACAGTTAGGGACAATTACGCAATTCCCCTCAGAAGATGTAATTTCCTTCAGTTGCCGAGTGCAACACCTTCTCGACGACATAATCGAGACACATACTCGTATTACCAGAGAAGAAAACACAGCGTTTCGATATGATACAGAAATAGAGGCAATCAAATGTTTCTCGCGCGGTCTGAAAAGGAGCATACGCATAAATCCATCCATTCAGCGCACTTTAGACGACGCCATTCGCTCCGCGATAGAGGCCGAATCCGAAAGCTACCTCATTCAACAATTGCATGAGCGAATTAAGAAGGACGTCGACCGAGCGTATAGATCCGAAGAGAATGCTGTACGACCACAGCGACCGCGAGGAAACTGTTTCTTTTGCAACAAACCGGGTCATTCTGCCGAAACTTGCTGGCTAAAGGAAATAAACGCACCACGAGGCAACTCGTCCAAGGGAAACGCATTCCAGGAGACTCCATCACCACGAAATACGTCGCAAAAAGTATGCCAATACTGCAACTTCAAAGGACACACAATAGATGAGTGTCGTAAGAAACGATACAACGAACAGCAGAATAGCCGACCAAATTCGGGAAACGGAGCTTCCCTCTCGCCGAACGACGCACGCCGAGAGGAATTATCACCGAGAGTCCGCGTCATAGGTCCCATAGAGGAACAAATACCGTCTACACAATAGATTGCCCGAACGAAGCACCGTCAATACTAATTTCAAAGCCAGAAAACCCACCTATCATTTTTATGATCGATACAGGAGCAGGAGTGAATTTAATTAAAGATAAACTCTATCGAAACAAAGAAGAATATTACAAAGGTTCAGTTAAAATTCGCGGAATAACCACAGGCACAGTATCAACGTTAGGACATGTATTTGTGAATATTTTTGGTATAATTTCAAAATTCCACGTCGTACCGGACGACTTTCCTATGCATCAAGAAGGTATAATCGGAACACCTTACTTAAAGGCAGCCGCAGCCAGTATAGATTACGAACAACAGTGCTTAATTCTTCACGATAAAACTATTCCATTTCTTCAAGATAACGTAATTAAGCTACCTGCCCGTACTTCGAAATTAGTATTCATATCTTTAACGAACGACTCTCCAAATGAAGGCTACATGCCAAGCCTAAAAACAGACTCGCAAATTCTTTTGGGTAATGCAATTGTGAACAACTATAACGGTAAAGCAGAACTCTATGCTATCAATACCGGCAGTGAAGATATCACGCTAATCTTTCCTCCCGTACGACTACAAAGGTTGGAAGAAATAGCAGCCCCAAATACGGCTGAAAACACATGCTCACCAGCAGCAACTTCTATTTCGGATCAAGAGAATCCACCACGCAAGGAAAAACTGAAGCATTTTTCCAAAATCACTAGCTCACGAGAAGCTACTTCTATTTCGGATCAAGGGAATCCACCACGCAAGGAAAAACTGAAGCATTTTTCCAAAATCACTAGCTCACGAGAAGCTACTTCTAATTCGGATCGCAAGAATCCTCAAAGCAAGGAAAAGCAGAAGCACTTTTTCAAAAACTCAAAAGGAAGACACCATCAAAAGGAACAGAAGAGACAGACGGCAAAACGCGAAACGAACAAAGTTCCCGAAGCAAAGCCAGAACTTCAAGCCATTAGTTCAAATAAAAATTCATCTCTCACCGAGGTCGAGAGTTTAGAACCAAATGCCACTCGAAGCGATTCTCTCTCCTTAGTATCAAAGAAAAATGAACGGGTCGTCGAGATCGTCCCAGTTCTACACTCTTTTACTTCGAAGGATACGTCTTCCAATTCTACAAGCACTCACACTCCAAAACGAGTAAAAGAATTACTTCCGTTACTACGACTCGAGCACTTGAACTCCGAGGAACGCAACGAAGCGGAAAAGTTAATAACGGAATTCGCAGACAGATTCCACTTACCAGACGAAGCACTGGAAGCCACTACAAAGGCGCATCACAAAATAATTACGGTTGACGATACGCCAATTAATACGAAGCAATACCGCTACCCGCCGGTACATAAAGAAGAAATCCAGAGACAAGTCTCGGACATGCTAAACCAAGGTATAATACAAGAATCAGATTCCGCATACAATTCACCACTATGGGTAGTTCCAAAAAAACCCGATTCGCAAGGAAATAAACGCTGGCGATTAGTTATAGATTTTCGAACATTGAACGAAAAAACAAAAGGCGACGCCTACCCTCTGCCAAACATCACAGAAATCCTCGATCAACTAGGCGGAGCAAAATACTTTTCAATTTTCGACTTAGCCTCAGGATTCCACCAAATACCAATGGATCCACTAGACAAAAATAAAACTGCTTTTTCTACGCCGCATGGTCACTTCGAATATAACCGAATGCCATTTGGATTGAAGAACGCACCCGCCACGTTTCAGCGATTGATGGATCAAACCTTAACAGGTTTGCAAGGCAATGAAATGTTTGTTTATCTGGACGACATCGTAATATACGCAAAATCCCTAGAAGAACACGGAATCAAATTCCGGAAGCTCATAGAACGCCTTCGTAAAGCGAACCTTCAACTACAACCGGATAAATGCGAATTTCTACGAAAGGAAGTTACCTACCTTGGACACATAATTACTGAAAACGGTGTTCAACCCGACCCACGAAAAATAGAAGCAGTACAAAATTTTCCTATTCCAAAAAACGCCAAACATATTAAACAGTTTCTAGGACTAACAGGTTATTATCGAAGATTTATCATGGACTATTCTAAAACGGCAAAACCTTTAACGGAACTACTAAAGAAAAACAATGATTTCGCGTGGACGACGCCACAACAGAACGCTTTCGAAACACTAAGAAATATTCTTTGCGAACAACCAATACTCCAATATCCGGACTTTAACGAAACGTTTAACTTAACGACAGACGCCTCGGGATACGCAGTCGGCGCTGTTCTCAGCCAGGGACCCGTCGGTAAAGATCTACCAATAGCCTATGCGTCTCGTTTATTAAATGGAGCCGAGAAAAACTATTCAACTATTGAAAAAGAACTACTAGCAATAGTCTACGCAGTAAATCATTTTCGACCGTACATCTATGGGAAGAAATTCACACTTCTTACGGATCATCGTCCACTAGTCTGGCTACATAAAGTCAAAGACCCTACATCTCGTCTATTACGTTGGAGATTTAAATTAGACGAATACGAATACAATATCGTCTACAAACAAGGCAAGGCTAACAGCAACGCCGACGCCCTTTCAAGAAATCCACCAGAGATTTGCACGTTTCCATTAACAGAAATAGAACCTGACAGTGAAACATCCACAGAAGATATTTTCGATAGTCCATTTATTAATGCAAGGTTAACAAACCCACAAACTATTCCTGAAATTCAAGAAGAAGAGACAGAAGAGACTAATTCAATTCAGGACGAGGAAGAACCTCCGGATCAAATCGAAACATTCAAATCAACAGAACCAAAGTACATTCGAACACGTAACAACTTCTTACAAGCGAATACTGCAATATGTTTCGTAGACTGTAAAGGACAACCTGTCGATACAGGAAGCCAACTGCTCTATACTCACAAGATTATTAAATTTGATCCAACAAATTTACAGTCGGGAGAGATTACAAGAATTCAAAATAAATCAAAGTTCTATTATTTAATAGCAATACAAAGCACCGAATCATTGAAGCAAGCTTTTAATACCCTATACGAGTTATTAAAACATGATAATCAAACAAGAATTTCAATCTCCGAATCTCCAAAGGGAATACTTACCACCCCTTGGAATACCTTACAGACTGAACTACAAAACCTATCGTTACGAGACGTCAAAATATACGTACATTCGAACGAGATAAAAATTCCATTCCGCGAAGACATACTGGAGATTATACAAGAAAATCATAGCACGGTAATCGGAGGACATAAAGGAATGACTAAAACATACGCGCGTATCAAGGATAAATATTTCTGGGAAGGAATGAAACATGATATAAGGAGTTTCGTACGTCAATGCGGCAGTTGTCAAAAACGAAAACTAACTCGTGTAAAGACCAAGCAGCCGATGTTAATCACGGATACGCCACCTGAGCCGTTCCATAAGGTAGCCCTCGATATCGTCGGACCACTGCCAAACACCGCCCGCGATAACAACTACCTGCTAACCATACAAGACAACCTAACGAAATATTCCATGGCTATACCACTACGAGAGGCCACTTCAGTTCAAATAGCAGGTGCTTTCCTTAAACGCTTCATCTGTCAATTCGGGATTCCTACTTCTATTCTCACTGACCAAGGAACGCCATTCATCGGATCCTTTACGAGATCCTTAACCAAGCTGCTCGGAATAAAACAGCTAAAGTCCACTGCTTTCCATCCGCAAACAAATGGTTCCCTCGAGAGAAGCCATCACGTCCTGATCGAGTACCTAAAACATTTCGTAGATACGCACCATGAATGGGACGAATTAATCGAGCTTTGCATGTTCAGTTACAATACCAGTGTTCACGAAGCTACTAAATTCACGCCTTACGAATTAATTTACGGGAGGACTCCGAAATCCCCGATCGATAAAACCTTACATCCAGACGAAACATACCCTGAATACATTTCCAATCTCATAGACAAACTACATTCAATCAGGGAATTTGCAAAAATTAACTCCGACAAGGCTAAAGAGAAATCAAAGGAGTACTACGATAGGAAACAAAACGCTCGAAATTTTCAAGTACGCGACTGGGTCTATTTATTAAAAGGCAACAGACCAGGAAAATTTAGCGATCAGTACGAAGGACCTTACGAAATCACACAAGTCCTAACAGACGGAAACATTAAAATCCGTATACATAATCGAGAAAAGGTAGTTCACCCGAACCGATTAAAATTATCTTACGGCCATAGTTCCACGGCCTCATAAAATCGAACAAATAATTCTCTTTCTTTGTTCACAGATCTGAAGATCCAATCAACATGTACATCTACATCATTTTCTTCTATTTTTCTCTTACCAATGCTCTAATTGCCTATGACTGCGGTTCTCCTAATATGAATATAACTACAATGTCTTTAAAATCAATTGGTGAATGTAAGATTCCCTCTCAGAAACCTCATGTAGAAGAAAAGTATATTCAACTTCTACAATTATCAGAATTCTCAAACACACATGTAATGCAATGTAAAGTCGAAATAGATAGAACGATATTCCGATGCGGTTTGCTTTCCCATTTATCAGCAGTAACGCATGGAAGAATGGACTATGTAATGGAAATAAGCTCTGACGCATGTTTAAAAATGCATTTAACCCGCGCGTTTAATTTCGGTCAGAAGGATTTAATAACAGGCCTTCTCGCGAATAGCACCGTAACAAAAAGCGTTACAATTGCCGGAGAAATTAAACCCAATGGAGATTGCGACGGCGTTTTCTACTCAGACCCTTACGGCTCTTGGGAAGATGTCATTGTTCAAGCCATCGTAAAAATCACGCTCAGAGATTATTTCGCAACTAGTAGATCAGAAAGCAATAAAATCACGTTACTTTCTGGCACACAATGTACACTATCCGACGGTTTTTGCATGGACTTAGAAGGAGGAAATACATTTTGGAACTCCATTCCAAACAATCAATGTAAATTTAATAATTACGACGTTTTATTTGAAGGAAAAGCAAACAAAATCTTTGACAATCAAACAGAAAATACGGAAATCTACGCTATTACGACTCAAGACATTACCTTTGCCTTAACAAAGAAAGGGCAAATTAAAATCTGTAATTATATAATCACCAAAACCGAGCATCCAAAATTATTCATTTTAGAAACTAAACCAGGAGAATCGTTTGCTTTAAGAAAACCAATCGCAGTCAATAACTTAGACATCTTTACATATGTCAATAGTAAATTCATTTACCTAGAAAAGCATATCAAAACACAAATTACAAAACTATACAGAGATGTTATAATGCAACAATGTCAAGTAGAAAAACAAATGCTTGAAAACGCATTAACGTTAGCAAAAATAGTACCGGAAGACTTCGCGTACCAAGTCATGAACGGCCCAGGCCACATGTCGATAGTAGCAGGAGAAGTAATCCATATTGTAAAATGCGTACCCGTCACAGTAAAGCGACGGGAAACCCGACATTGTTATCAACAATTACCTGTATCTAGGGGAAATCATTCGCTATTTATGGCACCAAAAACCCATATTTTGTTAAAGACAGGAACGCAACACGATTGCAATCCTTACGTACCAAACATGTACCAATTGGATGGGATATGGTACAAAATATCGCCTAATGCAGCCTCAACAATACCACCTAAAGAATTGCAACCCGCGACGCAAAATAGTTGGACTTATTCAAATCCCGAATCACTAGCCACGTCTGGCATATACTCAACGGAAGAATTAAATAAATTACGAGATCACATCATGTTTCCCGTCGAAAAACCCGCTGTATTAAGCACTATCGCTAGAAGCATGACCGGTCAAGACGCAGAAAAACAAGGGATATCATTCGTGAACCTACTCGACGAAGCTGCTCTAGAGAAGATCGCCAATTCAACCTGGAACAAACTGTGGGGAGTCTTCACAGGTTTCGGAACGTTCAGTGCAGGAATCCTGGGTCTTTGGATCACCGTGAAGCTAATCAAGTTCACGCTGGACACAGCACTCCACGGATATGCATTACATCAAATCTACGGCTGGAGCCTACATCTACTCGGCGCTGTCTGGGATAGTGTAACGAATATCCTGTTACATCTAAGCAATCAACCGCCAAGGACAACTTCAACCGGCACAAACACCGAAGCCGAAACCGAAGAAGAAGATAAGGAAACTAATCACAAAACTCCAACCACACCGCCAACCATTGAACCACTCGAGCAGGCAAGTATACAGGGTCAAGCGGTATATTACACGCGGATCGAATAATCGACCTCCACGAAGTCGAGTAATATTTAATTCTTCCATCCACCTCGAAAAATTATCGCGCTATGCGTTGCGTCTCAACTAGCAAAGATAATCTAGAAACTAATACGATAAGTAGGCGAGCGACTGCAATGTTTAACTTTCTCATCCGCCGAAAAACCTTATCATCGCACAGCTGCGCTACAGCTGCCGAACTACTTCCAAGAAAACTAACTTGATAAGGGATATTTCTAGCTCCCATACGCTTCAAATTTTATCGTACTAACCGGTATCACGACCAAACCAAAACTTCCTACCGGGCAACATCTAAGACCCGATAAGACAGGGAAATGAATAGGGGCAGTACCTACGTTTCTAACGCATATAAAAAGGGTCTACAACAAGAGACACCACACCAGTCTAAAAGCCTCTGTCACCTCGACAACTTCTAAGACGCTCTCTAAGACAATTAATACGAAGATGCCAGTCACCGTGGAATGGGTCATGGACAACGCCACAGCAATCGCAGCCATCATCAACGCTGCTCCAGCTGTTCGAGAACTCGCAGACAGTACCTCGTCCAATGCAGGATACGTATATATGGACTCGCGAAGGCAGCAATACCCGATGCCGGCAAGGATCAAGCCAATATCCAGATACGAAGACGAATCGATAGATGAAATCAATCTGGATTTGTCATGGATGGACACCGACCACATTCAGGCCGATCTACTAGACGGGACGATCGAGGAAATTCTACGCGAAGTAGAAAACCTCCACACTAAGGAACGGATCATCGAGAAGGAACACTCGGAGATAGAATCACCCCGTTGGCGCTTGCCCACTCCTACAAATTGTCCCTCTCCTAACAGTTTGACCTCCACCGAATCAGGGAACGGATCCTACCCGACGGCACCTGGAAGCCCCGAGATGATAGACATCTCCGCATCCGAAGATGAAGGACCAGAGCTGTATGAACAACCTCCACCACCCAGACAATACACCACGGAAGACACCGCAGATACCTCCACAAGGGACGTCATGCAGCCAATACCAGTACAGGCGTACAATATACCACCAGCACCTCCAGTACCGATGCATCAGGAACCACCACCTTTCATGGATGACGTCATAATGGTAGCATCATACGATGTACCGATCGCACCGGCAATGGCTGTACGTCAGGGACCGTACTACTATAGCGACACCCTGAGGAACCGCAACACGCTGTACGCGCAATACCAATCTCAGGTAGCACAGCAAGAAGAAATAGTGAGTACAACGTCATGCAGTGTTCCAACCTTGTTCGGAATATTTTGCCGATGGTCATGTGTGCAAGGCACCCATCAAAATGGTACAGTAGAATCAAACAGCTTGGATTATATCCAATATTAAATATTGCGCCCCAAAATATTCATTCTCCCGTGTTTTTATTTTCTAATTAATAAAAAAAAAATCATTCTATTATTTTTGGTTTGAACATGATACTTTATACACATATCTTTATTAATTTATTATTGCGTGCGATCTTTATAATAAGTATGACAAAAATTGTAACCTTACTTACTAATATTAATATAAAATAAATTATTGCTATAGTCCATATGCATACTGCATTTCAATACCTGAAAAAAAAAAAAATAAAAAAAATTATTATTATTTTCTTTACAAATACATACATATATATATATATACGTCTCAGTCAAAAATCTAGAACCTTTGACTTCTAATTTAAACTTGACTTTTCAATCAACTTTCAATGAAACTATAATTAATTAATTGGATAATCCGGATTAACTCTATAATCCAATTAGCAAAAAATTTTTTCCGCCCCCACGTGGGCCCGGCCTGCAGTATATGCTTACTAACCTCACATGCGGACAAATTGTAAAGGGAAGAATTTTTCCTGCCTTTCGAATTCTGGAAAAATTCTTTCTTAGGGGGGGAGGTGTGACGGTCGCGTCACCCGGCACCCTTACATACACACATATACATATATACATATATATACATTTGTACATGAGCCTTCCAGAACATAGCCTTTACTAGGAAACCCTCTAAAAGAGAACAAGTAACTTAAAGAACAGAGCCTTCACTAGGAAACTCCCTAAAAGAGAACAAGTAGCTTAAACTCGTCACTAAAGCAATACGATACTCTGGAAGCCTCATCAAAGCTACGGAAGTCATTACTCACTTAAGAGATAAGATACCAAACCAAGCTACGGAAGTCATTACTCACTTAAGAAATAAGATACCGCTCTAATGAACTAAAACTCTGTACAGGAAATTATAAAATCCTTCTAAGGTAAGAGAGTACTTGAACTTCGACCAAGGCTCTTCGCAACAAACCATATATGGAGCTTCGACCAAGGCTTCTTCGCAACAGCCATAAAAGGCTCGTACAATTTAACAGAAAGGTTTTTAACTACCTCTCCGAAATCGTAAAAGTTATACCCTGCATTCGTATGACACACGCTACAAAGTCCACTCTTCTCCGAGTATAAATACGGGCCCCTTTGCCCAGTAAAGTCAGTAACGCGGTAGTTAGCAGTACAGTAACCAGTAACGGAGTAGTACAGCAAGAAGTAAGGAGTCAAGCGCGAAGTAACGCGGTAGTTAGCAGTACAGTAACCAGTAACGGAGTAGTACAGCAAGAAGTAAGGAGTCAAGCGCGAAGTAACGCGGTAGTTAGCAGTACAGTAACCAGTAACGGAGTAGTACAGCAAGAAGTAAGGAGTCAAGCGCGAAGTAACGCGGTAGTCGGAAGAATAAGAGTCAGTAGAAGTAACGAAGAATCAAACGCGAATCTAATATAACGCAGAGTGTGTCAAACGAATCAGGACAACGAGATCCATACGTAAGTTTAACCAATTGTACTTTAAGCCCAGCAATACCTGGCACATTGTAACGCACCATTGCATATATTAAATATATATATTTTTATACTTATGTTTAACCTAACATAAAGACTTTACACCACTGTTATCCTGCATGAACTGCATAATCTACGGAACGTAGATTCTAACGCATATGAATTGAATTTAGACTCTAACGCGTATTACCTTTGAATTTATAACGAGAATAAGAACGAGTCCCTACGTACCTCGAACATTTATTGAACATCACAGAGTTTCCCTTTGTACTTTAGTACTTAACCATAGCGAAACGATCCCCTACTTTAGTTACGACACCTCACGTACAGGCTCACGGTGAAGATAATCTCTTTTGATCAACGGTCTGATTTTCTACCTCACGAATCTTACAAACTCACGGTTTAATTCTCTATCGTACCAACCTAGAGTAACGGATACCATCACCATATCAACGCGAGATAAGAAAAGATCCACACGTAGAAACTTTAGACACCGACCTTACCGATATGGGATCACGAGTATTCTACTCTTACCATCCGCAGTCTAAGGATCGAAATATCATTGAATTTTGTATTAACCAACAGCCAGCGCGGGGCCGTGACAGCGTCGAAACCATGCCCTTCCAAAATTCTTTTCGATGAAATTCTCGATGCCATTCGAATTTTCACGTCAATTTACACGGAAAATGCGGTCTCTCGTTTCTGAAATAGGGAAATCTGGAAAAAGTGCGAAACTATCGCCTGAATAGCGAAATCTGTCGATTTCAGAGAGAAAACTTACCTTTGCGTCGAAACCATGCCCTTCCAAAATTCTTTTCGATGAAATTCTCGATGCCATTCGAATTTTCACGTCAATTTACACGGAAAATGCGGTCTCTCGTTTCTGAAATAGGGAAATCTGGAAAAAGTGCGAAACTATCGCCTGAATAGCGAAATCTGTCGATTTCAGAGAGAAAACTTACCTTTGCGTCGAAACCATGCCCTTCCAAAATTCTTTTCGATGAAATTCTCGATGCCATTCGAATTTTCACGTCAATTTACACGGAAAATGCGGTCTCTCGTTTCTGAAATAGGGAAATCTGGAAAAAGTGCGAAACTATCGCCTGAATAGCGAAATCTGTCGATTTCAGAGAGAAAACTTACCTTTGCGTCGAAACCATGCCCTTCCAAAATTCTTTTCGATGAAATTCTCGATGCCATTCGAATTTTCACGTCAATTTACACGGAAAATGCGGTCTCTCGTTTCTGAAATAGGGAAATCTGGAAAAAGTGCGAAACTATCGCCTGAATAGCGAAATCTGTCGATTTCAGAGAGAAAACTTACCTTTGCGTCGAAACCATGCCCTTCCAAAATTCTTTTCGATGAAATTCTCGATGCCATTCGAATTTTCACGTCAATTTACACGGAAAATGCGGTCTCTCGTTTCTGAAATAGGGAAATCTGGAAAAAGTGCGAAACTATCGCCTGAATAGCGAAATCTGTCGATTTCAGAGAGAAAACTTACCTTTGCGTCGAAACCATGCCCTTCCAAAATTCTTTTCGATGAAATTCTCGATGCCATTCGAATTTTCACGTCAATTTACACGGAAAATGCGGTCTCTCGTTTCTGAAATAGGGAAATCTGGAAAAAGTGCGAAACTATCGCCTGAATAGCGAAATCTGTCGATTTCAGAGAGAAAACTTACCTTTGCGTCGAAACCATGCCCTTCCAAAATTCTTTTCGATGAAATTCTCGATGCCATTCGAATTTTCACGTCAATTTACACGGAAAATGCGGTCTCTCGTTTCTGAAATAGGGAAATCTGGAAAAAGTGCGAAACTATCGCCTGAATAGCGAAATCTGTCGATTTCAGAGAGAAAACTTACCTTTGCGTCGAAACCATGCCCTTCCAAAATTCTTTTCGATGAAATTCTCGATGCCATTCGAATTTTCACGTCAATTTACACGGAAAATGCGGTCTCTCGTTTCTGAAATAGGGAAATCTGGAAAAAGTGCGAAACTATCGCCTGAATAGCGAAATCTGTCGATTTCAGAGAGAAAACTTACCTTTGCGTCGAAACCATGCCCTTCCAAAATTCTTTTCGATGAAATTCTCGATGCCATTCGAATTTTCACGTCAATTTACACGGAAAATGCGGTCTCTCGTTTCTGAAATAGGGAAATCTGGAAAAAGTGCGAAACTATCGCCTGAATAGCGAAATCTGTCGATTTCAGAGAGAAAACTTACCTTTGCGTCGAAACCATGCCCTTCCAAAATTCTTTTCGATGAAATTCTCGATGCCATTCGAATTTTCACGTCAATTTACACGGAAAATGCGGTCTCTCGTTTCTGAAATAGGGAAATCTGGAAAAAGTGCGAAACTATCGCCTGAATAGCGAAATCTGTCGATTTCAGAGAGAAAACTTACCTTTGCGTCGAAACCATGCCCTTCCAAAATTCTTTTCGATGAAATTCTCGATGCCATTCGAATTTTCACGTCAATTTACACGGAAAATGCGGTCTCTCGTTTCTGAAATAGGGAAATCTGGAAAAAGTGCGAAACTATCGCCTGAATAGCGAAATCTGTCGATTTCAGAGAGAAAACTTACCTTTGCGTCGAAACCATGCCCTTCCAAAATTCTTTTCGATGAAATTCTCGATGCCATTCGAATTTTCACGTCAATTTACACGGAAAATGCGGTCTCTCGTTTCTGAAATAGGGAAATCTGGAAAAAGTGCGAAACTATCGCCTGAATAGCGAAATCTGTCGATTTCAGAGAGAAAACTTACCTTTGCGTCGAAACCATGCCCTTCCAAAATTCTTTTCGATGAAATTCTCGATGCCATTCGAATTTTCACGTCAATTTACACGGAAAATGCGGTCTCTCGTTTCTGAAATAGGGAAATCTGGAAAAAGTGCGAAACTATCGCCTGAATAGCGAAATCTGTCGATTTCAGAGAGAAAACTTACCTTTGCGTCGAAACCATGCCCTTCCAAAATTCTTTTCGATGAAATTCTCGATGCCATTCGAATTTTCACGTCAATTTACACGGAAAATGCGGTCTCTCGTTTCTGAAATAGGGAAATCTGGAAAAAGTGCGAAACTATCGCCTGAATAGCGAAATCTGTCGATTTCAGAGAGAAAACTTACCTTTGCGTCGAAACCATGCCCTTCCAAAATTCTTTTCGATGAAATTCTCGATGCCATTCGAATTTTCACGTCAATTTACACGGAAAATGCGGTCTCTCGTTTCTGAAATAGGGAAATCTGGAAAAAATGCGAAACTATCGCCTGAATAGCGAAATCTGTCGAATTCAGAGAGAAAACTTACCTTTGCGTCGAAACCATGCCCTTCCAAAATTCTTTTCGATGAAATTCTCGATGCCATTCGAATTTTCACGTCAATTTACACGGAAAATGCGGTCTCTCGCTTCTGAAATAGGGAAATCTGGAAAAAGTGCGAAACTATCGCCTGAATAGCGAAATCTGTCGATTTCAGAGAGAAAACTTACCTTTGCGTCGAAACCATGCCCTTCCAAAATTCTTTTCGATGAAATTCTCGATGCCATTCGAATTTTCACGTCAATTTACACGGAAAATGCGGTCTCTCGTTTCTGAAATAGGGAAATCTGGAAAAAGTGCGAAACTATCGCCTGAATAGCGAAATCTGTCGATTTCAGAGAGAAAACTTACCTTTGCGTCGAAACCATGCCCTTCCAAAATTCTTTTCGATGAAATTCTCGATGCCATTCGAATTTTCACGTAAATTTACACGGAAAATGCGGTCTCTCGTTTCTGAAATAGGGAAATCTGGAAAAAGTGCGAAACTATCGCCTGAATAGCGAAATCTGTCGATTTCAGAGAGAAAACTTACCTTTGCGTCGAAACCATGCCCTTCCAAAATTCTTTTCGATGAAATTCTCGATGCCATTCGAATTTTCACGTCAATTTACACGGAAAATGCGGTCTCTCGTTTCTGAAATAGGGAAATCTGGAAAAAGTGCGAAACTATCGCCTGAATAGCGAAATCTGTCGATTTCAGAGAGAAAACTTACCTTTGCGTCGAAACCATGCCCTTCCAAAATTCTTTTCGATGAAATTCTCGATGCCATTCGAATTTTCACGTCAATTTACACGGAAAATGCGGTCTCTCGTTTCTGAAATAGGGAAATCTGGAAAAAGTGCGAAACTATCGCCTGAATAGCGAAATCTGTCGATTTCAGAGAGAAAACTTACCTTTGCGTCGAAACCATGCCCTTCCAAAATTCTTTTCGATGAAATTCTCGATGCCATTCGAATTTTCACGTCAATTTACACGGAAAATGCGGTCTCTCGTTTCTGAAATAGGGAAATCTGGAAAAAGTGCGAAACTATCGCCTGAATAGCGAAATCTGTCGATTTCAGAGAGAAAACTTACCTTTGCGTCGAAACCATGCCCTTCCAAAATTCTTTTCGATGAAATTCTCGATGCCATTCGAATTTTCACGTCAATTTACACGGAAAATGCGGTCTCTCGTTTCTGAAATAGGGAAATCTGGAAAAAGTGCGAAACTATCGCCTGAATAGCGAAATCTGTCGATTTCAGAGAGAAAACTTACCTTTGCGTCGGAACCATGCCCTTCCAAAATTCTTTTCGATGAAATTCTCGATGCCATTCGAATTTTCACGTCAATTTACACGGAAAATGCGGTCTCTCGTTTCTGAAATAGGGAAATCTGGAAAAAGTGCGAAACTATCGCCTGAATAGCGAAATCTGTCGATTTCAGAGAGAAAACTTACCTTTGCGTCGAAACCATGCCCTTCCAAAATTCTTTTCGATGAAATTCTCGATGCCATTCGAATTTTCACGTCAATTTACACGGAAAATGCGGTCTCTCGTTTCTGAAATAGGGAAATCTGGAAAAAGTGCGAAACTATCGCCTGAATAGCGAAATCTGTCGATTTCAGAGAGAAAACTTACCTTTGCGTCGAAACCATGCCCTTCCAAAATTCTTTTCGATGAAATTCTCGATGCCATTCGAATTTTCACGTCAATTTACACGGAAAATGCGGTCTCTCGTTTCTGAAATAGGGAAATCTGGAAAAAGTGCGAAACTATCGCCTGAATAGCGAAATCTGTCGATTTCAGAGAGAAAACTTACCTTTGCGTCGAAACCATGCCCTTCCAAAATTCTTTTCGATGAAATTCTCGATGCCATTCGAATTTTCACGTCAATTTACACGGAAAATGCGGTCTCTCGTTTCTGAAATAGGGAAATCTGGAAAAAGTGCGAAACTATCGCCTGAATAGCGAAATCTGTCGATTTCAGAGAGAAAACTTACCTTTGCGTCGAAACCATGCCCTTCCAAAATTCTTTTCGATGAAATTCTCGATGCCATTCGAATTTTCACGTCAATTTACACGGAAAATGCGGTCTCTCGTTTCTGAAATAGGGAAATCTGGAAAAAGTGCGAAACTATCGCCTGAATAGCGAAATCTGTCGATTTCAGAGAGAAAACTTACCTTTGCGTCGAAACCATGCCCTTCCAAAATTCTTTTCGATGAAATTCTCGATGCCATTCGAATTTTCACGTCAATTTACACGGAAAATGCGGTCTCTCGTTTCTGAAATAGGGAAATCTGGAAAAAGTGCGAAACTATCGCCTGAATAGCGAAATCTGTCGATTTCAGAGAGAAAACTTACCTTTGCGTCGAAACCATGCCCTTCCAAAATTCTTTTCGATGAAATTCTCGATGCCATTCGAATTTTCACGTCAATTTACACGGAAAATGCGGTCTCTCGTTTCTGAAATAGGGAAATCTGGAAAAAGTGCGAAACTATCGCCTGAATAGCGAAATCTGTCGATTTCAGAGAGAAAACTTACCTTTGCGTCGAAACCATGCCCTTCCAAAATTCTTTTCGATGAAATTCTCGATGCCATTCGAATTTTCACGTCAATTTACACGGAAAATGCGGTCTCTCGTTTCTGAAATAGGGAAATCTGGAAAAAGTGCGAAACTATCGCCTGAATAGCGAAATCTGTCGATTTCAGAGAGAAAACTTACCTTTGCGTCGAAACCATGCCCTTCCAAAATTCTTTTCGATGAAATTCTCGATGCCATTCGAATTTTCACGTCAATTTACACGGAAAATGCGGTCTCTCGTTTCTGAAATAGGGAAATCTGGAAAAAGTGCGAAACTATCGCCTGAATAGCGAAATCTGTCGATTTCAGAGAGAAAACTTACCTTTGCGTCGAAACCATGCCCTTCCAAAATTCTTTTCGATGAAATTCTCGATGCCATTCGAATTTTCACGTCAATTTACACGGAAAATGCGGTCTCTCGTTTCTGAAATAGGGAAATCTGGAAAAAGTGCGAAACTATCGCCTGAATAGCGAAATCTGTCGATTTCAGAGAGAAAACTTACCTTTGCGTCGAAACCATGCCCTTCCAAAATTCTTTTCGATGAAATTCTCGATGCCATTCGAATTTTCACGTCAATTTACACGGAAAATGCGGTCTCTCGTTTCTGAAATAGGGAAATCTGGAAAAAGTGCGAAACTATCGCCTGAATAGCGAAATCTGTCGATTTCAGAGAGAAAACTTACCTTTGCGTCGAAACCATGCCCTTCCAAAATTCTTTTCGATGAAATTCTCGATGCCATTCGAATTTTCACGTCAATTTACACGGAAAATGCGGTCTCTCGTTTCTGAAATAGGGAAATCTGGAAAAAGTGCGAAACTATCGCCTGAATAGCGAAATCTGTCGATTTCAGAGAGAAAACTTACCTTTGCGTCGAAACCATGCCCTTCCAAAATTCTTTTCGATGAAATTCTCGATGCCATTCGAATTTTCACGTCAATTTACACGGAAAATGCGGTCTCTCGTTTCTGAAATAGGGAAATCTGGAAAAAGTGCGAAACTATCGCCTGAATAGCGAAATCTGTCGATTTCAGAGAGAAAACTTACCTTTGCGTCGAAACCATGCCCTTCCAAAATTCTTTTCGATGAAATTCTCGATGCCATTCGAATTTTCACGTCAATTTACACGGAAAATGCGGTCTCTCGTTTCTGAAATAGGGAAATCTGGAAAAAGTGCGAAACTATCGCCTGAATAGCGAAATCTGTCGATTTCAGAGAGAAAACTTACCTTTGCGTCGAAACCATGCCCTTCCAAAATTCTTTTCGATGAAATTCTCGATGCCATTCGAATTTTCACGTCAATTTACACGGAAAATGCGGTCTCTCGTTTCTGAAATAGGGAAATCTGGAAAAAGTGCGAAACTATCGCCTGAATAGCGAAATCTGTCGATTTCAGAGAGAAAACTTACCTTTGCGTCGAAACCATGCCCTTCCAAAATTCTTTTCGATGAAATTCTCGATGCCATTCGAATTTTCACGTCAATTTACACGGAAAATGCGGTCTCCTCTCGTTTCTGAAATAGGGAAATCTGGAAAAAGTGCGAAACTATCGCCTGAATAGCGAAATCTGTCGATTTCAGAGAGAAAACTTACCTTTGCGTCGAAACAATGCCCTTCCAAAATTCTTTTCGATGAAATTCTCGATGCCATTCGAATTTTCACGTCAATTTACACGGAAAATGCGGTCTCTCGTTTCTGAAATAGGGAAATCTGGAAAAAGTGCGAAACTATCGCCTGAATAGCGAAATCTGTCGATTTCAGAGAGAAAACTTACCTTTGCGTCGAAACCATGCCCTTCCAAAATTCTTTTTCGATGAAATTCTCGATGCCATTTCGAATTTTCACGTCAATTTACACGGAAAATGCGGTCTCTCGTTTCTGAAATAGGGAAATCTGGAAAAAGTGCGAAACTATCGCCTGAATAGCGAAATCTGTCGATTTCAGAGAGAAAACTTACCTTTGCGTCGAAACCATGCCCTTCCAAAATTCTTTTCGATGAAATTCTCGATGCCATTTCGAATTTTCACGTCAATTTACACGGAAAATGCGGTCTCTCGTTTCTGAAATAGGGAAATCTGGAAAAAGTGCGAAACTATCGCCTGAATAGCGAAATCTGTCGATTTCAGAGAGAAAACTTACCTTTGCGTCGAAACCATGCCCTTCCAAAATTCTTTTCGATGAAATTCTCGATGCCATTCGAATTTTCACGTCAATTTACACGGAAAATGCGGTCTC
This sequence comes from Nysson spinosus, assembly GCA_910591585.2. Lineage (NCBI taxonomy): Eukaryota > Metazoa > Arthropoda > Insecta > Hymenoptera > Crabronidae > Nysson > Nysson spinosus. The sequence continues at coordinate 246,630 of CAJUYC020000095.1, read as the reverse complement.
TCGTTTCTGAAAATAGGGAAATCTGGAAAAAGTGCGAAACTATCGCCTGAATAGCGAAATCTGTCGATTTCAGAGAGAAAACTTACCTTTGCGTCGAAACCATGCCCTTCCAAAATTCTTTTCGATGAAATTCTCGATGCCATTCGAATTTTCACGTCAATTTACACGGAAAATGCGGTCTCTCGTTTCTGAAATAGGGAAATCTGGAAAAAGTGCGAAACTATCGCCTGAAATGCGAAATCTGTCGATTTCAGAGAGAAAACTTACCTTTGCGTCGAAACCATGCCCTTCCAAAATTCTTTTCGATGAAATTCTCGATGCCATTCGAATTTTCACGTCAATTTACACGGAAAATGCGGTCTCTCGTTTCTGAAATAGGGAAATCTGGAAAAAGTGCGAAACTATCGCCTGAAATGCGAAATCTGTCGATTTCAGAGAGAAAACTTACCTTTGCGTCGAAACCATGCCCTTCCAAAATTCTTTTCGATGAAATTCTCGATGCCATTCGAATTTTCACGTCAATTTACACGGAAAATGCGGTCTCTCGTTTCTGAAATAGGGAAATCTGGAAAAAGTGCGAAACTATCGCCTGAAATGCGAAATCTGTCGATTTCAGAGAGAAAACTTACCTTTGCGTCGAAACCATGCCCTTCCAAAATTCTTTTCGATGAAATTCTCGATGCCATTCGAATTTTCACGTCAATTTACACGGAAAATGCGGTCTCTCGTTTCTGAAATAGGGAAATCTGGAAAAAGTGCGAAACTATCGCCTGAAATGCGAAATCTGTCGATTTCAGAGAGAAAACTTACCTTTGCGTCGAAACCATGCCCTTCCAAAATTCTTTTCGATGAAATTCTCGATGCCATTCGAATTTTCACGTCAATTTACACGGAAAATGCGGTCTCTCGTTTCTGAAATAGGGAAATCTGGAAAAAGTGCGAAACTATCGCCTGAAATGCGAAATCTGTCGATTTCAGAGAGAAAACTTACCTTTGCGTCGAAACCATGCCCTTCCAAAATTCTTTTCGATGAAATTCTCGATGCCATTCGAATTTTCACGTCAATTTACACGGAAAATGCGGTCTCTCGTTTCTGAAATAGGGAAATCTGGAAAAAGTGCGAAACTATCGCCTGAAATGCGAAATCTGTCGATTTCAGAGAGAAAACTTACCTTTGCGTCGAAACCGATGCCCTTCCAAAATTCTTTTCGATGAAATTCTCGATGCCATTCGAATTTTCACGTCAATTTACACGGAAAATGCGGTCTCTCGTTTCTGAAATAGGGAAATCTGGAAAAAGTGCGAAACTATCGCCTGAAATGCGAAATCTGTCGATTTCAGAGAGAAAACTTACCTTTGCGTCGAAACCATGCCCTTCCAAAATTCTTTTCGATGAAATTCTCGATGCCATTCGAATTTTCACGTCAATTTACACGGAAAATGCGGTCTCTCGTTTCTGAAATAGGGAAATCTGGAAAAAGTGCGAAACTATCGCCTGAAATGCGAAATCTGTCGATTTCAGAGAGAAAACTTACCTTTGCGTCGAAACCGTGCCCTTCCAAAATTCTTTTCGATGAAATTCTCGATGCCATTCGAATTTTCACGTCAATTTACACGGAAAATGCGGTCTCTCGTTTCTGAAATAGGGAAATCTGGAAAAAGTGCGAAACTATCGCCTGAAATGCGAAATCTGTCGATTTCAGAGAGAAAACTTACCTTTGCGTCGAAACCATGCCGTTCAAAATTCTTTTCGATGAAATTCTCGATGCCATTCGAATTTTCACGTCAATTTACACGGAAAATGCGGTCTCTCGTTTCTGAAATAGGGAAATCTGGAAAAAGTGCGAAACTATCGCCTGAAATGCGAAATCTGTCGATTTCAGAGAGAAAACTTACCTTTGCGTCGAAACCATGCCCTTCCAAAATTCTTTTCGATGAAATTCTCGATGCCATTCGAATTTTCACGTCAATTTACACGGAAAATGCGGTCTCTCGTTTCTGAAATAGGGAAATCTGGAAAAAGTGCGAAACTATCGCCTGAAATGCGAAATCTGTCGATTTCAGAGAGAAAACTTACCTTTGCGTCGAAACCATGCCCTTCCAAAATTCTTTTCGATGAAATTCTCGATGCCATTCGAATTTTCACGTCAATTTACACGGAAAATGCGGTCTCTCGTTTCTGAAATAGGGAAATCTGGAAAAAGTGCGAAACTATCGCCTGAAATGCGAAATCTGTCGATTTCAGAGAGAAAACTTACCTTTGCGTCGAAACCATGCCCTTCCAAAATTCTTTTCGATGAAATTCTCGATGCCATTCGAATTTTCACGTCAATTTACACGGAAAATGCGGTCTCTCGTTTCTGAAATAGGGAAATCTGGAAAAAGTGCGAAACTATCGCCTGAAATGCGAAATCTGTCGATTTCAGAGAGAAAACTTACCTTTGCGTCGAAACCATGCCCTTCCAAAATTCTTTTCGATGAAATTCTCGATGCCATTCGAATTTTCACGTCAATTTACACGGAAAATGCGGTCTCTCGTTTCTGAAATAGGGAAATCTGGAAAAAGTGCGAAACTATCGCCTGAAATGCGAAATCTGTCGATTTCAGAGAGAAAACTTACCTTTGCGTCGAAAACCATGCCCTTCCAAAATTCTTTTCGATGAAATTCTCGATGCCATTCGAATTTTCACGTCAATTTACACGGAAAATGCGGTCTCTCGTTTCTGAAATAGGGAAATCTGGAAAAAGTGCGAAACTATCGCCTGAAATGCGAAATCTGTCGATTTCAGAGAGAAAACTTACCTTTGCGTCGAAACCATGCCCTTCCAAATTCTTTTCGATGAAATTCTCGATGCCATTCGAATTTTCACGTCAATTTACACGGAAAATGCGGTCTCTCGTTTCTGAAATAGGGAAATCTGGAAAAAGTGCGAAACTATCGCCTGAAATGCGAAATCTGTCGATTTCAGAGAGAAAACTTACCTTTGCGTCGAAACCATGCCCTTCCAAAATTCTTTTCGATGAAATTCTCGATGCCATTCGAATTTTCACGTCAATTTACACGGAAAATGCGGTCTCTCGTTTCTGAAATAGGGAAATCTGGAAAAAGTGCGAAACTATCGCCTGAAATGCGAAATCTGTCGATTTCAGAGAGAAAACTTACCTTTGCGTCGAAACCATGCCCTTCCAAAATTCTTTTCGATGAAATTCTCGATGCCATTCGAATTTTCACGTCAATTTACACGGAAAATGCGGTCTCTCGTTTCTGAAATAGGGAAATCTGGAAAAAGTGCGAAACTATCGCCTGAAATGCGAAATCTGTCGATTTCAGAGAGAAAACTTACCTTTGCGTCGAAACCATGCCCCTTCCAAAATTCTTTTCGATGAAATTCTCGATGCCATTCGAATTTTCACGTCAATTTACACGGAAAATGCGGTCTCTCGTTTCTGAAATAGGGAAATCTGGAAAAAGTGCGAAACTATCGCCTGAAATGCGAAATCTGTCGATTTCAGAGAGAAAACTTACCTTTGCGTCGAAACCATGCCCTTCCAAAATTCTTTTCGATGAAATTCTCGATGCCATTCGAATTTTCACGTCAATTTACACGGAAAATGCGGTCTCTCGTTTCTGAAATAGGGAAATCTGGAAAAAGTGCGAAACTATCGCCTGAAATGCGAAATCTGTCGATTTCAGAGAGAAAACTTACCTTTGCGTCGAAACCATGCCCTTCCAAAATTCTTTTCGATGAAATTCTCGATGCCATTCGAATTTTCACGTCAATTTACACGGAAAATGCGGTCTCTCGTTTCTGAAATAGGGAAATCTGGAAAAAGTGCGAAACTATCGCCTGAAATGCGAAATCTGTCGATTTCAGAGAGAAAACTTACCTTTGCGTCGAAACCATGCCCTTCCAAAATTCTTTTCGATGAAATTCTCGATGCCATTCGAATTTTCACGTCAATTTACACGGAAAATGCGGTCTCTCGTTTCTGAAATAGGGAAATCTGGAAAAAGTGCGAAACTATCGCCTGAAATGCGAAATCTGTCGATTTCAGAGAGAAAACTTACCTTTGCGTCGAAACCATGCCCTTCCAAAATTCTTTTCGATGAAATTCTCGATGCCATTCGAATTTTCACGTCAATTTACACGGAAAATGCGGTCTCTCGTTTCTGAAATAGGGAAATCTGGAAAAAGTGCGAAACTATCGCCTGAAATGCGAAATCTGTCGATTTCAGAGAGAAAACTTACCTTTGCGTCGAAACCATGCCCTTCCAAAATTCTTTTCGATGAAATTCTCGATGCCATTCGAATTTTCACGTCAATTTACACGGAAAATGCGGTCTCTCGTTTCTGAAATAGGGAAATCTGGAAAAAGTGCGAAACTATCGCCTGAAATGCGAAATCTGTCGATTTCAGAGAGAAAACTTACCTTTGCGTCGAAACCATGCCCTTCCAAAATTCTTTTCGATGAAATTCTCGATGCCATTCGAATTTTCACGTCAATTTACACGGAAAATGCGGTCTCTCGTTTCTGAAATAGGGAAATCTGGAAAAAGTGCGAAACTATCGCCTGAAATGCGAAATCTGTCGATTTCAGAGAGAAAACTTACCTTTGCGTCGAAACCATGCCCTTCCAAAATTCTTTTCGATGAAATTCTCGATGCCATTCGAATTTTCACGTCAATTTACACGGAAAATGCGGTCTCTCGTTTCTGAAATAGGGAAATCTGGAAAAAGTGCGAAACTATCGCCTGAAATGCGAAATCTGTCGATTTCAGAGAGAAAACTTACCTTTGCGTCGAAACCATGCCCTTCCAAAATTCTTTTCGATGAAATTCTCGATGCCATTCGAATTTTCACGTCAATTTACACGGAAAATGCGGTCTCTCGTTTCTGAAATAGGAAATCTGGAAAAAGTGCGAAACTATCGCCTGAAATGCGAAATCTGTCGATTTCAGAGAGAAAACTTACCTTTGCGTCGAAACCATGCCCTTCCAAAATTCTTTTCGATGAAATTCTCGATGCCATTCGAATTTTCACGTCAATTTACACGGAAAATGCGGTCTCTCGTTTCTGAAATAGGGAAATCTGGAAAAAGTGCGAAACTATCGCCTGAAATGCGAAATCTGTCGATTTCAGAGAGAAAACTTACCTTTGCGTCGAAACCATGCCCTTCCAAAATTCTTTTCGATGAAATTCTCGATGCCATTCGAATTTTCACGTCAATTTACACGGAAAATGCGGTCTCTCGTTTCTGAAATAGGGAAATCTGGAAAAAGTGCGAAACTATCGCCTGAAATGCGAAATCTGTCGATTTCAGAGAGAAAACTTACCTTTGCGTCGAAACCATGCCCTTCCAAAATTCTTTTCGATGAAATTCTCGATGCCATTCGAATTTTCACGTCAATTTACACGGAAAATGCGGTCTCTCGTTTCTGAAATAGGGAAATCTGGAAAAAGTGCGAAACTATCGCCTGAAATGCGAAATCTGTCGATTTCAGAGAGAAAACTTACCTTTGCGTCGAAACCATGCCCTTCCAAAATTCTTTTCGATGAAATTCTCGATGCCATTCGAATTTTCACGTCAATTTACACGGAAAATGCGGTCTCTCGTTTCTGAAATAGGGAAATCTGGAAAAAGTGCGAAACTATCGCCTGAAATGCGAAATCTGTCGATTTCAGAGAGAAAACTTACCTTTGCGTCGAAACCATGCCCTTCCAAAATTCTTTTCGATGAAATTCTCGATGCCATTCGAATTTTCACGTCAATTTACACGGAAAATGCGGTCTCTCGTTTCTGAAATAGGGAAATCTGGAAAAAGTGCGAAACTATCGCCTGAAATGCGAAATCTGTCGATTTCAGAGAGAAAACTTACCTTTGCGTCGAAACCATGCCCTTCCAAAATTCTTTTCGATGAAATTCTCGATGCCATTCGAATTTTCACGTCAATTTACACGGAAAATGCGGTCTCTCGTTTCTGAAATAGGGAAATCTGGAAAAAGTGCGAAACTATCGCCTGAAATGCGAAATCTGTCGATTTCAGAGAGAAAACTTACCTTTGCGTCGAAACCATGCCCTTCCAAAATTCTTTTCGATGAAATTCTCGATGCCATTCGAATTTTCACGTCAATTTACACGGAAAATGCGGTCTCTCGTTTCTGAAATAGGGAAATCTGGAAAAAGTGCGAAACTATCGCATGAAATGCGAAATCTGTCGATTTCAGAGAGAAAACTTACCTTTGCGTCGAAACCATGCCCTTCCAAAATTCTTTTCGATGAAATTCTCGATGCCATTCGAATTTTCACGTCAATTTACACGGAAAATGCGGTCTCTCGTTTCTGAAATAGGGAAATCTGGAAAAAGTGCGAAACTATCGCCTGAAATGCGAAATCTGTCGATTTCAGAGAGAAAACTTACCTTTGCGTCGAAACCATGCCCTTCCAAAATTCTTTTCGATGAAATTCTCGATGCCATTCGAATTTTCACGTCAATTTACACGGAAAATGCGGTCTCTCGTTTCTGAAATAGGGAAATCTGGAAAAAGTGCGAAACTATCGCCTGAAATGCGAAATCTGTCGATTTCAGAGAGAAAACTTACCTTTGCGTCGAAACCATGCCCTTCCAAAATTCTTTTCGATGAAATTCTCGATGCCATTCGAATTTTCACGTCAATTTACACGGTGTGACGGCTGGCGTCACTACCTTTCCTTTAGCCGTTAAGTCTACTTCCAGAATATTCTAGACCCATACATTAAACGAAACAGATAGCAAGCAGCTATACCTTCTAAAGTAGACTAACCTATATTACACGCATGAGATGAAAGTAGAACATTCTAGAATACTCTCGAAAGCCGAGCACATTCGATGATCTCATACGCAAAGAACAAAGGCTCCATTATATTCTCAAGGCTCCTTCAGAGCAGACCGATGACATCATTTCACAAGAACAAAGAGCTCTTTTATTCAAGAGCGCATCCGAGCCTATGAGATCACCGACAACGAGTCGAAACACGACTCGCATAAATTAGATAAGTTCTAGCACCTTCTGCAAAAGGTAATAATCTCTTTCAGTAGCCTAAACAGCTATGACTCATATAACGCCTTCTGCGAAAGGTAATATAATCTCTTCCAATAGCCTAAGCAGCTATGACTCATACAACGCCTTCTGCGAAAGGTAATAATCTCTTCAATAGCCTAAGCAGCTATGACTCATACAACGCCTTCTGCGAAAGGTAATAAAACTCCGATAAGCCATGAGTCATCGCCGTTGAGATGGATACCATAAGCCATGACTCATAAGATAAAGCGCTTATCTTCGAGGTCTTCCAAGAACTCAGGAAGTACTTAAGATTAACTTCGACCAATAGCGAACAAGCATTCTCATGACACATACTGCACAACCGAGTATAAATAAGGGCAGTCAAGCCAGTTCAGTCCCAGTCTAAAAGTAGCAGTCTAAAAGTAGCAGTCTAAAAGTAGCAGTCTAAAAGTACCAGTCTAAAAGTAGCAGTCAAAAAGTAGCAGTCTAAGAGTTCAGTCAGTTCACGTCAGTCAGTCTTAAGAAGTCAGTTCAGTAGTCAGCGAGTTCATCAGGCAAGTGCAGTCTGTGTCAGCGAGTAAGAGTCAAGTCTACGCTAAACCTACATGTAAGTCTTTATAATATTGTAACATATACTTTTCTATTCTATAATATACGTACCTTAAAGAGAAGTTCACCAATATCTTATTGAATCTTACCCACAAGATCCTAGCATCTTGTTCCTCCTATACAATTCTTGAATTACTTACCTTATCATGGAACAATTGTGAAGGAAGGGAGCCCGTACAGTCTCTTTATTATTATCGTAAGGATAACTAAGAAAGGAAGGGAATCTTTATTAATCTGTCCAAGCCCAATATACTATTTCCATTTCTTCTTGGACAATATCCTTCTAAGAATCAATTCTACATCCCAATGTAAGAACATCCTCTATGCACTTTAGTGCTTAACCGTAGCGAGCCGAATCCCTCATTTTTACGTGACGAACACTCGTTACGCCGGACTAAGTAAGGACCCTCCGTGTCCATTACGACACGTCGGTAACGGGCCGTGACATCACATATATACTTTTTGGTGGCAGCGGTGGGATTCGCCAATTGTTCGCTGCCAGAATAAAAGAGTACCTGCAAAGGAAAAATTCTGGTTAGGAGAGGATTTTCTCACAATATTTCACAATGCCAATCACTCCTAAGGATACCAACGCCCCATCCCTCACAGGTCCTTATATGCCAGCCACTCAATCCCGTCTCGAATACAGTGGCACTTCTAATTCCAATTCCGCTAGTGGAATGGCTAGCCCTTCACCCGGTGTCGCGGGCACCGAAGCAATTATAATACCGCAAATAACTATCAAAGACGCTATCGAAGCCGTACCCATTTTTGACGGAAGAACACAAGCCTTTAGAGCATTCTCAGAAGGTTGCAAAGACGCGAAAGATATGATACCACCTCATGCAGAAGCAAATTTAGTCAAACTCGTAAAGAATCGTTTAAGAGGAAATGCGAAATACGTTTTATCTGGAAAAAACTTTATCACCATAGAAGCATTATTGTCATATCTACAGAATCGTTTTTCACCTCCAAAGTCTATTTCCTGCTTACAAGGGCAACTAGGCACCATTACACAAAATTATTCGGAAGATGTCATATCGTTCAGCTGTCGGGTACAGCAGCTTCTAGCAGATATCGTTGAAACACACGCCCGCGTAACCCAAGATAATAACCCGGCATTCGCGCAACATGCCGAGATTGAAGCAATCAAATGTTTTGCGAGAGGTTTAAAAAGAAATATTAGAATAAACCCGTCCAAATATACAAGCCTCGACGATGCAATTCGGTCCGCAATAGATGCCGAAACGGAAAGCAAATTAGTCCAACAGCTTCACGAACGCGTCAAACGCGGTGTTGACGACGCATACGGGGAGTATAGAAGACAGACTATGACCGACGATAGACCGCAAAGAAGCATTACACGAGCTCCGCGAGCACAAGTTAATCGAGCGGAGATAGATCAGAAAACGTGCACCTTTTGTAGGAAAACCGGCCACACAGTCGAAAATTGTTGGCAGAAAGGGAAGACCCCATTCCCAAGTAACACAGCGCAGAAAACCTGCCAGTACTGCAAATTTCGTGGGCATACGATCGAGGAATGCCGTAAAAAGAAATACAACGATCGAATAAATAATCAGCAATCGGGAAACGGACGAACCCTCTCGTCGAACGACGCACGCCGAGAGGAGTTGCAAACAAATATTCGCGTCTTCGATCCGATTCTAGTAGAGGAAGAGACTACATTTACACACTAGAACACCACCATGAAGCACCTTCCGTCCTCATTACAAAGCCTATAACACGACACTTAGTCTTCATGATCGACACCGGAGCCGGAATAAACATAATAAAAGATAGAGTCTGCAAAGGACGTGTGGAGTATTATAACGATTCAGTAAAAATCAGCGGCATAACGGAAACTACAGTTTCAACAATAGGATACATTTATATGAAAGTTTTTGGCATCGTCTCGAAATTCCACGTAGTCTCAGATAATTTTCCTATCCAACAAGAAGGAATACTCGGTTCACCGTATCTGAGGGCTGCAGCGGCTAACATCGATTACGAAAAACAATGCCTAGCTTTACGCGATGAAACTGTTCCTTTCTTTAACGAAAACCTCATCGAAATTCCTGCCCGCACAACAAAATTAGTTCGTATCTCTTTAACACGCGACTCTCCAAAAGAAGGTTATATTCCTACCTTAAATACTAGCTCTCAAGTTATCATAGGCAACGCGATCGTAAATAACCTCAACGGCAAGGCAGAATTATACGCGATCAACACAAGTAACGAGAACGTAACTTTAGTTTTTCCCCCAATCAAGCTACGAAGCATAAAGAACCTGACTGCACACAATAGGACTGACACCCTGACGACTCACGCAAACGATACATATTTAACGAATTCCATTCCTGATCTGGAAAAGTCAAATAAGGACGGCACAAAAGCCGCACAACCCAAGGTACTCCAGAAGAAAGAGACCTTTTCTAATCCCGAGGATAAGCGGGCTGACCCACCTCGTAGTTACTCTTCCGCAGTGAAGAAGAATCTTTCTCAACAAGTAAATTCCAATAAAGGAAACACAAGGACGACTCCAGAAAAACCCGTAGGGAAACAGAAATCGAAAGGAAAACAGAGACGTACGGTTAAAAGCGAGGAGAATTCATACTCCCACTCACGGCCGGTAAATCGAACCACCCGTTCTTCTCAAAATTCAACTCTCGCCGAGGCAGAGAGACGAGTTCAGAACAATGTTCGTAAAACGTCCACTTCAACAAATTCGAAGCACCAAACACGGAGCGCCGAGGCCGTTCCAGTAGTTCAGGACACTTCGAACCTTTCAGCTGCAAACATCCACGCGATCAAACCCGTTTCTACGAGAGTAAAAGAATTATTCTCGTTACTCCGACTCGATCATTTGAACTCCGAGGAGTACAACGAAGTCGAAGGCTTAATAACGGAATTCGCGGATAGATTTCACCTACCGCATGAACCTCTAGAAGCTACAACGAAAGCTCAGCATCGAATAATTACTGTCGACGATACTCCAATCAATACGAAACAATATCGTTATCCACCCATACATAAGGAGGAAATTCAAAAACAAGTATCCGAAATGCTAGATAAGCACATAATTCAGGAATCAACGTCCGCATATAACTCTCCTCTATGGATAGTTCCAAAGAAGCCGGACTCTCAAGGCAACAAACGATGGCGCTTGGTCATCGATTTCCGCACTCTAAACGAGAAAACAAAGGGCGATGCGTACCCTCTTCCTAATATCACGGAGATTCTAGATCAGCTCGGTGGAGCAAAGTATTTTTCCGTATTCGACTTAGCATCAGGTTTTCACCAGATCCCTATGGATCCGCAAGACAAGCACAAGACTGCTTTTTCGACCCCGCATGGTCACTTCGAGTACAATCGGATGCCTTTCGGACTTAAGAACGCACCCGCTACGTTCCAGAGATTAATGGACCAGACTCTAACAGGATTGCAAGGCAATCAAATGTTTGTCTATTTGGACGACATTGTCATATACGCAAGATCTATCGAGGAACACAGAATAAAGTTTAAAAAGCTAGTAGAGCGACTACGTAGAGCCAACTTGCAGTTACAGCCAGACAAATGTGAATTTTTACGCAAAGAAGTTACTTACCTAGGTCATATAATTACCGAAAAGGGAGTACTGCCAGACCCTCGAAAGATAGACTCAGTCCAAAATTTTCCAGTTCCCAAAACTGAAAAGAACATAAAACAATTCTTAGGTCTCACCGGATATTATAGAAAATTTATTAAGGATTATTCGAAAATCGCGAAACATCTGACGGAACTACTTAAAAGGAATAAAACTTTCGAATGGACAACGTTACAGCAAAATGCATTTGAAACATTAAAAAACGCCTTATGCGAACAACCCATACTTCAATACCCAGATTTTGGTAAACCGTTCAATCTAACCACAGACGCATCGGGTTTCGCTATCGGTGCAGTACTTAGCCAAGGCGAAATAGGAAAAGACCTGCCCGTCGCCTACACTTCACGGCTATTAAACGGCGCAGAGAAAAATTATTCTGTCATCGAAAAGGAACTTCTCGCAATAGTTTACGCGGTAAACCATTTCAGACCATATATCTACGGCAAAAAGTTTACTCTTGTAACGGACCACCAACCGTTAGTTTGGCTACATCGCGTAAAGGACCCAACATCACGCTTATTACGTTGGAGATTCAAGCTCGCAGAGTACGAGTATGACATCATCTACAAACAAGGCAAGGCTAACAGCAACGCTGATGCCTTATCGCGCAACCCGCCCGAAATTCCAATGTTACCACTCACAAGTAGAGAGACTTATAGCGACACATCATCGGACGATCTAATTTTCGATCCCCCAAGCGTAAACGCGCAGTTAACCAATCCCCAGTCCATAGAAAGCGATTTTGCAAGATTTCAATTAGAAAGAGACGTATTAGAACCCATAATGGAAGAAAATTCACCAGAAGCACAGCTAGAACAAAGAGAGGAAATAGAATCCGTAGTTAATGAAGACGAAACAACTAGTCGAGAATATAGAATGGTCGACATATTTAATACACCGGAAACAGGATACTTCGAGGTACCCCACAATTTCTTACAGGCAAAAGTCGCAATGTGCTTTGTGAATAGTACAGGTCAACCTGCAGACAGCGGCAGTAGAATGCTCCGAGAACATAAAATAATTAATTTCAATTTCGAAAATTTGCAACCAGGAGAAGTCACGAAAATCCAGAAATCCAAAACCTACTACATACTAGTTGTTCAGAGCTCCGAAACTTTTGAAAGGGCAATGAATACACTATACGAATTACTAAAACGCGACGAACAGAAGCGAGTTGCTATTTCAGAATCACCAGAGGGAATTATAACCTCAGATTGGAACACGGTAAAATCCCAGCTACACAATTTCGTGCACAATGGCATCACAGTAACCATATATAAAAATGAGATTAGAATTCCATCCCGAGAAGAAATACGAGAGATTATTGACGAGAACCATAGCACGGTTATCGGAGGCCATAAAGGCATGTCTAAAACATACGAGCGTATCAGAGACAAATATTACTGGGAAGGAATGAAACGCGATATACGAAATTTCGTTCGCCGTTGCGTCAGCTGCCAAAAGCGAAAGCTGACCCGTGTCAAAACTAAGCAACCAATGTTGATAACTGACACGCCACCGGAACCTTTCCATAAAGTAGCACTTGATATCGTAGGACCATTGCCAACGACCACACGCGATAACCAGTATCTTCTTACTATTCAAGATAACTTGACCAAATATTCCGTAGCAGTCCCTCTAAAGGAAGCCACGTCGATTCAGATAGGAGACGCCTTTCTGAAACGATTCATATGTCAGTTTGGAATTCCTACGTCAATTCTCACAGATCAAGGTGCACAATTTATCGGTTCGTTCACTAGAGCCTTAACTAAGCTACTTGGGATCAAGCAATTAAGAACAACAGCATTTCACCCACAGACAAACGGCTCTCTCGAAAGAAGCCATCATGTCTTGATAGAATATTTAAAACATTTCGTCACCAGGCACCGCGAATGGGACGAACTAATAGAACTATGCATGTTTAGCTACAACACTAGCACTCACGAAGCTACAAAATTTTCGCCACACGAACTTATATACGGACGCATAGCAAAATCCCCTCTAGACAGATCTCTAAAAACGGACGAAACATACCCGGAGTACATCTCAAACTTAATAGACAAATTACATTCAATTAGAGAATTTGCAAAGGCAAATACAGAAAAGGCAAAGGAAAAGTCTAAATTCCATTATGATAAAAAACAAAACGTTCAAAGTTTCGAAACCCACGATTGGGCTTACCTACTGAAAGGAAATCCAACAGGCAAATTCAGCGATCAGTACGACGGTCCATTTGAAATTACCGAAATACTTGATAACGGAAACGTAAAACTCCGAATACAAAATCGCGAGAAAATCGTTCACCCAAATCGTTTAAAACACTCGTACGGTCATAATTCCTCAATGTAACGCAAAGAACACTCTAATCGTTTTTCTGTTCACAGATCACCATGAGAACCAGCATCATTATATTCTTTCTTTCAATTTTTACGGCAAATGCTTTAATTGCATACGATTGTGGCTCGCCTAATATGAATATTACGACAATGTCATTAAAATCAATCGGGGAATGTAATATACCGACGCAAAAGCCTATCATCGAGGATACCTACATACAACTACTTCAACTATCGGAATTCTCAAACGCGCACGTCACACAATGCAAAGTAGAAGTAGACAGAACCATATTCCGATGTGGAATGTTTTCACATCTTTCTGCAGTCGCAAACGGGAGAATGGACTATGTAATGGAAATAAGTTCCGACGCATGTCTAAAAATGCATTTAACTCGCGCGTTCGCCTTCGGACAAAAGGATTTGATCACGGGTATCCGCCCAAACGATACAGTAACGAAAAGCGTCACCATTGCCGGTTTAATAAACAATGACGGAAAATGCGAAGGAGTATATTATTCAGATCCGTATGGTACATGGGAAGCTGTTGTCGTTCAAGCAATTGTCAAAATCACACTCAAAGATTATTTTGGAATTACCAAACCAGATAATAATAAAATCATTTTACATTCGGGAACCCAATGCATATTATCCGAAGGATATTGCATGGATTTAGAAGGAGGAAACACATTCTGGGCCCCAGTACCAAACGATCATTGTAAATTTAACAATTACGACGTCTTATTCGAAGGCAAAGCAAATAAAATTTTCGATAACTATACAGAATCTACGGAAGTTTATGCAATAACGACTCAAGATATTACTTTCGCTCTAACGAAAAAGGGTCAAATGAAACTTTGCAATTACATAATGACCAAGACTGAACATCCAAAGTTATTCATTCTGGAAACAAAACCAGGAGAGTCATTCGCTGTAAAAAGACCAACCGCGGTCAACAATCTAGATATTTTCACTTACGTAAACAGTAAATTCATTTATTTGGAAAAACATATTAAACATCAAATGACGAAGTTGTATAGAGAAGTTATAACACAGCAATGCGAAATAGAAAAGCAGATGCTTGAAAACGCATTGACTTTGGCGAAATTAGTACCGGAAGATTTTTCATACCACATAATGAGAAGCCCTGGCTACATGTCAGTAGTAGCAGGAGAGGTGGTACATCTCGTAAAATGCGTACCCGTCACGGTCAAGCGCCGCGAAACGCAACACTGTTATCAACAACTACCGGTATCAAGAGGAAATAGTTCTCTATTCATGGCACCCCGAACACATATACTATTGAAAACAGGCATTCAAACTGATTGCAACCCGTACGTGCCTACGATGTATCAACTAGACGGAATATGGTACAAGATTATGCCAAGCGCAGCCTCAACTATACCGCCGAAAGAATTACAACCCGCGACACGGAACACGTGGACCTATTCGAACCCTGAATCACTGGCTACATCGGGCATATATTCAGCCGATGAATTAAACAAGCTACGAGATCATATAATGTTTCCCGTCGAAAAGCCAGCAGTTCTAAACACCATCGCAAGAAGCATGACTGGTCAGGATGCTGATAAACAAGGAATAAACTTCGTGAACTTACTGGATGAAGCCGCCCTTGAACAAATCGCCAACTCCACATGGAATAAACTCTGGGGAATATTCACGGGTTTCGGTACAGTCAGTGCAGGAATCCTAGGAATTTGGATCGCCGCGAAATTGGTAAAGTTCGTACTTGACACCGCCCTCCACGGATACGCCCTACATAACGTTTACGGATGGAGCGTACACCTGATCGGTTCCGTATGGGACAGCGTGACGAACGTACTATTACACTTAAAAGATCGACCACCAAGGACAAGCACTGCGAGCACTAACACCGACAGTAAGACCGAAGAAGAACACACTAACATATCACCATCCGCACCATCAGCCAACAACACACCCGAGACAGTACGTACAGAGGGACAACAGGTATACTTCACGCGGATAGAGTAACGACCATCCACGGTGGAAGAACATTTCGGACTAACCGCTCCCTATTTTTACCTGGATCCCCCACGTGTAAAGACACGTGCTCGCTCGAAGCGCCTCACTCATGGTGCATATATAATTAGTATATCGAGAACACTTGGGCAATAATTCCTTAACATAGGGTGCATATATAATTAGTATTCCGAGAACACTTGGGCAATAATTCCTTAACATAGGGTGCATATATAATTAGTATTCCGAGAACACTTGCGTGTTAATCCTTTGACATAGGGTGCATATAGAATTAGTATATCGAGAACACTTGGGCAATAATTCTTTCACATAGGGTGCATACGTAATTAGTACATCGCGAACACTTGCGCGATAATCCTTCGACATAGGGTGCATACGTAATTAATACATCGCGAACACTTGCGCGATAATCCTTCGACATAGGGTGCATACGTAATTAATACATCGCGAACACTTGCGCGATAATCCTTCGACATAGGGTGCATACGTAATTAGTACATCGCGAACACTTGCGCGATAATCCTTTGACATAGGGTGCATACATAATTAGTACATCCAGAACACTTGGGTGATAATCCCACAGTATAGGGTGCATGCTTAATCAACCATACACCTCCTACGCGATAACCCCTATCACCTGAACAAACACAAGTGCGCGAGACCTCCGGGAAGGTCTCCACGCGATAATCCTCCTAGAACACAAGGCGTTCGGACTTATCTCAAGTCTAGCGTTACAAGAAATATCTAATCTTCAACATGTGTCTACCGAAATGGGAATGAAACTACGGCGAGTTTGTCACGTACGCAATTTGTATAAAAGTCCCCGCGACCTGATTAGGAACCAACAGTTCTTGACTTACCTCCGTCGAGACAACAGACGTACGCTGCAACACTTCAAGATGCCAGTTACTACCAGATGGGTAATCGACAACGCCTCAACCATTGCTGCTCTCCTTAACGCAGCCACGGCCTTACAAGGATTAGCTGAAGAATCATCCGATAATGGTTACGTGTCCATGCAACCACAAGGACACCTCCTTGCCATCCCACCAAGGATCGAGCCAACACCCAGGGACCTGGATGAACCGTCCACCGACGAAGTCGACTCCATAATCGACATGGATGAACCGTCCACCGACGAAATCGACTCCATAATCAACCTGGACTGGATTCCACAAGCGAGATCATTGTCGCCAGACGACACGGTCATTACCGAGATCCTGAACGATCTTCGTTTCAACCGGTGTTCATCGAACACCAGCACAGAGGTTCACCCAGACAACAACGAGAGACCATGGTGGCTTCAATCCCCGGGACCATCCTCATCTACATACTCGCCAGTTCAAGCATCGTCACGGGCATCCTCCATATACGAAGGACAGGATGATTCAGATATTACACTGGTGGATACACAGGAAGCATACGACAGACCGCCGATCCCGCGGCCATTGTCAATGTATCCCGGACCAGCAAACGCAGAATTATACGAAGCATCGTATCTGCAGCCAAGGCCAACGCATTCCAACCCGTACTACTATGGCGACCTGGCAACAATCTGGCCTCCGTACTCAGGACAGTACATGCAGCCACAACACCAACAGCAGCAACATCGGTTTCCATCAGAGTCACCAGAGACCCCAAGGGGCTACCCATTATGCTGCCCCTGGTCGTGTTTGGGAATGATACACCACCAACCTGGTATCGAAACATACGATCTAAGTCATTATTAAAATTAGATTAGCAACCGCCGTACATTCATTCACCATCGTGCCAATACTTGTAACAAACGCTTTACAAATTGTAAAACTAACAAAAAATATATCATTAAGATTTGCATTGTTTCAGTAAACAAAATTAACTAACAGGCACAAAATGAATCGCCTAACGTATCTATAATTGCGAAGACCTGGGTACGAATTTTTCTTTCGGAGTTAAAGAAAAATTCTTCCTTAGGGGGGGAGGTGTGACGGCTGGCGTCACTACCTTTCCTTTAGCCGTTAAGTCTACTTCCAGAATATTCTAGACCCATACATTAAACGAAACAGATAGCAAGCAGCTATACCTTCTAAAGTAGACTAACCTATATTACACGCATGAGATGAAAGTAGAACATTCTAGAATACTCTCGAAAGCCGAGCACATTCGATGATCTCATACGCAAAGAACAAAGGCTCCATTATATTCTCAAGGCTCCTTCAGAGCAGACCGATGACATCATTTCACAAGAACAAAGAGCTCTTTTATTCAAGAGCGCATCCGAGCCTATGAGATCACCGACAACGAGTCGAAACACGACTCGCATAAATTAGATAAGTTCTAGCACCTTCTGCAAAAGGTAATAATCTCTTTCAGTAGCCTAAACAGCTATGACTCATATAACGCCTTCTGCGAAAGGTAATATAATCTCTTCCAATAGCCTAAGCAGCTATGACTCATACAACGCCTTCTGCGAAAGGTAATAATCTCTTCAATAGCCTAAGCAGCTATGACTCATACAACGCCTTCTGCGAAAGGTAATAAAACTCCGATAAGCCATGAGTCATCGCCGTTGAGATGGATACCATAAGCCATGACTCATAAGATAAAGCGCTTATCTTCGAGGTCTTCCAAGAACTCAGGAAGTACTTAAGATTAACTTCGACCAATAGCGAACAAGCATTCTCATGACACATACTGCACAACCGAGTATAAATAAGGGCAGTCAAGCCAGTTCAGTCCCAGTCTAAAAGTAGCAGTCTAAAAGTAGCAGTCTAAAAGTAGCAGTCTAAAAGTACCAGTCTAAAAGTAGCAGTCAAAAAGTAGCAGTCTAAGAGTTCAGTCAGTTCACGTCAGTCAGTCTTAAGAAGTCAGTTCAGTAGTCAGCGAGTTCATCAGGCAAGTGCAGTCTGTGTCAGCGAGTAAGAGTCAAGTCTACGCTAAACCTACATGTAAGTCTTTATAATATTGTAACATATACTTTTCTATTCTATAATATACGTACCTTAAAGAGAAGTTCACCAATATCTTATTGAATCTTACCCACAAGATCCTAGCATCTTGTTCCTCCTATACAATTCTTGAATTACTTACCTTATCATGGAACAATTGTGAAGGAAGGGAGCCCGTACAGTCTCTTTATTATTATCGTAAGGATAACTAAGAAAGGAAGGGAATCTTTATTAATCTGTCCAAGCCCAATATACTATTTCCATTTCTTCTTGGACAATATCCTTCTAAGAATCAATTCTACATCCCAATGTAAGAACATCCTCTATGCACTTTAGTGCTTAACCGTAGCGAGCCGAATCCCTCATTTTTACGTGACGAACACTCGTTACGCCGGACTAAGTAAGGACCCTCCGTGTCCATTACGACACGTCGGTAACGGGCCGTGACAACGGAAAATGCGGTCTCTCGTTTCTGAAATAGGGAAATCTGGAAAAAGTGCGAAACTATCGCCTGAAATGCGAAATCTGTCGATTTCAGAGAGAAAACTTACCTTTGCGTCGAAACCATGCCCTTCCAAAATTCTTTTCGATGAAATTCTCGATGCCATTCGAATTTTCACGTCAATTTACACGGAAAATGCGGTCTCTCGTTTCTGAAATAGGGAAATCTGGAAAAAGTGCGAAACTATCGCCTGAAATGCGAAATCTGTCGATTTCAGAGAGAAAACTTACCTTTGCGTCGAAACCATGCCCTTCCAAAATTCTTTTCGATGAAATTCTCGATGCCATTCGAATTTTCACGTCAATTTACACGGAAAATGCGGTCTCTCGTTTCTGAAATAGGGAAATCTGGAAAAAGTGCGAAACTATCGCCTGAAATGCGAAATCTGTCGATTTCAGAGAGAAAACTTACCTTTGCGTCGAAACCATGCCCTTCCAAAATTCTTTTCGATGAAATTCTCGATGCCATTCGAATTTTCACGTCAATTTACACGGAAAATGCGGTCTCTCGTTTCTGAAATAGGGAAATCTGGAAAAAGTGCGAAACTATCGCCTGAAATGCGAAATCTGTCGATTTCAGAGAGAAAACTTACCTTTGCGTCGAAACCATGCCCTTCCAAAATTCTTTTCGATGAAATTCTCGATGCCATTCGAATTTTCACGTCAATTTACACGGAAAATGCGGTCTCTCGTTTCTGAAATAGGGAAATCTGGAAAAAGTGCGAAACTATCGCCTGAAATGCGAAATCTGTCGATTTCAGAGAGAAAACTTACCTTTGCGTCGAAACCATGCCCTTCCAAAATTCTTTTCGATGAAATTCTCGATGCCATTCGAATTTTCACGTCAATTTACACGGAAAATGCGGTCTCTCGTTTCTGAAATAGGGAAATCTGGAAAAAGTGCGAAACTATCGCCTGAAATGCGAAATCTGTCGATTTCAGAGAGAAAACTTACCTTTGCGTCGAAACCATGCCCTTCCAAAATTCTTTTCGATGAAATTCTCGATGCCATTCGAATTTTCACGTCAATTTACACGGAAAATGCGGTCTCTCGTTTCTGAAATAGGGAAATCTGGAAAAAGTGCGAAACTATCGCCTGAAATGCGAAATCTGTCGATTTCAGAGAGAAAACTTACCTTTGCGTCGAAACCATGCCCTTCCAAAATTCTTTTCGATGAAATTCTCGATGCCATTCGAATTTTCACGTCAATTTACACGGAAAATGCGGTCTCTCGTTTCTGAAATAGGGAAATCTGGAAAAAGTGCGAAACTATCGCCTGAAATGCGAAATCTGTCGATTTCAGAGAGAAAACTTACCTTTGCGTCGAAACCATGCCCTTCCAAAATTCTTTTCGATGAAATTCTCGATGCCATTCGAATTTTCACGTCAATTTACACGGAAAATGCGGTCTCTCGTTTCTGAAATAGGGAAATCTGGAAAAAGTGCGAAACTATCGCCTGAAATGCGAAATCTGTCGATTTCAGAGAGAAAACTTACCTTTGCGTCGAAACCATGCCCTTCCAAAATTCTTTTCGATGAAATTCTCGATGCCATTCGAATTTTCACGTCAATTTACACGGAAAATGCGGTCTCTCGTTTCTGAAATAGGGAAATCTGGAAAAAGTGCGAAACTATCGCCTGAAATGCGAAATCTGTCGATTTCAGAGAGAAAACTTACCTTTGCGTCGAAACCATGCCCTTCCAAAATTCTTTTCGATGAAATTCTCGATGCCATTCGAATTTTCACGTCAATTTACACGGAAAATGCGGTCTCTCGTTTCTGAAATAGGGAAATCTGGAAAAAGTGCGAAACTATCGCCTGAAATGCGAAATCTGTCGATTTCAGAGAGAAAACTTACCTTTGCGTCGAAACCATGCCCTTCCAAAATTCTTTTCGATGAAATTCTCGATGCCATTCGAATTTTCACGTCAATTTACACGGAAAATGCGGTCTCTCGTTTCTGAAATAGGGAAATCTGGAAAAAGTGCGAAACTATCGCCTGAAATGCGAAATCTGTCGATTTCAGAGAGAAAACTTACCTTTGCGTCGAAACCATGCCCTTCCAAAATTCTTTTCGATGAAATTCTCGATGCCATTCGAATTTTCACGTCAATTTACACGGAAAATGCGGTCTCTCGTTTCTGAAATAGGGAAAGCTGGAAAAAGTGCGAAACTATCGCCTGAATAGCGAAATCTGTCGATTTCAGAGAGAAAACTTACCTTTGCGTCGAAACCATGCCCTTCCAAAATTCTTTTCGATGAAATTCTCGATGCCATTCGAATTTTCACGTCAATTTACACGGAAAATGCGGTCTCTCGTTTCTGAAATAGGGAAAGCTGGAAAAAGTGCGAAACTATCGCCTGAATAGCGAAATCTGTCGATTTCAGAGAGAAAACTTACCTTTGCGTCGAAACCATGCCCTTCCAAAATTCTTTTCGATGAAATTCTCGATGCCATTCGAATTTTCACGTCAATTTACACGGAAAATGCGGTCTCTCGTTTCTGAAATAGGGAAAGCTGGAAAAAGTGCGAAACTATCGCCTGAATAGCGAAATCTGTCGATTTCAGAGAGAAAACTTACCTTTGCGTCGAAACCATGCCCTTCCAAAATTCTTTTCGATGAAATTCTCGATGCCATTCGAATTTTCACGTCAATTTACACGGAAAATGCGGTCTCTCGTTTCTGAAATAGGGAAAGCTGGAAAAAGTGCGAAACTATCGCCTGAATAGCGAAATCTGTCGATTTCAGAGAGAAAACTTACCTTTGCGTCGAAACCATGCCCTTCCAAAATTCTTTTCGATGAAATTCTCGATGCCATTCGAATTTTCACGTCAATTTACACGGAAAATGCGGTCTCTCGTTTCTGAAATAGGGAAATCTGGAAAAAGTGCGAAACTATCGCCTGAATAGCGAAATCTGTCGATTTCAGAGAGAAAACTTACCTTTGCGTCGAAACCATGCCCTTCCAAAATTCTTTTCGATGAAATTCTCGATGCCATTCGAATTTTCACGTCAATTTACACGGAAAATGCGGTCTCTCGTTTCTGAAATAGGGAAAGCTGGAAAAAGTGCGAAACTATCGCCTGAATAGCGAAATCTGTCGATTTCAGAGAGAAAACTTACCTTTGCGTCGAAACCATGCCCTTCCAAAATTCTTTTCGATGAAATTCTCGATGCCATTCGAATTTTCACGTCAATTTACACGGAAAATGCGGTCTCTCGTTTCTGAAATAGGGAAATCTGGAAAAAGTGCGAAACTATCGCCTGAATAGCGAAATCTGTCGATTTCAGAGAGAAAACTTACCTTTGCGTCGAAACCATGCCCTTCCAAAATTCTTTTCGATGAAATTCTCGATGCCATTCGAATTTTCACGTCAATTTACACGGAAAATGCGGTCTCTCGTTTCTGAAATAGGGAAAGCTGGAAAAAGTGCGAAACTATCGCCTGAATAGCGAAATCTGTCGATTTCAGAGAGAAAACTTACCTTTGCGTCGAAACCATGCCCTTCCAAAATTCTTTTCGATGAAATTCTCGATGCCATTCGAATTTTCACGTCAATTTACACGGAAAATGCGGTCTCTCGTTTCTGAAATAGGGAAAGCTGGAAAAAGTGCGAAACTATCGCCTGAATAGCGAAATCTGTCGATTTCAGAGAGAAAACTTACCTTTGCGTCGAAACCATGCCCTTCCAAAATTCTTTTCGATGAAATTCTCGATGCCATTCGAATTTTCACGTCAATTTACACGGAAAATGCGGTCTCTCGTTTCTGAAATAGGGAAAGCTGGAAAAAGTGCGAAACTATCGCCTGAATAGCGAAATCTGTCGATTTCAGAGAGAAAACTTACCTTTGCGTCGAAACCATGCCCTTCCAAAATTCTTTTCGATGAAATTCTCGATGCCATTCGAATTTTCACGTCAATTTACACGGAAAATGCGGTCTCTCGTTTCTGAAATAGGGAAAGCTGGAAAAAGTGCGAAACTATCGCCTGAATAGCGAAATCTGTCGATTTCAGAGAGAAAACTTACCTTTGCGTCGAAACCATGCCCTTCCAAAATTCTTTTCGATGAAATTCTCGATGCCATTCGAATTTTCACGTCAATTTACACGGAAAATGCGGTCTCTCGTTTCTGAAATAGGGAAATCTGGAAAAAGTGCGAAACTATCGCCTGAATAGCGAAATCTGTCGATTTCAGAGAGAAAACTTACCTTTGCGTCGAAACCATGCCCTTCCAAAATTCTTTTCGATGAAATTCTCGATGCCATTCGAATTTTCACGTCAATTTACACGGAAAATGCGGTCTCTCGTTTCTGAAATAGGGAAAGCTGGAAAAAGTGCGAAACTATCGCCTGAATAGCGAAATCTGTCGATTTCAGAGAGAAAACTTACCTTTGCGTCGAAACCATGCCCTTCCAAAATTCTTTTCGATGAAATTCTCGATGCCATTCGAATTTTCACGTCAATTTACACGGAAAATGCGGTCTCTCGTTTCTGAAATAGGGAAAGCTGGAAAAAGTGCGAAACTATCGCCTGAATAGCGAAATCTGTCGATTTCAGAGAGAAAACTTACCTTTGCGTCGAAACCATGCCCTTCCAAAATTCTTTTCGATGAAATTCTCGATGCCATTCGAATTTTCACGTCAATTTACACGGAAAATGCGGTCTCTCGTTTCTGAAATAGGGAAAGCTGGAAAAAGTGCGAAACTATCGCCTGAATAGCGAAATCTGTCGATTTCAGAGAGAAAACTTACCTTTGCGTCGAAACCATGCCCTTCCAAAATTCTTTTCGATGAAATTCTCGATGCCATTCGAATTTTCACGTCAATTTACACGGAAAATGCGGTCTCTCGTTTCTGAAATAGGGAAAGCTGGAAAAAGTGCGAAACTATCGCCTGAATAGCGAAATCTGTCGATTTCAGAGAGAAAACTTACCTTTGCGTCGAAACCATGCCCTTCCAAAATTCTTTTCGATGAAATTCTCGATGCCATTCGAATTTTCACGTCAATTTACACGGAAAATGCGGTCTCTCGTTTCTGAAATAGGGAAAGCTGGAAAAAGTGCGAAACTATCGCCTGAATAGCGAAATCTGTCGATTTCAGAGAGAAAACTTACCTTTGCGTCGAAACCATGCCCTTCCAAAATTCTTTTCGATGAAATTCTCGATGCCATTCGAATTTTCACGTCAATTTACACGGAAAATGCGGTCTCTCGTTTCTGAAATAGGGAAAGCTGGAAAAAGTGCGAAACTATCGCCTGAATAGCGAAATCTGTCGATTTCAGAGAGAAAACTTACCTTTGCGTCGAAACCATGCCCTTCCAAAATTCTTTTCGATGAAATTCTCGATGCCATTCGAATTTTCACGTCAATTTACACGGAAAATGCGGTCTCTCGTTTCTGAAATAGGGAAAGCTGGAAAAAGTGCGAAACTATCGCCTGAATAGCGAAATCTGTCGATTTCAGAGAGAAAACTTACCTTTGCGTCGAAACCATGCCCTTCCAAAATTCTTTTCGATGAAATTCTCGATGCCATTCGAATTTTCACGTCAATTTACACGGAAAATGCGGTCTCTCGTTTCTGAAATAGGGAAATCTGGAAAAAGTGCGAAACTATCGCCTGAATAGCGAAATCTGTCGATTTCAGAGAGAAAACTTACCTTTGCGTCGAAACCATGCCCTTCCAAAATTCTTTTCGATGAAATTCTCGATGCCATTCGAATTTTCACGTCAATTTACACGGAAAATGCGGTCTATCGTTTCTGAAATAGGGAAAGCTGGAAAAAGTGCGAAACTATCGCCTGAATAGCGAAATCTGTCGATTTCAGAGAGAAAACTTACCTTTGCGTCGAAACCATGCCCTTCCAAAATTCTTTTCGATGAAATTCTCGATGCCATTCGAATTTTCACGTCAATTTACACGGAAAATGCGGTCTCTCGTTTCTGAAATAGGGAAATCTGGAAAAAGTGCGAAACTATCGCCTGAATAGCGAAATCTGTCGATTTCAGAGAGAAAACTTACCTTTGCGTCGAAACCATGCCCTTCCAAAATTCTTTTCGATGAAATTCTCGATGCCATTCGAATTTTCACGTCAATTTACACGGAAAATGCGGTCTCTCGTTTCTGAAATAGGGAAAGCTGGAAAAAGTGCGAAACTATCGCCTGAATAGCGAAATCTGTCGATTTCAGAGAGAAAACTTACCTTTGCGTCGAAACCATGCCCTTCCAAAATTCTTTTCGATGAAATTCTCGATGCCATTCGAATTTTCACGTCAATTTACACGGAAAATGCGGTCTCTCGTTTCTGAAATAGGGAAAGCTGGAAAAAGTGCGAAACTATCGCCTGAATAGCGAAATCTGTCGATTTCAGAGAGAAAACTTACCTTTGCGTCGAAACCATGCCCTTCCAAAATTCTTTTCGATGAAATTCTCGATGCCATTCGAATTTTCACGTCAATTTACACGGAAAATGCGGTCTCTCGTTTCTGAAATAGGGAAAGCTGGAAAAAGTGCGAAACTATCGCCTGAATAGCGAAATCTGTCGATTTCAGAGAGAAAACTTACCTTTGCGTCGAAACCATGCCCTTCCAAAATTCTTTTCGATGAAATTCTCGATGCCATTCGAATTTTCACGTCAATTTACACGGAAAATGCGGTCTCTCGTTTCTGAAATAGGGAAAGCTGGAAAAAGTGCGAAACTATCGCCTGAATAGCGAAATCTGTCGATTTCAGAGAGAAAACTTACCTTTGCGTCGAAACCATGCCCTTCCAAAATTCTTTTCGATGAAATTCTCGATGCCATTCGAATTTTCACGTCAATTTACACGGAAAATGCGGTCTCTCGTTTCTGAAATAGGGAAATCTGGAAAAAGTGCGAAACTATCGCCTGAATAGCGAAATCTGTCGATTTCAGAGAGAAAACTTACCTTTGCGTCGAAACCATGCCCTTCCAAAATTCTTTTCGATGAAATTCTCGATGCCATTCGAATTTTCACGTCAATTTACACGGAAAATGCGGTCTCTCGTTTCTGAAATAGGGAAAGCTGGAAAAAGTGCGAAACTATCGCCTGAATAGCGAAATCTGTCGATTTCAGAGAGAAAACTTACCTTTGCGTCGAAACCATGCCCTTCCAAAATTCTTTTCGATGAAATTCTCGATGCCATTCGAATTTTCACGTCAATTTACACGGAAAATGCGGTCTCTCGTTTCTGAAATAGGGAAATCTGGAAAAAGTGCGAAACTATCGCCTGAATAGCGAAATCTGTCGATTTCAGAGAGAAAACTTACCTTTGCGTCGAAACCATGCCCTTCCAAAATTCTTTTCGATGAAATTCTCGATGCCATTCGAATTTTCACGTCAATTTACACGGAAAATGCGGTCTCTCGTTTCTGAAATAGGGAAAGCTGGAAAAAGTGCGAAACTATCGCCTGAATAGCGAAATCTGTCGATTTCAGAGAGAAAACTTACCTTTGCGTCGAAACCATGCCCTTCCAAAATTCTTTTCGATGAAATTCTCGATGCCATTCGAATTTTCACGTCAATTTACACGGAAAATGCGGTCTCTCGTTTCTGAAATAGGGAAATCTGGAAAAAGTGCGAAACTATCGCCTGAATAGCGAAATCTGTCGATTTCAGAGAGAAAACTTACCTTTGCGTCGAAACCATGCCCTTCCAAAATTCTTTTCGATGAAATTCTCGATGCCATTCGAATTTTCACGTCAATTTACACGGAAAATGCGGTCTCTCGTTTCTGAAATAGGGAAAGCTGGAAAAAGTGCGAAACTATCGCCTGAATAGCGAAATCTGTCGATTTCAGAGAGAAAACTTACCTTTGCGTCGAAACCATGCCCTTCCAAAATTCTTTTCGATGAAATTCTCGATGCCATTCGAATTTTCACGTCAATTTACACGGAAAATGCGGTCTCTCGTTTCTGAAATAGGGAAAGCTGGAAAAAGTGCGAAACTATCGCCTGAATAGCGAAATCTGTCGATTTCAGAGAGAAAACTTACCTTTGCGTCGAAACCATGCCCTTCCAAAATTCTTTTCGATGAAATTCTCGATGCCATTCGAATTTTCACGTCAATTTACACGGAAAATGCGGTCTCTCGTTTCTGAAATAGGGAAAGCTGGAAAAAGTGCGAAACTATCGCCTGAATAGCGAAATCTGTCGATTTCAGAGAGAAAACTTACCTTTGCGTCGAAACCATGCCCTTCCAAAATTCTTTTCGATGAAATTCTCGATGCCATTCGAATTTTCACGTCAATTTACACGGAAAATGCGGTCTCTCGTTTCTGAAATAGGGAAAGCTGGAAAAAGTGCGAAACTATCGCCTGAATAGCGAAATCTGTCGATTTCAGAGAGAAAACTTACCTTTGCGTCGAAACCATGCCCTTCCAAAATTCTTTTCGATGAAATTCTCGATGCCATTCGAATTTTCACG
The DNA here is from genome assembly GCA_910591585.2 of Nysson spinosus. Lineage (NCBI taxonomy): Eukaryota > Metazoa > Arthropoda > Insecta > Hymenoptera > Crabronidae > Nysson > Nysson spinosus. Next base: position 219,106 of record CAJUYC020000095.1, on the reverse strand, counting down.
TCAATTTACACGGAAAATGCGGTCTCTCGTTTCTGAAATAGGGAAAGCTGGAAAAAGTGCGAAACTATCGCCTGAATAGCGAAATCTGTCGATTTCAGAGAGAAAACTTACCTTTGCGTCGAAACCATGCCCTTCCAAAATTCTTTTCGATGAAATTCTCGATGCCATTCGAATTTTCACGTCAATTTACACGGAAAATGCGGTCTCTCGTTTCTGAAATAGGGAAAGCTGGAAAAAGTGCGAAACTATCGCCTGAATAGCGAAATCTGTCGATTTCAGAGAGAAAACTTACCTTTGCGTCGAAACCATGCCCTTCCAAAATTCTTTTCGATGAAATTCTCGATGCCATTCGAATTTTCACGTCAATTTACACGGAAAATGCGGTCTCTCGTTTCTGAAATAGGGAAAGCTGGAAAAAGTGCGAAACTATCGCCTGAATAGCGAAATCTGTCGATTTCAGAGAGAAAACTTACCTTTGCGTCGAAACCATGCCCTTCCAAAATTCTTTTCGATGAAATTCTCGATGCCATTCGAATTTTCACGTCAATTTACACGGAAAATGCGGTCTCTCGTTTCTGAAATAGGGAAAGCTGGAAAAAGTGCGAAACTATCGCCTGAATAGCGAAATCTGTCGATTTCAGAGAGAAAACTTACCTTTGCGTCGAAACCATGCCCTTCCAAAATTCTTTTCGATGAAATTCTCGATGCCATTCGAATTTTCACGTCAATTTACACGGAAAATGCGGTCTCTCGTTTCTGAAATAGGGAAATCTGGAAAAAGTGCGAAACTATCGCCTGAATAGCGAAATCTGTCGATTTCAGAGAGAAAACTTACCTTTGCGTCGAAACCATGCCCTTCCAAAATTCTTTTCGATGAAATTCTCGATGCCATTCGAATTTTCACGTCAATTTACACGGAAAATGCGGTCTCTCGTTTCTGAAATAGGGAAAGCTGGAAAAAGTGCGAAACTATCGCCTGAATAGCGAAATCTGTCGATTTCAGAGAGAAAACTTACCTTTGCGTCGAAACAATGCCCTTCCAAAATTCTTTTCGATGAAATTCTCGATGCCATTCGAATTTTCACGTCAATTTACACGGAAAATGCGGTCTCTCGTTTCTGAAATAGGGAAATCTGGAAAAAGTGCGAAACTATCGCCTGAATAGCGAAATCTGTCGATTTCAGAGAGAAAACTTACCTTTGCGTCGAAACCATGCCCTTCCAAAATTCTTTTCGATGAAATTCTCGATGCCATTCGAATTTTCACGTCAATTTACACGGAAAATGCGGTCTCTCGTTTCTGAAATAGGGAAAGCTGGAAAAAGTGCGAAACTATCGCCTGAATAGCGAAATCTGTCGATTTCAGAGAGAAAACTTACCTTTGCGTCGAAACCATGCCCTTCCAAAATTCTTTTCGATGAAATTCTCGATGCCATTCGAATTTTCACGTCAATTTACACGGAAAATGCGGTCTCTCGTTTCTGAAATAGGGAAAGTGTTACGTCCCGAGTGAATTTTGTACAGAAATATGTGACCGACGACGACTTGCCACCGCGGAGTGAGCCCTAAGGACACTGCCCTTGATATACGGTAAAAGGCAAGTGCACGCGACCGGTATTTATTTCGTAAAATGTGATAAATTAGGCGAGCACGTGGCGGGCACGTGGGGCATGAATTATGTCGTTTCAGTGTAGAGCGGCGACCGCGGTACCTACAACGGCCCCCTCTAGTGACTAGTGAGGAAGATCGATTCTTATTGGATCCACCAATGGGGGTTCGCTTAGAAGTTTGAATGACAGGTAAGTAGCAACGAATTAATATAAGTTAGGGTCTTAAATTATTCAACAAATTCTTTGTTTATTTAGGTCTGGCGTTAAGTATACACGGATATACGACGGTTTCAGGTAATGTGTAAATAATATAGTAATTGTTTCGATAGGTTAATGTTTTTATCGGTTATAGTATTCCGTTATTATTAATGTTAATTTCAACGCGGATGTCAGGGAATTCCGGATAGGGGGTAAGTAACTGAATTAACGTTAATTAAGAATAAAGAAGAGGTTTATTTATTAATAATTGTTCTTAAGAATTTCCTCGCGTTTCTTTGTTAAGTAAGGAACCCGGGGATCCTTCGGGTGGCACTTCCCTGGATCGAGCAACGGCGGAACAGTGGGAGCGAGAGAGAGAGGCACAGGTTTGTACTCGATTTGTTTCGCTTTTCGCAACGCAGGGGCGGAGAACACGGACGGGTCAAACTCCCTCGCTTGATTATAAATACGCCACAATTTTCTCAGGTAATGTTTCCTTCCACCACGGTGTCCCGGTCGAGTCATTTCCTATAATTTACACCCATTTCGTCATTACTTATTACGTTTATTATTTTAGGTTTGAAGGAGTAATTCGATGCTGGATTAGTGACCGCAACGCAATTACAAGGTCGGGTGAATAATTGTGGAACAAGGGAATAACTTGTTGCCGGAGTAATGACCGCAACAGAGTTCCAAGGGGAGGTTCGACTGAGATACGTAAAAAGCAAATGAGGAAATAGTAGCTCGTTCGTTATTAATTAATGTAATTTAAGTTTTAACTTGATGATTAATTATTGTAATCCAAATTTTAGGTTATCCGCGCGGTGTGAAGGAACTTGGAAGAATACCAGGAATCGTAGTGATTCATACAAAATTTATTTAATAAACTATTCCCTTACTCCTAATATTTAACAATATACTAACTAATACTAATTAACGTAATAGTAATTTGATAAGTGAAAGAAATTAACAATCATATACAATTATTTCCTAACAATACCTTATTATATAATTTCGCAATAGCACGGAAGGAGAATTCTGAGTTCTAAGTTTGTAGAAGTTAAAGATTTTAAGCACCTTGCTGTAGTGAGAGAATTCTAAGTTCTAATTTGTAGAAATTAAAGATTTTAAGTACCTTGTTATAGTGAGAGAATTCTAAGTTCAATCTTTAAGGCGTAAGTTTTGTAGAAGAAGTTGATTTTAGATTTTAGAGATTAGGATATAGAATGATCCTTCCGGCTTATGTGCCCGTATTTATACCCGAAAAACTCGTTAGTGGGGATTATGCTTCGTAGGTGGGTGGGGGTTATGCTTCGCAGGTAGGTGGGGGTTATGCTTCGCAGGTAGGTGGGGACTCATGGCTCGCGCGGTGGTTGGTGGCGTGGGGGAAAGTTGACGTCATCCTTCCCGCGTTGACTATGGCGTCGCCATTTTGTTCGTTAAGGCGTGGAGTACATCCGTTGGGGCGCTGGTGTTGGGCTCAGTGCTGCTACCTTCCTCGTTACTTCACTGTGACGTAGTTCCGGTTGGCAAATGGCGTCTTACGCGTATCGGCCCGACAAACATATTGTCGATTATGTGGTTGTAATAAAGGGTTAGTGCTGGGTTTTCGTAATGGCGTGCGACGTCTCCGCTGTGGCGTACAAGTGCGTGAAGACACTCCTCACACATGACGACTGGCCGCACGGTTGTTGCTGGCCATCCGCAATCTTCGCAGTAGCCATGGTTGATGAGGTTGCTGTACATCGCATGGACGTCGAAGTATTCGTACTCAGGAGGTTGCCCCCGGGTGAGGTAGCACTCGCCACAGATCCCACGATCATCGTCATTGATGTAGACATTTCCGTAGGAGCAGTAGAGCTGGTGGAAGTATACCATCACATGGAACTGCAACATCGACCCTTCAAAGAACGTTGACGGGTTGTCTTGGTGGTGCTCATCTCCAGGGTGGTCACTTCCCGACCGACGGTCACTGGATCGGCGAACTCGTGGGGTGCACATCCTGAAGCAAATTGGAAATAGCCCAGGTAAGTACGTACTTTGCTTAAAAACTATATCTCGAACTCCTTTATTAGACCCCCCCCCATTCCCCCCCCCCCCATAGACCGGCCATTTTGGCGACGGTATATGGTGAAACGTCCAGCTGTCATACTTCCATTGTTTAAAGGTCATATACCGTGTGAGTTGCGCATGTTACCCTAGGATCAGAGTGTAAGTACAAGTGCACGAATATCGATGGCTCTGCCGGCGGTTCTAGGGGACGTGCCGGGGAGCGACTTTGGTGTTGAGTAGTGGGGGTCGATCGCTCTTCAGTACCTGAGTTTCGTTCGGATCGGAAGCAAAATAATTTTTGCAAGAGTAAAATTTTGGTAAGCCAGCGCTGTCTTACCATTTTCCACTTTTACGTGTTAATTTGCATAAGGATTTCGCGGTTTCGAAAAGGGGCAAAAATTCATGTTTGAGTTTCGGGTTTTTTGCAATTTCCCCTTATTCTTGGTGTTAACCAGGTGCGGAAACCATGCCCAGATGTCATGTTTTCTCAAGTGTTACGTCACGGCGGGACGTGACATTCCCCCCCTAATTCTGAGAATGTTGTACGCAGTACACATTCTCATGTTGTGTTGTGATGGTGCTTACGTAACCTTAGATCTACGCGCTTTGTTCGGATGGACGGTTTTTATTCGACCGTCGACGTTTAATCTTAAGTTTCCGTTCGGGAGAATCTTCAATATACGGTGCGGACCGGTGTAGTGGTCGGCGAATTTTCCTTTCCTCGGTTCTTTTAATAGAAATATATTTTCTCCCTCTCGAAAATTCTGTGCGTTAACCCGGCGATCGTAATATCTTTTGGATCGTATTTTTGCTTCAGTTAGATTTCTGTGGGCTGCGTTTTGTAATTCTCTTATTCTCAGAGTGAGCTGTCCCAAATATCCTATATACGATTCGTCCAATTCGTCTTCTATAGGTACGTCACTGCAAGGCATGCGAGCTATCTTTCCGAAAACTAATTCATGAGGGGTGTGACGTGTTCCCTCATGGACGCTGGTGTTGTACGAGAACGTGGCCATCTTAAGCCATTCGTCCCATTCATGGTTACGGTCGACGTACATCTTTAGATATTCCGTCAACACGTGGTGTGAGCGTTCGATGGAGCCATTGGATTGTGGATGATAAGCAGTTGTTCGAAATTGCTTAATACGAAATTTCCTGGTTACCGCCCTCATGAAAGAGCTTATGAAGTTTGAGCCTTGATCAGTGAGAATGGCCTTGGGTGCGCCGAAGAGGCAAATGAATTCTTTTGTGAAGCCATCGGCAATATTTAGTGACGTCGCATGTGTCAAAGGTACCGCTATTGAATATTTCGTCAAGAGATCTTGAATGGTGAGGATGTATGTGTATCCGTTTTTTGTTGTAGGAAAGGGGCCTACTATATCGAGTGCGACCTTATCAAAGGCGGAGCCCGGCGTGTCGGTAAGTACCATTGGTTGCTTCGTTTTCACTCTAACTAATTTTTTCCTTTGGCATTCGAGGCATTGTTGAACGTACGTTTGTACTTGTTGTTTTAGACCGTCCCAATAATAATTATGTCTTATCCTTCTGTAGGTCTTCGTCACTCCTTTGTGTCCGCCAAAAGCCGATTCGTGGTATTCCTGAATGATGGTGCCACGCTGATCTTCTGTTGGTGTTTTGACGAGTTGGAGGCATATGATAACCTTGATTGAGGTTTCGGAAAGATGTGATGTGATCAATCGTAGTATTAGTTTCCACGGTATCCCGTCTATCTCTGGGGTTTTAGCCATACTTATTGATTTTAGCCCTAATTCCTGTACGACGTCTACTAAACTTTTAATTGTTTCTTCTAGGATTGCTGGATCTGTTCTGACGGCGAGAGATTCTTTTACGGGGAGGCCGATAAAATACCGACGGTTCTGCATTACCACGCTCGACCTACCCAGGGTAATATTCCCGTGCGTCGGTAACATCTTAGATGTCGCTAGGTGCTTTGATCCATCGCAAAATGGCTGCCCCTTGCACGTGAGGAAGTACACGAGGTTATCTCTTCTGATGGAAAGTGAATCGCGGATTTCTACAGTATTACTCTGGTTTGAGAAACGAATGCCCGTTTCTATTTGTGGCTCTGCTGTGTCTTCGTACGGTACTTCATTTATCGTATCGTTCCAGTCAGGGAGTGCGAAAGAATTAGCTTCGAACCGTGGTCTAACCTCGCTTTCGTTTTCAGATTCTCCAGTGTCTTCGTCCCATAATTGAGTTATTCGTGCCCTAAATTCAACGGGAGTTGAAGACGTCGTCGGATGAAAGGTGAGTATCTCGTTGTTTTGTAGGATATTATCAACGTCCATGATTTTAGGTGAGGTGTTTGGTGGACCGTCGGTGGGAGAGGAGCATCCTGCGAGAAGCGGGCTGTTTCCTGCCGGTAGTTCGTCCTGTACATCCGTCTTCGTTCTCTTCCTGGGGGGGAACGAGAATATGGATTCATCCGTGTCAGAATCGCTCGTCGTTCGGTGTCTGATGGGTAGTACCTTCCGAATTGTTTCGGAATCTATGTATCCTACTGTATTTCTCGATAGAGCGTCGGCTGCCTTATTGCTTTTTCCAGGTTGGTAGACGATCTTGTATTCGTACTCCGCGAGCTTGAGTCTCCAGCGGATTAACCTTGACGTTGGATCCTTCACACGATGCAGCCAGACGAGAGGTTGATGGTCCGTAATAAGAGTGAATTTTCGGCCGTATATGTAAGGTCGGAAATATTGTACGCAATAAACGATAGCTAATAGTTCCTTTTCAATGGTCGAGTAGTTTCGCTCCGGTTGTGTTAATAAACGTGAGGCGTAGCATACAGGTAAATCTTTTCCAGGTTCTCCCTGACTTAAGACGCCGCCAATGGCGTAGTCGGATGCATCAGTCGTTATGTTGAATTCGATTTTAAAATTTGGGAACTGCAATATCGGTGGTTTACATAATTCATCTCGTAAGTATTCGAACGATTCTATTTGTTCCTTAGACCAAGTAAATGTGACATTCTTTTTGAGGAGATTCGTAAGTGGTTTTGCAATTTTAGAAAAATTTGGGATAAACCGCCGGTAGTATCCTGCAAGGCCGAGAAATTGTTTAATGTTCTTCGGGGTACGTGGAACTGGAAATTCTTTGACAGCTTGGATTTTCTTTGGATCAGGTTTCACGCCTTCATCTGTTATTACGTGTCCGAGATATACGACTTCTTTTCTAAGAAATTCACATTTACTTGGTTGTAAATGGAGATTAGCGGAATGTAAACGTTCGGCCAACTTCCTAAACTTTGTTTCGTGTTCTTGTAGGGAGCTGGCGTACAAGACAATGTCATCAAGATAAACAAACAATTCGATGCCTTGTAAACCCGACAGCACGTTATCCATCAATCGCTGGAACGTACTAGGAGCGTTTTTTAATCCAAAAGGCATTCGCGTGAATTCGTAGTGGCCGTAAGGGGTGGAGAAGGCAGTTTTTGGTGCATCCTTCTCATCCATCGGTATTTGGTGAAATCCCGACGCTAGATCAAATATCGAGAAGTACTTAGCTCCACCGAGCTGATCCAGGATTTCGTTAATGTTAGGGAGGGGGTAGGCGTCCCCTATAGTTTTTTCATTTAACGCCCTATAATCTATCACCATCCTCCACCTCTTATTTCCGTCCTGATCCGGTTTTTTCGGCACGATCCACAACGGGGAATTGTATGGAGACAAAGAAGGTTTTATAATGTCATTGTGTAACAATTCCGTTACTTGTTTTGTAATTTCCTCCTTGTGGATCGGTGGAAACCGATATTGTTTGGTGTTTACAGGCATACCATCGGTCGTTATTATCGCGTGTTTCAGGACGTCGGTCGCGTCTAATCGATCGCTAGGTAAGTGAAACACGCGATGATATTGCTCGATTAAATTCTCTACGCTGTTCCTCTCTTCCGGATTTAAATGATCGAGGCGTAGCGCGTCTTTTATTTCGTTAATTCTTTCGCGATCTTTTGCGCCGACATGCAACACATGCAGTAAACGGTTTCCTGCTTTCCGACTCTCCCCGGTTGTCCGGGTTCGTTTTGGGTCTGGTTTAGAAAAGAGCACCCAACTTGGCTCGCTCGACGATTCAGGTACTGATTGTAAGTTACGATTTAGTTTGTTTCGATTATGCAACTTATTTTTTGCGATTGATTCGGAAAGAGGAACTGGACTCGAATCGATTTCGGATTTAGCTTTTGTATCTAGATTTGAGTCTGATTTAGTTTTCGAGGTTGATTTTGGGTCCGATTCGCGATAGAGACTTGATTTTGGAATGGATTTTGATGGTTCCGAAATCGATTCGAGTGCGCATTCGGAGTGATTAATATCATTGTTGTTCGCAACAATTGTTTTATCGGAGTTTTGTATAGATTTCGTTCTCGTAGGGGAATCGCGTTGCTCTCCTAATATAGTATCGAACTCTTGTAATTTTATTGTAGGTATTTCTAATTCGACCTCGAATTCATTTGTATTTATTACGCGTAAACACGCTCGGCCTTTAGAATTGCGAACAACGGTATTTCCTAATAATACACCATCGCACGTGTATAGCCGCGGAATGTAGCCTTCGCTGAGCTCGGGATTAGCAATGTTTACATACATGACCGCGTTTGACCTAGCGGGAATGACGACGGTTTTATAATTTGAAAAGGGGATAGTTACATCGTGAAACCGTAGGCATTCGTCGTCATATGAAATATTTACGCCTTTTTCTCTCAGAAATTCGGATCCCAAAATTCCACCGTGCTCGATGGGGAACGCATCGGGTACGACATGAAATATAACTTCATGATTGAAGAGGTTTATTGTATATGTCCCGAGGGTTTGTACGTTCTCCTCGGTAATGCCGGATAGGTATAGGATATCGAATTTGTTAATATTATCAGGGAAATTAACTCGACTTAATTTTAAAAGATTAGGTTCGGAACCAGTATCTACCATAAATTCGACAGGGATTTTTAGGGATTCGGAGCATATTTGAATCGAGGGGATCGAGCTATTTTTATTTAGTCGGATTGTGGTGACTCGTTGGTTGGGTTTGGCGTTTTTTCGGTAGTTATTTTGTGGATTGGACGCGGTTTTGTCTCTGTCCTTGTCTGGTTTGCGTCCGTTAATACCAGGGGACTCGTCGCGTTTCCCGATTGCCTAAGGCTATTGTTATACGCCCGTTTGCGACACTCGGCTATCACGTGCCCGGGCTTCTTACAGTAATTACACGTCTTTGTTTCGTAACCGTTACGGTCACGTGACATCGCGTGATCTCTAGGCGGGGAAGAAGGGGTGGTTTTGCCCACTGACGCGGGACTAGGAGCACTGGCGGGGGCACCATGTGACTCTCCACGGTAATTTGTTGCTACTCGGCCTTGTTTATTGCACGATTGACAAGCACTAGCGCGATTCTCCGTTCGGTTAATATCCTTAGCGATAGTCGAGACCCTATTATTATTGAATAAAGAATTATCCCGTTCTATCGTTCTATGTACTCTAATGGCTGTATCAAAAGCGGTTTCAAGGCCATCATAGCCCGCTAGCGATACTTGAATTCTAAAATCTGGTGGCAATCCTCTAATAAATGATTCTAGGCAAAGCTCGTCTATTTCCCCCTTTAAATCTGCGTGCATTAAGCCGTATCTTCCCTTTTCCCCATCCAAAATTGCAGAACGAAAATCCTTAACGCGTCCAATGTAATCTAAAATATGCTCGTGGCGTTTCATATATATATTCGCCAATTCGCCTCGAAAGTGATGAGCGTTTCTAGCTGGCATAAATATATGTTTTAAACGGTCCACAAGCTCATCTACAGTATCGAATACGTAATCTTCTACTGCTAAATATGCGTGTTCTTGAAGACGATTCCGTAAAAGTCTCGCTAATTGAGGTTCTGCGCGGGGATGTATCATGTCTTTAGCGCGCTTACATGCTCTAGCAAATTGCAGAACGGGCATATTTTTCCCGTCGAAGAAGGGCACCATTTCTAGGGCGTCCTTAAGCGATAGCTGAGGAATTATGGGAGGGTAATTTAGCGATTCAGCGTCCCCGTCAGGACTTGCATAATTACTTCGACATGGTTTCGGTGATTCCTTAAATCGTACCCGTGAATCTTCCGTCGGCAGGGATTTCGTGAGAGAATGAATCATAGATTTGATATCGTTTAATTCCTGTACTAAGTTAACGTTCGATGGGATATCATCATCGACGTCTCTACCAAAGGCTATTCTATATTGATTTTCAATGTCGCTCTGAATTTTCTTAATCGTTTGCAATCTTTCGCGAAGTAGTGCTTCGTTTGCCTCTAGTTGCGCATTATATCCGACCACGTCTTCCACTGTTGGAAAATCATCGCGCTCCGAAGAATTTGCCATAGTTTATTAGTGTGGTGATAGAAGTGAAAAAGAAAAGAAAAATGAAGAGGACGTGGTTGTTTCCTCCTCAAGAGTTTGTTTACGGGTAATTTAATATACTATTTTACTGGATAAATGTATTTTTCGTGTACGACAACAAACGTCCGTATCGAAACTTTAACTATCGCTAATTATTGTAAGAGAAGTTCGATCACACTTCACGGGGTAAAATACTAATCAGGGGCGTTGAAGAATTAATGGAAAAAATTATTTGCAAAGAATTTGTTTATTTAATAGTTTTTCCAATTTTATAAACAAATGGAACGTTTGTTACCGCGACTTCCTATATCGAGTGAATCAGCGTGATATTTAACACTATATTCTATAGTGAATTGTAAAAGGAACGTGTCTGAATATGTTTATTTAACGATTATAGGTTTACGTTGATTATATATATATATGTGTACAGATGTGTTATATATATGCATATACGCCTGTCTAGATACTCTATAGTCTCAGCCCGCGAGATAGGCGCGCCGCCAACTTACTAGCCGTGTTAGAACTAATGGCGTATCCCACCGCTGTCACCAGTTTTATATTTCTGTTACGTCCCGAGTGAATTTTGTACAGAAATATGTGACCGACGACGACTTGCCACCGCGGAGTGAGCCCTAAGGACACTGCCCTTGATATACGGTAAAAGGCAAGTGCACGCGACCGGTATTTATTTCGTAAAATGTGATAAATTAGGCGAGCACGTGGCGGGCACGTGGGGCATGAATTATGTCGTTTCAGTGTAGAGCGGCGACCGCGGTACCTACAACGGCCCCCTCTAGTGACTAGTGAGGAAGATCGATTCTTATTGGATCCACCAATGGGGGTTCGCTTAGAAGTTTGAATGACAGGTAAGTAGCAACGAATTAATATAAGTTAGGGTCTTAAATTATTCAACAAATTCTTTGTTTATTTAGGTCTGGCGTTAAGTATACACGGATATACGACGGTTTCAGGTAATGTGTAAATAATATAGTAATTGTTTCGATAGGTTAATGTTTTTATCGGTTATAGTATTCCGTTATTATTAATGTTAATTTCAACGCGGATGTCAGGGAATTCCGGATAGGGGGTAAGTAACTGAATTAACGTTAATTAAGAATAAAGAAGAGGTTTATTTATTAATAATTGTTCTTAAGAATTTCCTCGCGTTTCTTTGTTAAGTAAGGAACCCGGGGATCCTTCGGGTGGCACTTCCCTGGATCGAGCAACGGCGGAACAGTGGGAGCGAGAGAGAGAGGCACAGGTTTGTACTCGATTTGTTTCGCTTTTCGCAACGCAGGGGCGGAGAACACGGACGGGTCAAACTCCCTCGCTTGATTATAAATACGCCACAATTTTCTCAGGTAATGTTTCCTTCCACCACGGTGTCCCGGTCGAGTCATTTCCTATAATTTACACCCATTTCGTCATTACTTATTACGTTTATTATTTTAGGTTTGAAGGAGTAATTCGATGCTGGATTAGTGACCGCAACGCAATTACAAGGTCGGGTGAATAATTGTGGAACAAGGGAATAACTTGTTGCCGGAGTAATGACCGCAACAGAGTTCCAAGGGGAGGTTCGACTGAGATACGTAAAAAGCAAATGAGGAAATAGTAGCTCGTTCGTTATTAATTAATGTAATTTAAGTTTTAACTTGATGATTAATTATTGTAATCCAAATTTTAGGTTATCCGCGCGGTGTGAAGGAACTTGGAAGAATACCAGGAATCGTAGTGATTCATACAAAATTTATTTAATAAACTATTCCCTTACTCCTAATATTTAACAATATACTAACTAATACTAATTAACGTAATAGTAATTTGATAAGTGAAAGAAATTAACAATCATATACAATTATTTCCTAACAATACCTTATTATATAATTTCGCAATAGCACGGAAGGAGAATTCTGAGTTCTAAGTTTGTAGAAGTTAAAGATTTTAAGCACCTTGCTGTAGTGAGAGAATTCTAAGTTCTAATTTGTAGAAATTAAAGATTTTAAGTACCTTGTTATAGTGAGAGAATTCTAAGTTCAATCTTTAAGGCGTAAGTTTTGTAGAAGAAGTTGATTTTAGATTTTAGAGATTAGGATATAGAATGGTCCTTCCGGCTTATGTGCCCGTATTTATACCCGAAAAACTCGTTAGTGGGGATTATGCTTCGTAGGTGGGTGGGGGTTATGCTTCGCAGGTAGGTGGGGGTTATGCTTCGCAGGTAGGTGGGGACTCATGGCTCGCGCGGTGGTTGGTGGCGTGGGGGAAAGTTGACGTCATCCTTCCCGCGTTGACTATGGCGTCGCCATTTTGTTCGTTAAGGCGTGGAGTACATCCGTTGGGGCGCTGGTGTTGGGCTCAGTGCTGCTACCTTCCTCGTTACTTCACTGTGACGTAGTTCCGGTTGGCAAATGGCGTCTTACGCGTATCGGCCCGACAAACATATTGTCGATTATGTGGTTGTAATAAAGGGTTAGTGCTGGGTTTTCGTAATGGCGTGCGACGTCTCCGCTGTGGCGTACAAGTGCGTGAAGACACTCCTCACACATGACGACTGGCCGCACGGTTGTTGCTGGCCATCCGCAATCTTCGCAGTAGCCATGGTTGATGAGGTTGCTGTACATCGCATGGACGTCGAAGTATTCGTACTCAGGAGGTTGCCCCCGGGTGAGGTAGCACTCGCCACAGATCCCACGATCATCGTCATTGATGTAGACATTTCCGTAGGAGCAGTAGAGCTGGTGGAAGTATACCATCACATGGAACTGCAACATCGACCCTTCAAAGAACGTTGACGGGTTGTCTTGGTGGTGCTCATCTCCAGGGTGGTCACTTCCCGACCGACGGTCACTGGATCGGCGAACTCGTGGGGTGCACATCCTGAAGCAAATTGGAAATAGCCCAGGTAAGTACGTACTTTGCTTAAAAACTATATCTCGAACTCCTTTATTAGACCCCCCCCCATTCCCCCCCCCCATAGACCGGCCATTTTGGCGACGGTATATGGTGAAACGTCCAGCTGTCATACTTCCATTGTTTAAAGGTCATATACCGTGTGAGTTGCGCATGTTACCCTAGGATCAGAGTGTAAGTACAAGTGCACGAATATCGATGGCTCTGCCGGCGGTTCTAGGGGACGTGCCGGGGAGCGACTTTGGTGTTGAGTAGTGGGGGTCGATCGCTCTTCAGTACCTGAGTTTCGTTCGGATCGGAAGCAAAATAATTTTTGCAAGAGTAAAATTTTGGTAAGCCAGCGCTGTCTTACCATTTTCCACTTTTACGTGTTAATTTGCATAAGGATTTCGCGGTTTCGAAAAGGGGCAAAAATTCATGTTTGAGTTTCGGGTTTTTTGCAATTTCCCCTTATTCTTGGTGTTAACCAGGTGCGGAAACCATGCCCAGATGTCATGTTTTCTCAAGTGTTACGTCACGGCGGGACGTGACAAAAGCTGGAAAAAGTGCGAAACTATCGCCTGAATAGCGAAATCTGTCGATTTCAGAGAGAAAACTTACCTTTGCGTCGAAACCATGCCCTTCCAAAATTCTTTTCGATGAAATTCTCGATGCCATTCGAATTTTCACGTCAATTTACACGGAAAATGCGGTCTCTCGTTTCTGAAATAGGGAAAGCTGGAAAAAGTGCGAAACTATCGCCTGAATAGCGAAATCTGTCGATTTCAGAGAGAAAACTTACCTTTGCGTCGAAACCATGCCCTTCCAAAATTCTTTTCGATGAAATTCTCGATGCCATTCGAATTTTCACGTCAATTTACACGGAAAATGCGGTCTCTCGTTTCTGAAATAGGGAAAGCTGGAAAAAGTGCGAAACTATCGCCTGAATAGCGAAATCTGTCGATTTCAGAGAGAAAACTTACCTTTGCGTCGAAACCATGCCCTTCCAAAATTCTTTTCGATGAAATTCTCGATGCCATTCGAATTTTCACGTCAATTTACACGGAAAATGCGGTCTCTCGTTTCTGAAATAGGGAAAGCTGGAAAAAGTGCGAAACTATCGCCTGAATAGCGAAATCTGTCGATTTCAGAGAGAAAACTTACCTTTGCGTCGAAACCATGCCCTTCCAAAATTCTTTTCGATGAAATTCTCGATGCCATTCGAATTTTCACGTCAATTTACACGGAAAATGCGGTCTCTCGTTTCTGAAATAGGGAAATCTGGAAAAAGTGCGAAACTATCGCCTGAATAGCGAAATCTGTCGATTTCAGAGAGAAAACTTACCTTTGCGTCGAAACCATGCCCTTCCAAAATTCTTTTCGATGAAATTCTCGATGCCATTCGAATTTTCACGTCAATTTACACGGAAAATGCGGTCTCTCGTTTCTGAAATAGGGAAAGCTGGAAAAAGTGCGAAACTATCGCCTGAATAGCGAAATCTGTCGATTTCAGAGAGAAAACTTACCTTTGCGTCGAAACCATGCCCTTCCAAAATTCTTTTCGATGAAATTCTCGATGCCATTCGAATTTTCACGTCAATTTACACGGAAAATGCGGTCTCTCGTTTCTGAAATAGGGAAATCTGGAAAAAGTGCGAAACTATCGCCTGAATAGCGAAATCTGTCGATTTCAGAGAGAAAACTTACCTTTGCGTCGAAACCATGCCCTTCCAAAATTCTTTTCGATGAAATTCTCGATGCCATTCGAATTTTCACGTCAATTTACACGGAAAATGCGGTCTCTCGTTTCTGAAATAGGGAAATCTGGAAAAAGTGCGAAACTATCGCCTGAATAGCGAAATCTGTCGATTTCAGAGAGAAAACTTACCTTTGCGTCGAAACCATGCCCTTCCAAAATTCTTTTCGATGAAATTCTCGATGCCATTCGAATTTTCACGTCAATTTACACGGAAAATGCGGTCTCTCGTTTCTGAAATAGGGAAAGCTGGAAAAAGTGCGAAACTATCGCCTGAATAGCGAAATCTGTCGATTTCAGAGAGAAAACTTACCTTTGCGTCGAAACCATGCCCTTCCAAAATTCTTTTCGATGAAATTCTCGATGCCATTCGAATTTTCACGTCAATTTACACGGAAAATGCGGTCTCTCGTTTCTGAAATAGGGAAAGCTGGAAAAAGTGCGAAACTATCGCCTGAATAGCGAAATCTGTCGATTTCAGAGAGAAAACTTACCTTTGCGTCGAAACCATGCCCTTCCAAAATTCTTTTCGATGAAATTCTCGATGCCATTCGAATTTTCACGTCAATTTACACGGAAAATGCGGTCTCTCGTTTCTGAAATAGGGAAAGCTGGAAAAAGTGCGAAACTATCGCCTGAATAGCGAAATCTGTCGATTTCAGAGAGAAAACTTACCTTTGCGTCGAAACCATGCCCTTCCAAAATTCTTTTCGATGAAATTCTCGATGCCATTCGAATTTTCACGTCAATTTACACGGAAAATGCGGTCTCTCGTTTCTGAAATAGGGAAATCTGGAAAAAGTGCGAAACTATCGCCTGAATAGCGAAATCTGTCGATTTCAGAGAGAAAACTTACCTTTGCGTCGAAACCATGCCCTTCCAAAATTCTTTTCGATGAAATTCTCGATGCCATTCGAATTTTCACGTCAATTTACACGGAAAATGCGGTCTCTCGTTTCTGAAATAGGGAAATCTGGAAAAAGTGCGAAACTATCGCCTGAATAGCGAAATCTGTCGATTTCAGAGAGAAAACTTACCTTTGCGTCGAAACCATGCCCTTCCAAAATTCTTTTCGATGAAATTCTCGATGCCATTCGAATTTTCACGTCAATTTACACGGAAAATGCGGTCTCTCGTTTCTGAAATAGGGAAATCTGGAAAAAGTGCGAAACTATCGCCTGAATAGCGAAATCTGTCGATTTCAGAGAGAAAACTTACCTTTGCGTCGAAACCATGCCCTTCCAAAATTCTTTTCGATGAAATTCTCGATGCCATTCGAATTTTCACGTCAATTTACACGGAAAATGCGGTCTCTCGTTTCTGAAATAGGGAAAGCTGGAAAAAGTGCGAAACTATCGCCTGAATAGCGAAATCTGTCGATTTCAGAGAGAAAACTTACCTTTGCGTCGAAACCATGCCCTTCCAAAATTCTTTTCGATGAAATTCTCGATGCCATTCGAATTTTCACGTCAATTTACACGGAAAATGCGGTCTCTCGTTTCTGAAATAGGGAAATCTGGAAAAAGTGCGAAACTATCGCCTGAATAGCGAAATCTGTCGATTTCAGAGAGAAAACTTACCTTTGCGTCGAAACCATGCCCTTCCAAAATTCTTTTCGATGAAATTCTCGATGCCATTCGAATTTTCACGTCAATTTACACGGAAAATGCGGTCTCTCGTTTCTGAAATAGGGAAAGCTGGAAAAAGTGCGAAACTATCGCCTGAATAGCGAAATCTGTCGATTTCAGAGAGAAAACTTACCTTTGCGTCGAAACCATGCCCTTCCAAAATTCTTTTCGATGAAATTCTCGATGCCATTCGAATTTTCACGTCAATTTACACGGAAAATGCGGTCTCTCGTTTCTGAAATAGGGAAAGCTGGAAAAAGTGCGAAACTATCGCCTGAATAGCGAAATCTGTCGATTTCAGAGAGAAAACTTACCTTTGCGTCGAAACCATGCCCTTCCAAAATTCTTTTCGATGAAATTCTCGATGCCATTCGAATTTTCACGTCAATTTACACGGAAAATGCGGTCTCTCGTTTCTGAAATAGGGAAAGCTGGAAAAAGTGCGAAACTATCGCCTGAATAGCGAAATCTGTCGATTTCAGAGAGAAAACTTACCTTTGCGTCGAAACCATGCCCTTCCAAAATTCTTTTCGATGAAATTCTCGATGCCATTCGAATTTTCACGTCAATTTACACGGAAAATGCGGTCTCTCGTTTCTGAAATAGGGAAATCTGGAAAAAGTGCGAAACTATCGCCTGAATAGCGAAATCTGTCGATTTCAGAGAGAAAACTTACCTTTGCGTCGAAACCATGCCCTTCCAAAATTCTTTTCGATGAAATTCTCGATGCCATTCGAATTTTCACGTCAATTTACACGGAAAATGCGGTCTCTCGTTTCTGAAATAGGGAAAGCTGGAAAAAGTGCGAAACTATCGCCTGAATAGCGAAATCTGTCGATTTCAGAGAGAAAACTTACCTTTGCGTCGAAACCATGCCCTTCCAAAATTCTTTTCGATGAAATTCTCGATGCCATTCGAATTTTCACGTCAATTTACACGGAAAATGCGGTCTCTCGTTTCTGAAATAGGGAAAGCTGGAAAAAGTGCGAAACTATCGCCTGAATAGCGAAATCTGTCGATTTCAGAGAGAAAACTTACCTTTGCGTCGAAACCATGCCCTTCCAAAATTCTTTTCGATGAAATTCTCGATGCCATTCGAATTTTCACGTCAATTTACACGGAAAATGCGGTCTCTCGTTTCTGAAATAGGGAAAGCTGGAAAAAGTGCGAAACTATCGCCTGAATAGCGAAATCTGTCGATTTCAGAGAGAAAACTTACCTTTGCGTCGAAACCATGCCCTTCCAAAATTCTTTTCGATGAAATTCTCGATGCCATTCGAATTTTCACGTCAATTTACACGGAAAATGCGGTCTCTCGTTTCTGAAATAGGGAAAGCTGGAAAAAGTGCGAAACTATCGCCTGAATAGCGAAATCTGTCGATTTCAGAGAGAAAACTTACCTTTGCGTCGAAACCATGCCCTTCCAAAATTCTTTTCGATGAAATTCTCGATGCCATTCGAATTTTCACGTCAATTTACACGGAAAATGCGGTCTCTCGTTTCTGAAATAGGGAAAGCTGGAAAAAGTGCGAAACTATCGCCTGAATAGCGAAATCTGTCGATTTCAGAGAGAAAACTTACCTTTGCGTCGAAACCATGCCCTTCCAAAATTCTTTTCGATGAAATTCTCGATGCCATTCGAATTTTCACGTCAATTTACACGGAAAATGCGGTCTCTCGTTTCTGAAATAGGGAAATCTGGAAAAAGTGCGAAACTATCGCCTGAATAGCGAAATCTGTCGATTTCAGAGAGAAAACTTACCTTTGCGTCGAAACCATGCCCTTCCAAAATTCTTTTCGATGAAATTCTCGATGCCATTCGAATTTTCACGTCAATTTACACGGAAAATGCGGTCTCTCGTTTCTGAAATAGGGAAAGCTGGAAAAAGTGCGAAACTATCGCCTGAATAGCGAAATCTGTCGATTTCAGAGAGAAAACTTACCTTTGCGTCGAAACCATGCCCTTCCAAAATTCTTTTCGATGAAATTCTCGATGCCATTCGAATTTTCACGTCAATTTACACGGAAAATGCGGTCTCTCGTTTCTGAAATAGGGAAATCTGGAAAAGTGCGAAACTATCGCCTGAATAGCGAAATCTGTCGATTTCAGAGAGAAAACTTACCTTTGCGTCGAAACCATGCCCTTCCAAAATTCTTTTCGATGAAATTCTCGATGCCATTCGAATTTTCACGTCAATTTACACGGAAAATGCGGTCTCTCGTTTCTGAAATAGGGAAAGCTGGAAAAAGTGCGAAACTATCGCCTGAATAGCGAAATCTGTCGATTTCAGAGAGAAAACTTACCTTTGCGTCGAAACCATGCCCTTCCAAAATTCTTTTCGATGAAATTCTCGATGCCATTCGAATTTTCACGTCAATTTACACGGAAAATGCGGTCTCTCGTTTCTGAAATAGGGAAATCTGGAAAAAGTGCGAAACTATCGCCTGAATAGCGAAATCTGTCGATTTCAGAGAGAAAACTTACCTTTGCGTCGAAACCATGCCCTTCCAAAATTCTTTTCGATGAAATTCTCGATGCCATTCGAATTTTCACGTCAATTTACACGGAAAAATGCGGTCTCTCGTTTCTGAAATAGGGAAAGCTGGAAAAAGTGCGAAACTATCGCCTGAATAGCGAAATCTGTCGATTTCAGAGAGAAAACTTACCTTTGCGTCGAAAACCATGCCCTTCCAAAATTCTTTTCGATGAAATCCTCGATGCCATTCGAATTTTCACGTCAATTTACACGGAAAATGCGGTCTCTCGTTTCTGAAATAGGGAAAGCTGGAAAAAGTGCGAAACTATCGCCTGAATAGCGAAATCTGTCGATTTCAGAGAGAAAACTTACCTTTGCGTCGAAACCATGCCCTTCCAAAATTCTTTTCGATGAAATTCTCGATGCCATTCGAATTTTCACGTCAATTTACACGGAAAATGCGGTCTCTCGTTTCTGAAATAGGGAAAGCTGGAAAAAGTGCGAAACTATCGCCTGAATAGCGAAATCTGTCGATTTCAGAGAGAAAACTTACCTTTGCGTCGAAACCATGCCCTTCCAAAATTCTTTTCGATGAAATTCTCGATGCCATTCGAATTTTCACGTCAATTTACACGGAAAATGCGGTCTCTCGTTTCTGAAATAGGGAAATCTGGAAAAAGTGCGAAACTATCGCCTGAATAGCGAAATCTGTCGATTTCAGAGAGAAAACTTACCTTTGCGTCGAAACCATGCCCTTCCAAAATTCTTTTCGATGAAATTCTCGATGCCATTCGAATTTTCACGTCAATTTACACGGAAAATGCGGTCTCTCGTTTCTGAAATAGGGAAAGCTGGAAAAAGTGCGAAACTATCGCCTGAATAGCGAAATCTGTCGATTTCAGAGAGAAAACTTACCTTTGCGTCGAAACCATGCCCTTCCAAAATTCTTTTCGATGAAATTCTCGATGCCATTCGAATTTTCACGTCAATTTTACCACGGAAAATGCGGTCTCTCGTTTCTGAAATAGGGAAATCTGGAAAAAGTGCGAAACTATCGCCTGAATAGCGAAATCTGTCGATTTCAGAGAGAAAACTTACCTTTGCGTCGAAACCATGCCCTTCCAAAATTCTTTTCGATGAAATTCTCGATGCCATTCGAATTTTCACGTCAATTTACACGGAAAATGCGGTCTCCTCGTTTCTGATATAGGGAAAGCTGGAAAAAGTGCGAAAACTATCGCCTGAATAGCGAAATCTGTCGATTTCAGAGAGAAAACTTACCTTGCGTCGAAACCATGCCCTTCCAAAATTTCTTTTCGATGAAATTCTCGATGCCATTCGAATTTTCACGTCAATTTACACGGAAAATGCGGTCTCTCGTTTCTGAAATAGGGAAAGCTGGAAAAAGTGCGAAACTATCAGCTGAATAGCGAAATCTGTCGATTTCAGAGAGAAAACTTACCTTTGCGTCGAAACCATGCCCTTCCAAAATTCTTTTCGATGAAATTCTCGATGCCATTCGAATTTTCACGTCAATTTACACGGAAAATGCGGTCTCCTCGTTTCTGAAATAGGGAAAGCTGGAAAAAGTGCGAAACTATCGCCTGAATAGCGAAATCTGTCGATTTCAGAGAGAAAACTTACCTTTGCGTCGAAACCATTGCCCTTCCAAAATTCTTTTCGATGAAATTCTCGATGCCATTCGAATTTTCACGTCAATTTACACGGAAAATGCGGTCTCTCGTTTCTGAAATAGGGAAAGCTGGAAAAAGTGCGAAACTATCGCCTGAATAGCGAAATCTGTCGATTTCAGAGAGAAAACTTACCTTTGCGTCGAAACCATGCCCTTCCAAAATTCTTTTCGATGAAATTCTCGATGCCATTCGAATTTTCACGTCAATTTACACGGAAAATGCGGTCTCTCGTTTCTGAAATAGGGAAATCTGGAAAAAGTGCGAAACTATCGCCTGAATAGCGAAATCTGTCGATTTCAGAGAGAAAACTTACCTTTGCGTCGAAACCATGCCCTTCCAAAATTCTTTTCGATGAAATTCTCGATGCCATTCGAATTTTCACGTCAATTTACACGGAAAATGCGGGTCTCTCGTTTCTGAAATAGGGAAAGCTGGAAAAAGTGCGAAACTATCGCCTGAATAGCGAAATCTGTCGATTTCAGAGAGAAAACTTACCTTTGCGTCGAAACCATGCCCTTCCAAAATTCTTTTCGATGAAATTCTCGATGCCATTCGAATTTTCACGTCAATTTACACGGAAAATGCGGTCTCTCGTTTCTGAAATAGGGAAAGCTGGAAAAAGTGCGAAACTATCGCCTGAATAGCGAAATCTGTCGATTTCAGAGAGAAAACTTACCTTTGCGTCGAAACCATGCCCTTCCAAAATTCTTTTCGATGAAATTCTCGATGCCATTCGAATTTTCACGTCAATTTACACGGAAAATGCGGTCTCTCGTTTCTGAAATAGGGAAAGCTGGAAAAAGTGCGAAACTATCGCCTGAATAGCGAAATCTGTCGATTTCAGAGAGAAAACTTACCTTTGCGTCGAAACCATGCCCTTCCAAAATTCTTTTCGATGAAATTCTCGATGCCATTCGAATTTTCACGTCAATTTACACGGAAAATGCGGTCTCTCGTTTCTGAAATAGGGGAAGCTGGAAAAAGTGCGAAACTATCGCCTGAATAGCGAAATCTGTCGATTTCAGAGAGAAAACTTACCTTTTCGTCGAAACCATGCCCTTCCAAAATTCTTTTCGATGAAATTCTCGATGGCCATTCGAATTTTCACGTCAATTTACACGGAAAATGCGGTCTCTCGTTTCTGAAATAGGGAAAGCTGGAAAAAGTGCGAAACTATCGCATGAATAGCGAAATCTGTCGATTTCAGAGAGAAAACTTACCTTTGCGTCGAAACCATGCCCTTCCAAAATTCTTTTCGATGAAATTCTCGATGCCATTCGAATTTTCACGTCAATTTACACGGAAAATGCGGTCTCTCGTTTCTGAAATAGGGAAAGCTGAAAAAGTGCGAAACTATCGCCTGAATAGCGAAATCTGTCGATTTCAGAGAGAAAACTTACCTTTGCGTCGAAACCATGCCCTTCCAAAATTCTTTTCGATGAAATTCTCGATGCCATTCGAATTTTCACGTCATTTACACGGAAAATGCGGTCTCTCGTTTCTGAAATAGGGAAAGCTGGAAAAAGTGCGAAACTATCGCCTGAATAGCGAAATCTGTCGATTTCAGAGAGAAACTTACCTTTGCGTCGAAACCAGATGCCCTTCCAAAATTCTTTTCGATGAAATTCTCGATGCCATTCGAATTTTCACGTCAATTTACACGGAAAATGCGGTCTCTCGTTTCTGAAATAGGGAAAGCTGGAAAAAGTGCGAAACTATCGCTGAATAGCGAAATCTGTCGACGATTTCAGAGAGAAAACTTACCTTTGCGTCGAAACCATGCCCTTCCAAAATTCTTTTCGATGAAATTCTCGATGCCATTCGAATTTTCACGTCAATTTACACGGAAAATGCGGTCTCTCGTTTCTGAAATAGGGAAAGCTGGAAAAAGTGCGAAACTATCGCCTGAATAGCGAAATCTGTCGATTTCAGAGAGAAAACTTACCTTTGCGTCGAAACCATGCCCTTCCAAAATTCTTTTCGATGAAATTCTCGATGCCATTCGAATTTTCACGTCAATTTACACGGAAAATGCGGTCTCTCGTTTCTGAAATAGGGAAAGCTGGAAAAAGTGCGAAACTATCGCGCTGAATAGCGAAATCTGTCGATTTCAGAGAGAAAACTTACCTTTGCGTCGAAACCATGCCCTTCCAAAATTCTTTTCGATGAAATTCTCGATGCCATTCGAATTTTCACGTCAATTTACACGGAAAATGCGGTCTCTCGTTTCTGAAATAGGGAAAGCTGGAAAAAGTGCGAAACTATCGCCTGAATAGCGAAATCTGTCGATTTCAGAGAGAAAACTTACCTTTGCGTCGAAACCATGCCCTTCCAAAATTCTTTTCGATGAAATTCTCGATGCCATTCGAATTTTCACGTCAATTTACACGGAAAATGCGGTCTCTCGTTTCTGAAATAGGGAAAGCTGGAAAAAGTGCGAAACTATCGCCTGAATAGCGAAATCTGTCGATTTCAGAGAGAAAACTTACCTTTGCGTCGAAACCATGCCCTTCCAAAATTCTTTTCGATGAAATTCTCGATGCCATTCGAATTTTCACGTCAATTTACACGGAAAATGCGGTCTCTCGTTTCTGAAATAGGGAAAGCTGGAAAAAGTGCGAAACTATCGCCTGAATAGCGAAATCTGTCGATTTCAGAGAGAAAACTTACCTTTGCGTCGAAACCATGCCCTTCCAAAATTCTTTTCGATGAAATTCTCGATGCCATTCGAATTTTCACGTCAATTTACACGGAAAATGCGGTCTCTCGTTTCTGAAATAGGGAAATCTGGAAAAAGTGCGAAACTATCGCCTGAATAGCGAAATCTGTCGATTTCAGAGAGAAAACTTACCTTTGCGTCGAAACCATGCCCTTCCAAAATTCTTTTCGATGAAATTCTCGATGCCATTCGAATTTTCACGTCAATTTACACGGAAAATGCGGTCTCTCGTTTCTGAAATAGGGAAATCTGGAAAAAGTGCGAAACTATCGCCTGAATAGCGAAATCTGTCGATTTCAGAGAGAAAACTTACCTTTGCGTCGAAACCATGCCCTTCCAAAATTCTTTTCGATGAAATTCTCGATGCCATTCGAATTTTCACGTCAATTTACACGGAAAATGCGGTCTCTCGTTTCTGAAATAGGGAAATCTGGAAAAAGTGCGAAACTATCGCCTGAATAGCGAAATCTGTCGATTTCAGAGAGAAAACTTACCTTTGCGTCGAAACCATGCCCTTCCAAAATTCTTTTCGATGAAATTCTCGATGCCATTCGAATTTTCACGTCAATTTACACGGAAAATGCGGTCTCTCGTTTCTGAAATAGGGAAATCTGGAAAAAGTGCGAAACTATCGCCTGAATAGCGAAATCTGTCGATTTCAGAGAGAAAACTTACCTTTGCGTCGAAACCATGCCCTTCCAAAATTCTTTTCGATGAAATTCTCGATGCCATTCGAATTTTCACGTCAATTTACACGGAAAATGCGGTCTCTCGTTTCTGAAATAGGGAAAGCTGGAAAAAGTGCGAAACTATCGCCTGAATAGCGAAATCTGTCGATTTCAGAGAGAAAACTTACCTTTGCGTCGAAACCATGCCCTTCCAAAATTCTTTTCGATGAAATTCTCGATGCCATTCGAATTTTCACGTCAATTTACACGGAAAATGCGGTCTCTCGTTTCTGAAATAGGGAAATCTGGAAAAAGTGCGAAACTATCGCCTGAATAGCGAAATCTGTCGATTTCAGAGAGAAAACTTACCTTTGCGTCGAAACCATGCCCTTCCAAAATTCTTTTCGATGAAATTCTCGATGCCATTCGAATTTTCACGTCAATTTACACGGAAAATGCGGTCTCTCGTTTCTGAAATAGGGAAATCTGGAAAAAGTGCGAAACTATCGCCTGAATAGCGAAATCTGTCGATTTCAGAGAGAAAACTTACCTTTGCGTCGAAACCATGCCCTTCCAAAATTCTTTTCGATGAAATTCTCGATGCCATTCGAATTTTCACGTCAATTTACACGGAAAATGCGGTCTCTCGTTTCTGAAATAGGGAAAGCTGGAAAAAGTGCGAAACTATCGCCTGAATAGCGAAATCTGTCGATTTCAGAGAGAAAACTTACCTTTGCGTCGAAACCATGCCCTTCCAAAATTCTTTTCGATGAAATTCTCGATGCCATTCGAATTTTCACGTCAATTTACACGGAAAATGCGGTCTCTCGTTTCTGAAATAGGGAAAGCTGGAAAAAGTGCGAAACTATCGCCTGAATAGCGAAATCTGTCGATTTCAGAGAGAAAACTTACCTTTGCGTCGAAACCATGCCCTTCCAAAATTCTTTTCGATGAAATTCTCGATGCCATTCGAATTTTCACGTCAATTTACACGGAAAATGCGGTCTCTCGTTTCTGAAATAGGGAAATCTGGAAAAAGTGCGAAACTATCGCCTGAATAGCGAAATCTGTCGATTTCAGAGAGAAAACTTACCTTTGCGTCGAAACCATGCCCTTCCAAAATTCTTTTCGATGAAATTCTCGATGCCATTCGAATTTTCACGTCAATTTACACGGAAAATGCGGTCTCTCGTTTCTGAAATAGGGAAATCTGGAAAAAGTGCGAAACTATCGCCTGAATAGCGAAATCTGTCGATTTCAGAGAGAAAACTTACCTTTGCGTCGAAACCATGCCCTTCCAAAATTCTTTTCGATGAAATTCTCGATGCCATTCGAATTTTCACGTCAATTTACACGGAAAATGCGGTCTCTCGTTTCTGAAATAGGGAAATCTGGAAAAAGTGCGAAACTATCGCCTGAATAGCGAAATCTGTCGATTTCAGAGAGAAAACTTACCTTTGCGTCGAAACCATGCCCTTCCAAAATTCTTTTCGATGAAATTCTCGATGCCATTCGAATTTTCACGTCAATTTACACGGAAAATGCGGTCTCTCGTTTCTGAAATAGGGAAATCTGGAAAAAGTGCGAAACTATCGCCTGAATAGCGAAATCTGTCGATTTCAGAGAGAAAACTTACCTTTGCGTCGAAACCATGCCCTTCCAAAATTCTTTTCGATGAAATTCTCGATGCCATTCGAATTTTCACGTCAATTTACACGGAAAATGCGGTCTCTCGTTTCTGAAATAGGGAAATCTGGAAAAAGTGCGAAACTATCGCCTGAATAGCGAAATCTGTCGATTTCAGAGAGAAAACTTACCTTTGCGTCGAAACCATGCCCTTCCAAAATTCTTTTCGATGAAATTCTCGATGCCATTCGAATTTTCACGTCAATTTACACGGAAAATGCGGTCTCTCGTTTCTGAAATAGGGAAATCTGGAAAAAGTGCGAAACTATCGCCTGAATAGCGAAATCTGTCGATTTCAGAGAGAAAACTTACCTTTGCGTCGAAACCATGCCCTTCCAAAATTCTTTTCGATGAAATTCTCGATGCCATTCGAATTTTCACGTCAATTTACACGGAAAATGCGGTCTCTCGTTTCTGAAATAGGGAAATCTGGAAAAAGTGCGAAACTATCGCCTGAATAGCGAAATCTGTCGATTTCAGAGAGAAAACTTACCTTTGCGTCGAAACCATGCCCTTCCAAAATTCTTTTCGATGAAATTCTCGATGCCATTCGAATTTTCACGTCAATTTACACGGAAAATGCGGTCTCTCGTTTCTGAAATAGGGAAAGCTGGAAAAAGTGCGAAACTATCGCCTGAATAGCGAAATCTGTCGATTTCAGAGAGAAAACTTACCTTTGCGTCGAAACCATGCCCTTCCAAAATTCTTTTCGATGAAATTCTCGATGCCATTCGAATTTTCACGTCAATTTACACGGAAAATGCGGTCTCTCGTTTCTGAAATAGGGAAATCTGGAAAAAGTGCGAAACTATCGCCTGAATAGCGAAATCTGTCGATTTCAGAGAGAAAACTTACCTTTGCGTCGAAACCATGCCCTTCCAAAATTCTTTTCGATGAAATTCTCGATGCCATTCGAATTTTCACGTCAATTTACACGGAAAATGCGGTCTCTCGTTTCTGAAATAGGGAAATCTGGAAAAAGTGCGAAACTATCGCCTGAATAGCGAAATCTGTCGATTTCAGAGAGAAAACTTACCTTTGCGTCGAAACCATGCCCTTCCAAAATTCTTTTCGATGAAATTCTCGATGCCATTCGAATTTTCACGTCAATTTACACGGAAAATGCGGTCTCTCGTTTCTGAAATAGGGAAATCTGGAAAAAGTGCGAAACTATCGCCTGAATAGCGAAATCTGTCGATTTCAGAGAGAAAACTTACCTTTGCGTCGAAACCATGCCCTTCCAAAATTCTTTTCGATGAAATTCTCGATGCCATTCGAATTTTCACGTCAATTTACACGGAAAATGCGGTCTCTCGTTTCTGAAATAGGGAAATCTGGAAAAAGTGCGAAACTATCGCCTGAATAGCGAAATCTGTCGATTTCAGAGAGAAAACTTACCTTTGCGTCGAAACCATGCCCTTCCAAAATTCTTTTCGATGAAATTCTCGATGCCATTCGAATTTTCACGTCAATTTACACGGAAAATGCGGTCTCTCGTTTCTGAAATAGGGAAATCTGGAAAAAGTGCGAAACTATCGCCTGAATAGCGAAATCTGTCGATTTCAGAGAGAAAACTTACCTTTGCGTCGAAACCATGCCCTTCCAAAATTCTTTTCGATGAAATTCTCGATGCCATTCGAATTTTCACGTCAATTTACACGGAAAATGCGGTCTCTCGTTTCTGAAATAGGGAAAGCTGGAAAAAGTGCGAAACTATCGCCTGAATAGCGAAATCTGTCGATTTCAGAGAGAAAACTTACCTTTGCGTCGAAACCATGCCCTTCCAAAATTCTTTTCGATGAAATTCTCGATGCCATTCGAATTTTCACGTCAATTTACACGGAAAATGCGGTCTCTCGTTTCTGAAATAGGGAAAGCTGGAAAAAGTGCGAAACTATCGCCTGAATAGCGAAATCTGTCGATTTCAGAGAGAAAACTTACCTTTGCGTCGAAACCATGCCCTTCCAAAATTCTTTTCGATGAAATTCTCGATGCCATTCGAATTTTCACGTCAATTTACACGGAAAATGCGGTCTCTCGTTTCTGAAATAGGGAAAGCTGGAAAAAGTGCGAAACTATCGCCTGAATAGCGAAATCTGTCGATTTCAGAGAGAAAACTTACCTTTGCGTCGAAACCATGCCCTTCCAAAATTCTTTTCGATGAAATTCTCGATGCCATTCGAATTTTCACGTCAATTTACACGGAAAATGCGGTCTCTCGTTTCTGAAATAGGGAAAGCTGGAAAAAGTGCGAAACTATCGCCTGAATAGCGAAATCTGTCGATTTCAGAGAGAAAACTTACCTTTGCGTCGAAACCATGCCCTTCCAAAATTCTTTTCGATGAAATTCTCGATGCCATTCGAATTTTCACGTCAATTTACACGGAAAATGCGGTCTCTCGTTTCTGAAATAGGGAAAGCTGGAAAAAGTGCGAAACTATCGCCTGAATAGCGAAATCTGTCGATTTCAGAGAGAAAACTTACCTTTGCGTCGAAACCATGCCCTTCCAAAATTCTTTTCGATGAAATTCTCGATGCCATTCGAATTTTCACGTCAATTTACACGGAAAATGCGGTCTCTCGTTTCTGAAATAGGTAAAGCTGGAAAAAGTGCGAAACTATCGCCTGAATAGCGAAATCTGTCGATTTCAGAGAGAAAACTTACCTTTGCGTCGAAACCATGCCCTTCCAAAATTCTTTTCGATGAAATTCTCGATGCCATTCGAATTTTCACGTCAATTTACACGGAAAATGCGGTCTCTCGTTTCTGAAATAGGGAAAGCTGGAAAAAGTGCGAAACTATCGCCTGAATAGCGAAATCTGTCGATTTCAGAGAGAAAACTTACCTTTGCGTCGAAACCATGCCCTTCCAAAATTCTTTTCGATGAAATTCTCGATGCCATTCGAATTTTCACGTCAATTTACACGGAAAATGCGGTCTCTCGTTTCTGAAATAGGGAAAGCTGGAAAAAGTGCGAAACTATCGCCTGAATAGCGAAATCTGTCGATTTCAGAGAGAAAACTTACCTTTGCGTCGAAACCATGCCCTTCCAAAATTCTTTTCGATGAAATTCTCGATGCCATTCGAATTTTCACGTCAATTTACACGGAAAATGCGGTCTCTCGTTCCTGAAATAGGGAAAGCTGGAAAAAGTGCGAAACTATCGCCTGAATAGCGAAATCTGTCGATTTCAGAGAGAAAACTTACCTTTGCGTCGAAACCATGCCCTTCCAAAATTCTTTTCGATGAAATTCTCGATGCCATTCGAATTTTCACGTCAATTTACACGGAAAATGCGGTCTCTCGTTTCTGAAATAGGGAAAGCTGGAAAAAGTGCGAAACTATCGCCTGAATAGCGAAATCTGTCGATTTCAGAGAGAAAACTTACCTTTGCGTCGAAACCATGCCCTTCCAAAATTCTTTTCGATGAAATTCTCGATGCCATTCGAATTTTCACGTCAATTTACACGGAAAATGCGGTCTCTCGTTTCTGAAATAGGGAAAGCTGGAAAAAGTGCGAAACTATCGCCTGAATAGCGAAATCTGTCGATTTCAGAGAGAAAACTTACCTTTGCGTCGAAACCATGCCCTTCCAAAATTCTTTTCGATGAAATTCTCGATGCCATTCGAATTTTCACGTCAATTTACACGGAAAATGCGGTCTCTCGTTTCTGAAATAGGGAAAGCTGGAAAAAGTGCGAAACTATCGCCTGAATAGCGAAATCTGTCGATTTCAGAGAGAAAACTTACCTTTGCGTCGAAACCATGCCCTTCCAAAATTCTTTTCGATGAAATTCTCGATGCCATTCGAATTTTCACGTCAATTTACACGGAAAATGCGGTCTCTCGTTTCTGAAATAGGGAAAGCTGGAAAAAGTGCGAAACTATCGCCTGAATAGCGAAATCTGTCGATTTCAGAGAGAAAACTTACCTTTGCGTC
This sequence comes from Nysson spinosus, assembly GCA_910591585.2. Classification (NCBI taxonomy): domain Eukaryota; kingdom Metazoa; phylum Arthropoda; class Insecta; order Hymenoptera; family Crabronidae; genus Nysson; species Nysson spinosus. The sequence goes on along the minus strand of CAJUYC020000095.1, from coordinate 189,410 downwards.
GAAACCATGCCCTTCCAAAATTCTTTTCGATGAAATTCTCGATGCCATTCGAATTTTCACGTCAATTTACACGGAAAATGCGGTCTCTCGTTTCTGAAATAGGGAAAGCTGGAAAAAGTGCGAAACTATCGCCTGAATAGCGAAATCTGTCGATTTCAGAGAGAAAACTTACCTTTGCGTCGAAACCATGCCCTTCCAAAATTCTTTTCGATGAAATTCTCGATGCCATTCGAATTTTCACGTCAATTTACACGGAAAATGCGGTCTCTCGTTTCTGAAATAGGGAAAGCTGGAAAAAGTGCGAAACTATCGCCTGAATAGCGAAATCTGTCGATTTCAGAGAGAAAACTTACCTTTGCGTCGAAACCATGCCCTTCCAAAATTCTTTTCGATGAAATTCTCGATGCCATTCGAATTTTCACGTCAATTTACACGGAAAATGCGGTCTCTCGTTTCTGAAATAGGGAAAGCTGGAAAAAGTGCGAAACTATCGCCTGAATAGCGAAATCTGTCGATTTCAGAGAGAAAACTTACCTTTGCGTCGAAACCATGCCCTTCCAAAATTCTTTTCGATGAAATTCTCGATGCCATTCGAATTTTCACGTCAATTTACACGGAAAATGCGGTCTCTCGTTTCTGAAATAGGGAAAGCTGGAAAAAGTGCGAAACTATCGCCTGAATAGCGAAATCTGTCGATTTCAGAGAGAAAACTTACCTTTGCGTCGAAACCATGCCCTTCCAAAATTCTTTTCGATGAAATTCTCGATGCCATTCGAATTTTCACGTCAATTTACACGGAAAATGCGGTCTCTCGTTTCTGAAATAGGGAAAGCTGGAAAAAGTGCGAAACTATCGCCTGAATAGCGAAATCTGTCGATTTCAGAGAGAAAACTTACCTTTGCGTCGAAACCATGCCCTTCCAAAATTCTTTTCGATGAAATTCTCGATGCCATTCGAATTTTCACGTCAATTTACACGGAAAATGCGGTCTCTCGTTTCTGAAATAGGGAAATCTGGAAAAAGTGCGAAACTATCGCCTGAATAGCGAAATCTGTCGATTTCAGAGAGAAAACTTACCTTTGCGTCGAAACCATGCCCTTCCAAAATTCTGTTCGATGAAATTCTCGATGCCATTCGAATTTTCACGTCAATTTACACGGAAAATGCGGTCTCTCGTTTCTGAAATAGGGAAAGCTGGAAAAAGTGCGAAACTATCGCCTGAATAGCGAAATCTGTCGATTTCAGAGAGAAAACTTACCTTTGCGTCGAAACCATGCCCTTCCAAAATTCTTTTCGATGAAATTCTCGATGCCATTCGAATTTTCACGTCAATTTACACGGAAAATGCGGTCTCTCGTTTCTGAAATAGGGAAAGCTGGAAAAAGTGCGAAACTATCGCCTGAATAGCGAAATCTGTCGATTTCAGAGAGAAAACTTACCTTTGCGTCGAAACCATGCCCTTCCAAAATTCTTTTCGATGAAATTCTCGATGCCATTCGAATTTTCACGTCAATTTACACGGAAAATGCGGTCTCTCGTTTCTGAAATAGGGAAATCTGGAAAAAGTGCGAAACTATCGCCTGAATAGCGAAATCTGTCGATTTCAGAGAGAAAACTTACCTTTGCGTCGAAACCATGCCCTTCCAAAATTCTTTTCGATGAAATTCTCGATGCCATTCGAATTTTCACGTCAATTTACACGGAAAATGCGGTCTCTCGTTTCTGAAATAGGGAAATCTGGAAAAAGTGCGAAACTATCGCCTGAATAGCGAAATCTGTCGATTTCAGAGAGAAAACTTACCTTTGCGTCGAAACCATGCCCTTCCAAAATTCTGTTCGATGAAATTCTCGATGCCATTCGAATTTTCACGTCAATTTACACGGAAAATGCGGTCTCTCGTTTCTGAAATAGGGAAAGCTGGAAAAAGTGCGAAACTATCGCCTGAATAGCGAAATCTGTCGATTTCAGAGAGAAAACTTACCTTTGCGTCGAAACCATGCCCTTCCAAAATTCTGTTCGATGAAATTCTCGATGCCATTCGAATTTTCACGTCAATTTACACGGAAAATGCGGTCTCTCGTTTCTGAAATAGGGAAATCTGGAAAAAGTGCGAAACTATCGCCTGAATAGCGAAATCTGTCGATTTCAGAGAGAAAACTTACCTTTGCGTCGAAACCATGCCCTTCCAAAATTCTGTTCGATGAAATTCTCGATGCCATTCGAATTTTCACGTCAATTTACACGGAAAATGCGGTCTCTCGTTTCTGAAATAGGGAAATCTGGAAAAAGTGCGAAACTATCGCCTGAATAGCGAAATCTGTCGATTTCAGAGAGAAAACTTACCTTTGCGTCGAAACCATGCCCTTCCAAAATTCTTTTCGATGAAATTCTCGATGCCATTCGAATTTTCACGTCAATTTACACGGAAAATGCGGTCTCTCGTTTCTGAAATAGGGAAAGCTGGAAAAAGTGCGAAACTATCGCCTGAATAGCGAAATCTGTCGATTTCAGAGAGAAAACTTACCTTTGCGTCGAAACCATGCCCTTCCAAAATTCTTTTCGATGAAATTCTCGATGCCATTCGAATTTTCACGTCAATTTACACGGAAAATGCGGTCTCTCGTTTCTGAAATAGGGAAATCTGGAAAAAGTGCGAAACTATCGCCTGAATAGCGAAATCTGTCGATTTCAGAGAGAAAACTTACCTTTGCGTCGAAACCATGCCCTTCCAAAATTCTTTTCGATGAAATTCTCGATGCCATTCGAATTTTCACGTCAATTTACACGGAAAATGCGGTCTCTCGTTTCTGAAATAGGGAAATCTGGAAAAAGTGCGAAACTATCGCCTGAATAGCGAAATCTGTCGATTTCAGAGAGAAAACTTACCTTTGCGTCGAAACCATGCCCTTCCAAAATTCTGTTCGATGAAATTCTCGATGCCATTCGAATTTTCACGTCAATTTACACGGAAAATGCGGTCTCTCGTTTCTGAAATAGGGAAATCTGGAAAAAGTGCGAAACTATCGCCTGAATAGCGAAATCTGTCGATTTCAGAGAGAAAACTTACCTTTGCGTCGAAACCATGCCCTTCCAAAATTCTGTTCGATGAAATTCTCGATGCCATTCGAATTTTCACGTCAATTTACACGGAAAATGCGGTCTCTCGTTTCTGAAATAGGGAAAGCTGGAAAAAGTGCGAAACTATCGCCTGAATAGCGAAATCTGTCGATTTCAGAGAGAAAACTTACCTTTGCGTCGAAACCATGCCCTTCCAAAATTCTGTTCGATGAAATTCTCGATGCCATTCGAATTTTCACGTCAATTTACACGGAAAATGCGGTCTCTCGTTTCTGAAATAGGGAAAGCTGGAAAAAGTGCGAAACTATCGCCTGAATAGCGAAATCTGTCGATTTCAGAGAGAAAACTTACCTTTGCGTCGAAACCATGCCCTTCCAAAATTCTTTTCGATGAAATTCTCGATGCCATTCGAATTTTCACGTCAATTTACACGGAAAATGCGGTCTCTCGTTTCTGAAATAGGGAAAGCTGGAAAAAGTGCGAAACTATCGCCTGAATAGCGAAATCTGTCGATTTCAGAGAGAAAACTTACCTTTGCGTCGAAACCATGCCCTTCCAAAATTCTTTTCGATGAAATTCTCGATGCCATTCGAATTTTCACGTCAATTTACACGGAAAATGCGGTCTCTCGTTTCTGAAATAGGGAAAGCTGGAAAAAGTGCGAAACTATCGCCTGAATAGCGAAATCTGTCGATTTCAGAGAGAAAACTTACCTTTGCGTCGAAACCATGCCCTTCCAAAATTCTTTTCGATGAAATTCTCGATGCCATTCGAATTTTCACGTCAATTTACACGGAAAATGCGGTCTCTTGTGACGGTCGCGTCACCCGGCACCCTTACATACACACATATACATATATACATATATATACATTTGTACATGAGCCTTCCAGAACATAGCCTTTACTAGGAAACCCTCTAAAAGAGAACAAGTAACTTAAAGAACAGAGCCTTCACTAGGAAACTCCCTAAAAGAGAACAAGTAGCTTAAACTCGTTACTAAAGCAATACGATACTCTGGAAGCCTCATCAAAGCTACGGAAGTCATTACTCACTTAAGAGATAAGATACCAAACCAAGCTACGGAAGTCATTACTCACTTAAGAAATAAGATACCGCTCTAATGAACTAAAACTCTGTACAGGAAATTATAAAATCCTTCTAAGGTAAGAGAGTACTTGAACTTCGACCAAGGCTCTTCGCAACAAACCATATATGGAGCTTCGACCAAGGCTTCTTCGCAACAGCCATAAAAGGCTCGTACAATTTAACAGAAAGGTTTTTAACTACCTCTCCGAAATCGTAAAAGTTATACCCTGCATTCGTATGACACACGCTACAAAGTCCACTTTTCTCCGAGTATAAATACGGGCCCCTTTGCCCAGTAAAGTCAGTAACGCGGTAGTTAGCAGTACAGTAACCAGTAACGGAGTAGTACAGCAAGAAGTAAGGAGTCAAGCGCGAAGTAACTCGATAGTCGGAAGAGTAAGAGTCAGTAGAAGTAACGAAGAATCAAACGCGAATCTAATATAACGCAGAGTGTGTCAAACGAATCAGGACAACGAGATCCATACGTAAGTTTAACCATTTGTACTTTAAGCCCAGCAATACCTGGCACATTGTAACGCACCATTGCATATATTAAATATATATATTTTTATACTTATGTTTAACCTGACATAAAGACTTTACACCACTGTTATCCTGCATGAACTGCATAATCTACGGAACGTAGATTCTAACGCATATGAATTGAACTTAGACTCTAACGCGTATTACCTTTGAAATTATAACGAGAATAAGAACGAGTCCCTACGTACCTCGAACATTTATTGAACACCACAGAGTTTCCCTTTGTACCTTAGTACTTAACCATAGCGAAACGATCCCCTACTTTAGTTACGACACCTCACGTACAGGCTCACGGTGAAGATAATCTCTTTTGATCAACGGTCTGATTTTCTACCTCACGAATCTTACAAACTCACGGTTTAATTCTCTATCGTACCAACCTAGAGTAACGGATACCATCACCATATCAACGCGAGATAAGAAAAGATCCACACGTAGAAACTTTAGACACCGACCTTACCGATCTGGGATCACGAGTATTCTACTCTTACCATCCGCAGTCTAAGGATCGAAAGATCATTGAATTTTGTATTAACCAACAGCCAGCGCGGGGCCGTGACACGATTTTTGGTGGCAGCGGTGGGATCTGTTTTTTCGCTGCCAGAATAAAAACCTCTTTTCATTAACGTTAAAATCTGGTTAGGAGAGATCCTCTACGCTTGTTCAATATGCCTATCACACTAAAAGACAATGAAACCACAACACAAATCCAAGCTCGTCGCGAATACGCACCGACACAAAGCCCCACAATTGCCAGTGGCGGTACACCACCACTTATACCGGGACTCGCTAGTACTTCAGGCACCGAAGCCATCATTATTCCTCAAATTACAATCAAAGACGCGATCGAAGCCGTACCAACGTTCGACGGAAGAGCACAAACATTCAGGGCATTTTCCGAAGGTTGCAAGGATGCTAAGGACATGATTCCTCCCCATGCAGAAATAAATCTAGTCAAATTAATTAAAAATCGCCTAAGAGGTAACGCTAAACATGTAGTTACCGGAAAAAGCTTCGTGACCATTGACTCCTTACTCGAATATTTGCAACACCGGTTCTCACCTCCAAAATCAATCTCCTGCCTACAAGGACAGTTAGGGACAATTACGCAATTCCCCTCAGAAGATGTAATTTCCTTCAGTTGCCGAGTGCAACACCTTCTCGACGACATAATCGAGACACATACTCGTATTACCAGAGAAGAAAACACAGCGTTTCGATATGATACGGAAATAGAGGCAATCAAATGTTTCTCGCGCGGTCTGAAAAGGAGCATACGCATAAACCCATCCATTCAGCGCACTTTAGACGACGCCATTCGCTCCGCGATAGAGGCCGAATCCGAAAGCTACCTCATTCAACAATTGCATGAGCGAATTAAGAAGGACGTCGACCGAGCGTATAGATCCGAAGAGAATGCTGTACGACCACAGCGACCGCGAGGAAACTGTTTCTTTTGCAACAAACCGGGTCATTCTGCCGAAACTTGCTGGCTAAAGGAAAGAAACGCACCACGAGGCAACTCGTCCAAGGGAAACGCATTCCAGGAGACTCCATCACCACGAAATACGTCGCAAAAAGTATGCCAATACTGCAACTTCAAAGGACACACAATAGATGAGTGTCGTAAGAAACGATACAACGAACAGCAGAATAGTCGACCAAATTCGGGAAACGGAGCTTCCCTCTCGCCGAACGACGCACGCCGAGAGGAATTATCACCGAGAGTCCGCGTCATAGGTCCCATAGAGGAACAAATACCGTCTACACAATAGATTGCCCGAACGAAGCACCGTCAATACTAATTTCAAAGCCAGAAAACCCACCTATCATTTTTATGATCGATACAGGAGCAGGAGTGAATTTAATTAAAGATAAACTCTATCGAAACAAAGAAGAATATTACAAAGGTTCAGTTAAAATTCGCGGAATAACCACAGGCACAGTATCAACGTTAGGACATGTATTTGTGAATATGTTTGGTATAATTTCAAAATTCCACGTCGTACCGGACGACTTTCCTATGCATCAAGAAGGTATAATCGGAACACCTTACTTAAAGGCAGCCGCAGCCAGTATAGATTACGAACAACAGTGCTTAATTCTTCACGATAAAACTATTCCATTTCTTCAAGATAACGTAATTAAACTACCTGCCCGTACTTCGAAATTAGTATTCATATCTTTAACGAACGACTCTCCAAATGAAGGCTACATGCCAAGCCTAAAAACAGACTCGCAAATTCTTTTGGGTAATGCAATTGTGAACAACTATAACGGTAAAGCAGAACTCTATGCTATCAATACCGGCAGTGAAGATATCACGCTAATCTTTCCTCCCGTACAACTACAAAGGCTGGAAGAAATAGCAGCCCCAAATACGGCTGAAAACACATGCTCACCAGCAGCAACTTCTATTTCGGATCAAGAGAATCCACCACGCAAGGAAAAACTGAAGCATTTTTCCAAAATCACTAGCTCACGAGAAGCTACTTCTATTTCGGATCAAGGGAATCCACCACGCAAGGAAAAACTGAAGCATTTTTCCAAAATCACTAGCTCACGAGAAGCTACTTCTAATTCGGATCGCAAGAATCCTCAAAGCAAGGAAAAGCAGAAGCACTTTTTCAAAAATTCAAAAGGAAGACACCATCAAAAGGAACAGAAGAGACAGACGGCAAAACGCGAAACGAACAAAGTTCCCGAAGCAAAGCCAGAACTTCAAGCCATTAGTTCAAATAAAAATTCATCTCTCACCGAGGTCGAGAGTTTAGAACCAAATGCCACTCGAAGCGATTCTCTCTCCTTAGTATCAAAGAAAAATGAACGGGTCGTCGAGATCGTCCCAGTTCTACACTCTTTTACTTCAAAGGATACGTCTTCCAATTCTACAAGCACTCACACTCCAAAACGAGTAAAAGAATTACTTCCGTTACTACGACTCGAGCACTTGAACTCCGAGGAACGCAACGAAGCGGAAAAGTTAATAACGGAATTCGCAGACAGATTCCACTTACCAGACGAAGCACTGGAAGCCACTACAAAGGCACATCACAAAATAATTACGGTTGACGATACGCCAATTAATACGAAGCAATACCGCTACCCGCCGGTACATAAAGAAGAAATCCAGAGACAAGTCTCGGACATGCTAAACCAAGGTATAATACAAGAATCAGATTCCGCATACAATTCACCACTATGGGTAGTTCCAAAAAAACCCGATTCGCAAGGAAATAAACGCTGGCGATTAGTTATAGATTTTCGAACATTGAACGAAAAAACAAAAGGCGACGCCTACCCTCTGCCAAACATCACAGAAATCCTCGATCAACTAGGCGGAGCAAAATACTTTTCAATTTTCGACTTAGCCTCAGGATTCCACCAAATACCAATGGATCCACTAGACAAAAATAAAACTGCTTTTTCTACGCCGCATGGTCACTTCGAATATAACCGAATGCCATTTGGATTGAAGAACGCACCCGCCACGTTTCAGCGATTGATGGATCAAACCTTAACAGGTTTGCAAGGCAATGAAATGTTTGTTTATCTGGACGACATCGTAATATACGCAAAATCCCTAGAAGAACACGGAATCAAATTCCGGAAGCTCATAGAACGCCTTCGTAAAGCGAACCTTCAACTACAACCGGATAAATGCGAATTTCTACGAAAGGAAGTTACCTACCTTGGACACATAATTACTGAAAACGGTGTTCAACCCGACCCACGAAAAATAGAAGCAGTACAAAATTTTCCTATTCCAAAAAACGCCAAACATATTAAACAGTTTCTAGGACTAACAGGTTATTATCGAAGATTTATCATGGACTATTCTAAAACGGCAAAACCTTTAACGGAACTACTAAAGAAAAACAATGATTTCGCGTGGACGACGCCACAACAGAACGCTTTCGAAACACTAAGAAATATTCTTTGCAAACAAATGGTTCCCTCGAGAGAAGCCATCACGTCCTGATCGAGTACCTAAAACATTTCGTAGATACGCACCACGAATGGGACGAATTAATCGAGCTTTGCATGTTCAGTTACAATACCAGTGTTCACGAAGCTACTAAATTCACGCCTTACGAATTAATTTACGGGAGGACTCCGAAATCCCCGATCGATAAAACCTTACATCCAGACGAAACATACCCTGAATACATTTCCAATCTCATAGACAAACTACATTCAATCAGGGAATTTGCAAAAATTAACTCCGACAAGGCTAAAGAGAAATCAAAGGAGTACTACGATAGGAAACAAAACGCTCGAAATTTTCAAGTACGCGACTGGGTCTATTTATTAAAAGGCAACAGACCGGGAAAATTTAGCGATCAGTACGAAGGACCTTACGAAATCACACAAGTCCTAACAGACGGAAACATTAAAATCCGTATACATAATCGAGAAAAAGTAGTTCACCCGAACCGATTAAAATTATCTTACGGCCATAGTTCCACGGCCTCATAAAATCGAACAAATAATTCTCTTTCTTTGTTCACAGATCTGAAGATCCAATCAACATGTATATCTACATCATTTTCTTCTATTTTTCTCTTACCAATGCTCTAATTGCCTATGACTGCGGTTCTCCTAATATGAATATAACTACAATGTCTTTAAAATCAATTGGTGAATGTAAGATTCCCTCTCAGAAACCTCATGTAGAAGAAAAGTATATTCAACTTCTACAATTATCAGAATTCTCAAACACACATGTAATGCAATGTAAAGTCGAAATAGATAGAACGATATTCCGATGCGGTTTGCTTTCCCACTTATCAGCAGTAACGCATGGAAGAATGGACTATGTAATGGAAATAAGCTCTGACGCATGTTTAAAAATGCATTTAACGCGCGCGTTTAATTTCGGTCAGAAGGATTTAATAACAGGCCTTCTCGCGAATAGCACCGTAACAAAAAGCGTTACAATTGCCGGAGAAATTAAACCCAATGGAGATTGCGACGGCGTTTTCTACTCAGACCCTTACGGCTCTTGGGAAAACGTCATTGTTCAAGCCATCGTAAAAATCACGCTCAGAGATTATTTCGCAACTAGTAGATCAGAAAGCAATAAAATCACGTTACTTTCTGGCACACAATGTACACTATCCGACGGTTTTTGCATGGACTTAGAAGGAGGAAATACATTTTGGAACTCCATTCCAAACAATCAATGTAAATTTAATAATTACGACGTTTTATTTGAAGGAAAAGCAAACAAAATCTTTGACAATCAAACAGAAAATACGGAAATCTACGCTATTACGACTCAAGACATTACCTTTGCCTTAACAAAGAAAGGGCAAATTAAAATCTGTAATTATATAATCACCAAAACCGAGCATCCAAAATTATTCATTTTAGAAACTAAACCAGGAGAATCGTTTGCTTTAAGAAAACCAATCGCAGTCAATAACTTAGACATCTTTACATATGTCAATAGTAAATTCATTTACCTAGAAAAGCATATCAAAACACAAATGACAAAACTATACAGAGATGTTATAATGCAACAATGTCAAGTAGAAAAACAAATGCTTGAAAACGCATTAACGTTAGCAAAAATAGTACCGGAAGACTTCGCGTACCAAGTCATGAACGGCCCAGGCCACATGTCGATAGTAGCAGGAGAAGTAATCCATATTGTAAAATGCGTACCCGTCACAGTAAAGCGACGCGAAACCCGACATTGTTATCAACAATTACCTGTATCTAGGGGAAATCATTCGCTATTTATGGCACCAAAAACCCATATTTTGTTAAAGACAGGAACGCAACATGATTGCAATCCTTACGTACCAAACATGTACCAATTGGATGGGATATGGTACAAAATATCGCCTAATGCAGCCTCAACAATACCACCTAAAGAATTGCAACCCGCGACGCAAAATAGTTGGACTTATTCAAATCCCGAATCACTAGCCACGTCTGGCATATACTCAACGGAAGAATTAGACAAATTACGAGATCACATCATGTTTCCCGTCGAAAAACCCGCTGTATTAAACACTATCGCTAGAAGCATGACCGGTCAAGACGCAGAAAAACAAGGGATATCATTCGTGAACCTACTCGACGAAGCTGCTCTAGAGAAGATCGCCAATTCAACCTGGAACAAACTGTGGGGAGTCTTCACAGGTTTCGGAACGTTCAGTGCAGGAATCCTGGGTCTTTGGATCACCGTGAAGCTAATCAAGTTCACGCTGGACACAGCACTCCACGGATATGCATTACATCAAATCTACGGCTGGAGCCTACATCTACTCGGCGCTGTCTGGGATAGTGTAACGAATATCCTGTTACATCTAAGCAATCAACCGCCAAGGACAACTTCAACCGGCACAAACACCGAAGCCGAAACCGAAGAAGAAGATAAGGAAACTAATCACAAAACTCCAACCACACCGCCAACCATCGAACCACTCGAGCAGGCAAGTATACAGGGTCAAGCGGTATATTACACGCGGATCGAATAATCGACCTCCACGAAGTCGAGTAATATTTAATTCTTCCATCCACCTCGAAAAATTATCGCGCTATGCGTTGCGTCTCAGCTAGCAAAGATAATCTAGAAACTAATACGATAAGTAGGCGAGCGACTGCAATGTTTAACTTTCTCATCCGCCGAAAAACCTTATCATCGCACAGCTGCGCTACAGCTGCCGAACTACTTCCAAGAAAACTAACTCGATAAGGGATATTTCTAGCTCCCATACGCTTCGAATTTTATCGTACTAACCGGTATCACGACCAAACCAAAACTTCCTACCGGGCAACATCTAAGACCCGATAAGACAGGGAAATGAATAGGGGCAGTACCTACGTTTCTAACGTATATAAAAAGGGTCTACAACAAGAGACACCACACCAGTCTAAAAGCCTCTGTCACCTCGACAACTTCTAAGACGCTTTCTAAGACAATTAATACGAAGATGCCAGTCACCGTGGAATGGGTCATGGACAACGCCACAACAATCGCAGCCATCATCAACGCTGCTCCAGCTGTTCGAGAACTCGCAGACAGTACCTCGTCCAATGCAGGATACGTATATATGGACTCGCGAAGGCAGCAATACCCGATGCCGGCAAGGATCAAGCCAATATCCAGATACGAAGACGAATCGATAGATGAAATCAATCTGGATTTGTCATGGATGGACACCGACCACATTCAGGCCGATCTACTAGACGGGACGATCGAGGAAATTCTACGCGAAGTAGAAAACCTCCACACTAAGGAACGGATCATCGAGAAGGAACACTCAGAGATAGAGTCACCCCGTTGGCGCTTGCCCACTCCTACAAATTGTCCTTCTCCTAACAGTTTGACCTCCACCGAGTCAGGGAACGGATCCTACCCGACGGCACCTGGAAGCCCCGAGATGATAGACATCTCCGCATCCGAAGATGAAGGACCAGAGCTGTATGAACAACCTCCACCACCCAGACAATACACCACGGAAGACACCGCAGATACCTCCACAAGGGACGTCATGCAACCAATACCAGTACAGGCGTACAATATACCACCAGCACCTCCAGTACCGATGCATCAGGAACCACCACCTTTCATGGATGACGTCATAATGGTAGCATCATACGATGTACCGATCGCACCGGCAATGGCTGTACATCAGGGACCGTACTACTATAGCGACACCCTGAGGAACCGCAACACGCTGTACGCGCAATACCAATCTCAGGTAGCACAGCAAGAAGAAATAGTGAGTACAACGTCATGCAGTGTTCCAACCTTGTTCGGAATATTTTGCCGATGGTCATGTATGCAAGGCACCCATCAAAATGGTACAGTAGAATCAAACAGCTTGGATTATATCCAATATTAAATATTGCGCCCCAAAATATTCATTCTCCCGTGTTTTTATTTTCTAATTAATAATTAATAAAAAAAATCGTTCTATTATTTTTGGTTTGAACATGATACCTTATACACATATCTTTATTAATTTATTATTGCGTGCGATCTTTATAATAAGTATGACAAAAATTGTAACCTTACTTACTAACATTAATATAAAATAAATTATTGCTATAGTCCATATGCATACTGCATTCCAATACCTGAAAAATAAAAAAAAAATTATTATTATATTCTTTACAAATACATACATATATATATATACGTCTCAGTCAAAAATCTAGAACCTTTTGACTTCTAATTTAAACTTGACTTTTCAATCAACTTTCAATGAAACTATAATTAATTAATTGGATAATCCGGATTAACTCTATAATCCAATTAGCAAAAATTTTTTCCGCCCCCACGTGGGCCCGGCCTGCAGTATATGCTTACTAACCTCACATGCGGACAAATTGTAAAGGGAAGAATTTTTCCTGCCTTTCGAATTCTGGAAAAATTCTTTCTTAGGGGGGGAGGTGTGACGGTCGCGTCACCCGGCACCCTTACATACACACATATACATATATACATATATATACATTTGTACATGAGCCTTCCAGAACATAGCCTTTACTAGGAAACCCTCTAAAAGAGAACAAGTAACTTAAAGAACAGAGCCTTCACTAGGAAACTCCCTAAAAGAGAACAAGTAGCTTAAACTCGTTACTAAAGCAATACGATACTCTGGAAGCCTCATCAAAGCTACGGAAGTCATTACTCACTTAAGAGATAAGATACCAAACCAAGCTACGGAAGTCATTACTCACTTAAGAAATAAGATACCGCTCTAATGAACTAAAACTCTGTACAGGAAATTATAAAATCCTTCTAAGGTAAGAGAGTACTTGAACTTCGACCAAGGCTCTTCGCAACAAACCATATATGGAGCTTCGACCAAGGCTTCTTCGCAACAGCCATAAAAGGCTCGTACAATTTAACAGAAAGGTTTTTAACTACCTCTCCGAAATCGTAAAAGTTATACCCTGCATTCGTATGACACACGCTACAAAGTCCACTTTTCTCCGAGTATAAATACGGGCCCCTTTGCCCAGTAAAGTCAGTAACGCGGTAGTTAGCAGTACAGTAACCAGTAACGGAGTAGTACAGCAAGAAGTAAGGAGTCAAGCGCGAAGTAACTCGATAGTCGGAAGAGTAAGAGTCAGTAGAAGTAACGAAGAATCAAACGCGAATCTAATATAACGCAGAGTGTGTCAAACGAATCAGGACAACGAGATCCATACGTAAGTTTAACCATTTGTACTTTAAGCCCAGCAATACCTGGCACATTGTAACGCACCATTGCATATATTAAATATATATATTTTTATACTTATGTTTAACCTGACATAAAGACTTTACACCACTGTTATCCTGCATGAACTGCATAATCTACGGAACGTAGATTCTAACGCATATGAATTGAACTTAGACTCTAACGCGTATTACCTTTGAAATTATAACGAGAATAAGAACGAGTCCCTACGTACCTCGAACATTTATTGAACACCACAGAGTTTCCCTTTGTACCTTAGTACTTAACCATAGCGAAACGATCCCCTACTTTAGTTACGACACCTCACGTACAGGCTCACGGTGAAGATAATCTCTTTTGATCAACGGTCTGATTTTCTACCTCACGAATCTTACAAACTCACGGTTTAATTCTCTATCGTACCAACCTAGAGTAACGGATACCATCACCATATCAACGCGAGATAAGAAAAGATCCACACGTAGAAACTTTAGACACCGACCTTACCGATCTGGGATCACGAGTATTCTACTCTTACCATCCGCAGTCTAAGGATCGAAAGATCATTGAATTTTGTATTAACCAACAGCCAGCGCGGGGCCGTGACACTCTCGTTTCTGAAATAGGGAAAGCTGGAAAAAGTGCGAAACTATCGCCTGAATAGCGAAATCTGTCGATTTCAGAGAGAAAACTTACCTTTGCGTCGAAACCATGCCCTTCCAAAATTCTTTTCGATGAAATTCTCGATGCCATTCGAATTTTCACGTCAATTTACACGGAAAATGCGGTCTCTCGTTTCTGAAATAGGGAAAGCTGGAAAAAGTGCGAAACTATCGCCTGAATAGCGAAATCTGTCGATTTCAGAGAGAAAACTTACCTTTGCGTCGAAACCATGCCCTTCCAAAATTCTTTTCGATGAAATTCTCGATGCCATTCGAATTTTCACGTCAATTTACACGGAAAATGCGGTCTCTCGTTTCTGAAATAGGGAAAGCTGGAAAAAGTGCGAAACTATCGCCTGAATAGCGAAATCTGTCGATTTCAGAGAGAAAACTTACCTTTGCGTCGAAACCATGCCCTTCCAAAATTCTTTTCGATGAAATTCTCGATGCCATTCGAATTTTCACGTCAATTTACACGGAAAATGCGGTCTCTCGTTTCTGAAATAGGGAAAGCTGGAAAAAGTGCGAAACTATCGCCTGAATAGCGAAATCTGTCGATTTCAGAGAGAAAACTTACCTTTGCGTCGAAACCATGCCCTTCCAAAATTCTTTTCGATGAAATTCTCGATGCCATTCGAATTTTCACGTCAATTTACACGGAAAATGCGGTCTCTCGTTTCTGAAATAGGGCAAGCTGGAAAAAGTGCGAAACTATCGCCTGAATAGCGAAATCTGTCGATTTCAGAGAGAAAACTTACCTTTGCGTCGAAACCATGCCCTTCCAAAATTCTTTTCGATGAAATTCTCGATGCCATTCGAATTTTCACGTCAATTTACACGGAAAATGCGGTCTCTCGTTTCTGAAATAGGGAAAGCTGGAAAAAGTGCGAAACTATCGCCTGAATAGCGAAATCTGTCGATTTCAGAGAGAAAACTTACCTTTGCGTCGAAACCATGCCCTTCCAAAATTCTTTTCGATGAAATTCTCGATGCCATTCGAATTTTCACGTCAATTTACACGGAAAATGCGGTCTCTCGTTTCTGAAATAGGGAAAGCTGGAAAAAGTGCGAAACTATCGCCTGAATAGCGAAATCTGTCGATTTCAGAGAGAAAACTTACCTTTGCGTCGAAACCATGCCCTTCCAAAATTCTTTTCGATGAAATTCTCGATGCCATTCGAATTTTCACGTCAATTTACACGGAAAATGCGGTCTCTCGTTTCTGAAATAGGGAAAGCTGGAAAAAGTGCGAAACTATCGCCTGAATAGCGAAATCTGTCGATTTCAGAGAGAAAACTTACCTTTGCGTCGAAACCATGCCCTTCCAAAATTCTTTTCGATGAAATTCTCGATGCCATTCGAATTTTCACGTCAATTTACACGGAAAATGCGGTCTCTCGTTTCTGAAATAGGGAAAGCTGGAAAAAGTGCGAAACTATCGCCTGAATAGCGAAATCTGTCGATTTCAGAGAGAAAACTTACCTTTGCGTCGAAACTGTGACGGTCGCGTCACCCGGCACCCTTACATACACACATATACATATATACATATATATACATTTGTACATGAGCCTTCCAGAACATAGCCTTTACTAGGAAACCCTCTAAAAGAGAACAAGTAACTTAAAGAACAGAGCCTTCACTAGGAAACTCCCTAAAAGAGAACAAGTAGCTTAAACTCGTTACTAAAGCAATACGATACTCTGGAAGCCTCATCAAAGCTACGGAAGTCATTACTCACTTAAGAGATAAGATACCAAACCAAGCTACGGAAGTCATTACTCACTTAAGAAATAAGATACCGCTCTAATGAACTAAAACTCTGTACAGGAAATTATAAAATCCTTCTAAGGTAAGAGAGTACTTGAACTTCGACCAAGGCTCTTCGCAACAAACCATATATGGAGCTTCGACCAAGGCTTCTTCGCAACAGCCATAAAAGGCTCGTACAATTTAACAGAAAGGTTTTTAACTACCTCTCCGAAATCGTAAAAGTTATACCCTGCATTCGTATGACACACGCTACAAAGTCCACTTTTCTCCGAGTATAAATACGGGCCCCTTTGCCCAGTAAAGTCAGTAACGCGGTAGTTAGCAGTACAGTAACCAGTAACGGAGTAGTACAGTGTCACGGCCCCGCGCTGGCTGTTGGTTAATACAAAATTCAATGATCTTTCGATCCTTAGACTGCGGATGGTAAGAGTAGAATACTCGTGATCCCAGATCGGTAAGGTCGGTGTCTAAAGTTTCTACGTGTGGATCTTTTCTTATCTCGCGTTGATATGGTGATGGTATCCGTTACTCTAGGTTGGTACGATAGAGAATTAAACCGTGAGTTTGTAAGATTCGTGAGGTAGAAAATCAGACCGTTGATCAAAAGAGATTATCTTCACCGTGAGCCTGTACGTGAGGTGTCGTAACTAAAGTAGGGGATCGTTTCGCTATGGTTAAGTACTAAAGTACAAAGGGAAACTCTGTGATGTTCAATGAATGTTCGAGGTACGTAGGGACTCGTTCTTATTCTCGTTATAATTTCAAAGGTAATACGCGTTAGAGTCTAAGTTCAATTCATATGCGTTAGAATCTACGTTCCGTAGATTATGCAGTTCATGCAGGATAACAGTGGTGTAAAGTCTTTATGTCAGGTTAAACATAAGTATAAAAATATATATATTTAATATATGCAATGGTGCGTTACAATGTGCCAGGTATTGCTGGGCTTAAAGTACAAATGGTTAAACTTACGTATGGATCTCGTTGTCCTGATTCGTTTGACACACTCTGCGTTATATTAGATTCGCGTTTGATTCTTCGTTACTTCTACTGACTCTTACTCTTCCGACTATCGAGTTACTTCGCGTTTGACTCCTTACTTCTTGCTGTACTACTCCGTTACTGGTTACTGTACTGCTAACTACCGCGTTACTGACTTTACTGGGCAAAGGGGCCCGTATTTATACTCGGAGAAAAGTGGACTTTGTAGCGTGTGTCATACGAATGCAGGGTATAACTTTTACGATTTCGGAGAGGTAGTTAAAAACCTTTCTGTTAAATTGTACGAGCCTTTTATGGCTGTTGCGAAGAAGCCTTGGTCGAAGCTCCATATATGGTTTGTTGCGAAGAGCCTTGGTCGAAGTTCAAGTACTCTCTTACCTTAGAAGGATTTTATAATTTCCTGTACAGAGTTTTAGTTCGTTAGAGCGGTATCTTATTTCTTAAGTGAGTAATGACTTCCGTAGCTTGGTTTGGTATCTTATCTCTTAAGTGAGTAATGACTTCCGTAGCTTGGTTTGGTATCTTATCTCTTAAGTGAGTAATGACTTCCGTAGCTTTGATGAGGCTTCCAGAGTATCGTATTGCTTTAGTAACGAGTTTAAGCTACTTGTTCTCTTTTAGGGAGTTTCCTAGTGAAGGCTCTGTTCTTTAAGTTACTTGTTCTCCTTTAGAGGGTTTCCTAGTAAAGGCTATGTTCTGGAAGGCTCATGTACAAATGTATATATATGTATATATGTATATGTGTGTATGTAAGGGTGCCGGGTGACGCGACCGTCACACCTCCCCCCCTAAGAAAGAATTTTTCCAGAATTCGAAAGGCAGGAAAAATTCTTCCCTTTACAATTTGTCCGCATGTGAGGTTAGTAAGCATATACTGCAGGCCGGGCCCACGTGGGGGCGGAAAAAATTTTTTGCTAATTGGATTATAGAGTTAATCCGGATTATCCAATTAATTAATTATAGTTTCATTGAAAGTTGATTGAAAAGTCAAGTTAGAAGTCAAAAGGTTCTAGATTTTTGACTGAGACGTATATATATATATGTATGTATTTGTAAAGAAAATAATAATAATTTTTTTTTTTATTTTTCAGGTATTGGAATGCAGTATGCATATGGACTATAGCAATAATTTATTTTATATTAATGTTAGTAAGTAAGGTTACAATTTTTGTCATACTTATTATAAAGATCGCACGCAATAATAAATTAATAAAGATATGTGTATAAAGTATCATGTTCAAACCAAAAATAATAGAACGATTTTTTTTTTTTTTTATTAATTATTAAATAGAAAATAAAAACACGGGAGAATGAATATTTTGGGGCGCAATATTTAATATTGGATATAATCCAAGCTGTTTGATTCTACTGTACCATTTTGATGGGTGCCTTGCATACATGACCATCGGCAAAATATTCCGAACAAGGTTGGAACACTGCATGACGTTGTACTCACTATTTCTTCTTGCTGTGCTACCTGAGATTGGTATTGCGCGTACAGCGTGTTGCGGTTCCTCAGGGTGTCGCTATAGTAGTACGGTCCCTGATGTACAGCCATTGCCGGTGCGATCGGTACATCGTATGATGCTACCATTATGACGTCATCCATGAAAGGTGGTGGTTCCTGATGCATCGGTACTGGAGGTGCTGGTGGTATATTGTACGCCTGTACTGGTATTGGCTGCATGACGTCCCTTGTGGAGGTATCTGCGGTGTCTTCCGTGGTGTATTGTCTGGGTGGTGGAGGTTGTTCATACAGCTCTGGTCCTTCATCTTCGGATGCGGAGATGTCTATCATCTCGGGGCTTCCAGGTGCCGTCGGGTAGGATCCGTTCCCTGATTCGGTGGAGGTCAAACTGTTAGGAGAAGGACAATTTGTAGGAGTGGGCAAGCGCCAACGGGGTGACTCTATCTCCGAGTGTTCCTTCTCGATGATCCGTTCCTTAGTGTGGAGGTTTTCTACTTCGCGTAGAATTTCCTCGATCGTCCCGTCTAGTAGATCGGCCTGAATGTGGTCGGTGTCCATCCATGACAAATCCAGATTGATTTCATCTATCGATTCGTCTTCGTATCTGGATATTGGCTTGATCCTTGCCGGCATCGGGTATTGCTGCCTTCGCGAGTCCATATATACGTATCCTGCATTGGACGAGGTACTGTCTGCGAGTTCTCGAACAGCTGGAGCAGCGTTGATGATGGCTGCGATTGTTGTGGCGTTGTCCATGACCCATTCCACGGTGACTGGCATCTTCGTATTAATTGTCTTAGAAAGCGTCTTAGAAGTTGTCGAGGTGACAGAGGCTTTTAGACTGGTGTGGTGTCTCTTGTTGTAGACCCTTTTTATATATGTTAGAAACGTAGGTACTGCCCCTATTCATTTCCCTGTCTTATCGGGTCTTAGATGTTGCCCGGTAGGAAGTTTTGGTTTGGTCGTGATACCGGTTAGTACGATAAAATTCGAAGCGTATGGGAGCTAGAAATATCCCTTATCGAGTTAGTTTTCTTGGAAGTAGTTCGGCAGCTGTAGCGCAGCTGTGCGATGATAAGGTTTTTCGGCGGATGAGAAAGTTAAACATTGCAGTCGCTCGCCTACTTATCGTATTAGTTTCTAGATTATCTTTGCTAGCTGAGACGCAACGCATAGCGCGATAATTTTTCGAGGTGGATGGAAGAATTAAACATTACTCGACTTCGTGGAGGTCGATTATTCGATCCGCGTGTAATATACCGCTTGACCCTGTATACTTGCCTGCTCGAGTGGTTCGATGGTTGGCGGTGTGGTTGGAGTTTTGTGATTAGTTTCCTTATCTTCTTCTTCGGTTTCGGCTTCGGTGTTTGTGCCGGTTGAAGTTGTCCTTGGCGGTTGATTGCTTAGATGTAACAGGATATTCGTTACACTATCCCAGACAGCGCCGAGTAGATGTAGGCTCCAGCCGTAGATTTGATGTAATGCATATCCGTGGAGTGCTGTGTCCAGCGTGAATTTGATTAGCTTCACGGTGATCCAAAGACCCAGGATTCCTGCACTGAACGTTCCGAAACCTGTGAAGACTCCCCACAGTTTGTTCCAGGTTGAATTGGCGATCTTCTCTAGAGCAGCTTCGTCGAGTAGGTTCACGAATGATATCCCTTGTTTTTCTGCGTCTTGACCGGTCATGCTTCTAGCGATAGTGTTTAATACAGCGGGTTTTTCGACGGGAAACATGATGTGATCTCGTAATTTGTCTAATTCTTCCGTTGAGTATATGCCAGACGTGGCTAGTGATTCGGGATTTGAATAAGTCCAACTATTTTGCGTCGCGGGTTGCAATTCTTTAGGTGGTATTGTTGAGGCTGCATTAGGCGATATTTTGTACCATATCCCATCCAATTGGTACATGTTTGGTACGTAAGGATTGCAATCGTGTTGCGTTCCTGTCTTTAACAAAATATGGGTTTTTGGTGCCATAAATAGCGAATGATTTCCCCTAGATACAGGTAATTGTTGATAACAATGTCGGGTTTCGCGTCGCTTTACTGTGACGGGTACGCATTTTACAATATGGATTACTTCTCCTGCTACTATCGACATGTGGCCTGGGCCGTTCATGACTTGGTACGCGAAGTCTTCCGGTACTATTTTTGCTAACGTTAATGCGTTTTCAAGCATTTGTTTTTCTACTTGACATTGTTGCATTATAACATCTCTGTATAGTTTTGTCATTTGTGTTTTGATATGCTTTTCTAGGTAAATGAATTTACTATTGACATATGTAAAGATGTCTAAGTTATTGACTGCGATTGGTTTTCTTAAAGCAAACGATTCTCCTGGTTTAGTTTCTAAAATGAATAATTTTGGATGCTCGGTTTTGGTGATTATATAATTACAGATTTTAATTTGCCCTTTCTTTGTTAAGGCAAAGGTAATGTCTTGAGTCGTAATAGCGTAGATTTCCGTATTTTCTGTTTGATTGTCAAAGATTTTGTTTGCTTTTCCTTCAAATAAAACGTCGTAATTATTAAATTTACATTGATTGTTTGGAATGGAGTTCCAAAATGTATTTCCTCCTTCTAAGTCCATGCAAAAACCGTCGGATAGTGTACATTGTGTGCCAGAAAGTAACGTGATTTTATTGCTTTCTGATCTACTAGTTGCGAAATAATCTCTGAGCGTGATTTTTACGATGGCTTGAACAATGACGTTTTCCCAAGAGCCGTAAGGGTCTGAGTAGAAAACGCCGTCGCAATCTCCATTGGGTTTAATTTCTCCGGCAATTGTAACGCTTTTTGTTACGGTGCTATTCGCGAGAAGGCCTGTTATTAAATCCTTCTGACCGAAATTAAACGCGCGGGTTAAATGCATTTTTAAACATGCGTCAGAGCTTATTTCCATTACATAGTCCATTCTTCCATGCGTTACTGCTGATAAATGGGAAAGCAAACCGCATCGGAATATCGTTCTATCTATTTCGACTTTACATTGCATTACATGTGTGTTTGAGAATTCTGATAATTGTAGAAGTTGAATATACTTTTCTTCTACATGAGGTTTCTGAGAGGGAATCTTACATTCACCAATTGATTTTAAAGACATGGTAGTTATATTCATATTAGGAGAACCGCAGTCATAGGCAATTAGAGCATTGGTAAGAGAAAAATAGAAGAAAATGATATAGATGTACATGTTGATTGGATCTTCAGATCTGTGAACAAAGAAAGAGAATTATTTGTTCGATTTTATGAGGCCGTGGAACTATGGCCGTAAGATAATTTTAATCGGTTCGGGTGAACTACTTTTTCTCGATTATGTATACGGATTTTAATGTTTCCGTCTGTTAGGACTTGTGTGATTTCGTAAGGTCCTTCGTACTGATCGCTAAATTTTCCCGGTCTGTTGCCTTTTAATAAATAGACCCAGTCGCGTACTTGAAAATTTCGAGCGTTTTGTTTCCTATCGTAGTACTCCTTTGATTTTTCTTTAGCCTTGTCGGAGTTAATTTTTGCAAATTCCCTGATTGAATGTAGTTTGTCTATGAGATTGGAAATGTATTCAGGGTATGTTTCGTCTGGATGTAAGGTTTTATCGATCGGGGATTTCGGAGTCCTCCCGTAAATTAATTCGTAAGGCGTGAATTTAGTAGCTTCGTGAACACTGGTATTGTAACTGAACATGCAAAGCTCGATTAATTCGTCCCATTCGTGGTGCGTATCTACGAAATGTTTTAGGTACTCGATCAGGACGTGATGGCTTCTCTCGAGGGAACCATTTGTTTGCGGATGGAAAGCAGTGGACTTTAGCTGTTTTATTCCGAGCAGCTTGGTTAAGGATCTCGTAAAGGATCCGATGAATGGCGTTCCTTGGTCAGTGAGAATAGAAGTAGGAATCCCGAATTGACAGATGAAGCGTTTAAGGAAAGCACCTGCTATTTGAACTGAAGTGGCCTCTCGTAGTGGTATAGCCATGGAATATTTCGTTAGGTTGTCTTGTATGGTTAGCAGGTAGTTGTTATCGCGGGCGGTGTTTGGCAGAGGTCCGACGATATCGAGGGCTACCTTATGGAACGGCTCAGGTGGCGTATCCGTGATTAACATCGGCTGCTTGGTCTTTACACGAGTTAGTTTTCGTTTTTGACAACTGCCGCATTGACGTACGAAACTCCTTATATCATGTTTCATTCCTTCCCAGAAATATTTATCCTTGATACGCGCGTATGTTTTAGTCATTCCTTTATGTCCTCCGATTACCGTGCTATGATTTTCTTGTATAATCTCCAGTATGTCTTCGCGGAATGGAATTTTTATCTCGTTCGAATGTACGTATATTTTGACGTCTCGTAATGATAGGTTTTGTAGTTCAGTCTGTAAGGTATTCCAAGGGGTGGTAAGTATTCCCTTTGGAGATTCGGAGATTGAAATTCTTGTTTGATTATCATGTTTTAATAACTCGTATAGGGTATTAAAAGCTTGCTTCAATGATTCGGTGCTTTGTATTGCTATTAAATAATAGAACTTTGATTTATTTTGAATTCTTGTAATCTCTCCCGACTGTAAATTTGTTGGATCAAATTTAATAATCTTGTGAGTATAGAGCAGTTGGCTTCCTGTATCGACAGGTTGTCCTTTACAGTCTACGAAACATATTGCAGTATTCGCTTGTAAGAAGTTGTTACGTGTTCGAATGTACTTTGGTTCTGTTGATTTGAATGTTTCGATTTGATCCGGAGGTTCTTCCTCGTCCTGAATTGAATTAGTCTCTTCTGTCTCTTCTTCTTGAATTTCAGGAATAGTTTGTGGGTTTGTTAACCTTGCATTAATAAATGGACTATCGAAAATATCTTCTGTGGATGTTTCACTGTCAGGTTCTATTTCTGTTAATGGGAATGTGCAAATCTCTGGTGGATTTCTTGAAAGGGCGTCGGCGTTGCTGTTAGCCTTGCCTTGCTTGTAGACGATATTGTATTCGTATTCGTCTAATTTAAATCTCCAACGTAATAGACGAGATGTAGGGTCTTTGACTTTATGTAGCCAGACTAGTGGACGATGATCCGTAAGAAGTGTGAATTTCTTCCCATAGATGTACGGTCGAAAATGATTTACTGCGTAGACTATTGCTAGTAGTTCTTTTTCAATAGTTGAATAGTTTTTCTCGGCTCCATTTAATAAACGAGACGCATAGGCTATTGGTAGATCTTTACCGACGGGTCCCTGGCTGAGAACAGCGCCGACTGCGTATCCCGAGGCGTCTGTCGTTAAGTTAAACGTTTCGTTAAAGTCCGGATATTGGAGTATTGGTTGTTCGCAAAGAATATTTCTTAGTGTTTCGAAAGCGTTCTGTTGTGGCGTCGTCCACGCGAAATCATTGTTTTTCTTTAGTAGTTCCGTTAAAGGTTTTGCCGTTTTAGAATAGTCCATGATAAATCTTCGATAATAACCTGTTAGTCCTAGAAACTGTTTAATATGTTTGGCGTTTTTTGGAGTAGGAAAATTTTGTACTGCTTCTATTTTTCGTGGGTCGGGTTGAACACCGTTTTCAGTAATTATGTGTCCAAGGTAGGTAACTTCCTTTCGTAGAAATTCGCATTTATCCGGTTGTAGTTGAAGGTTCGCTTTACGAAGGCGTTCTATGAGCTTCCGGAATTTGATTCCGTGTTCTTCTAGGGATTTTGCGTATATTACGATGTCGTCCAGATAAACAAACATTTCATTGCCTTGCAAACCTGTTAAGGTTTGATCCATCAATCGCTGAAACGTGGCGGGTGCGTTCTTCAATCCAAATGGCATTCGGTTATATTCGAAGTGACCATGCGGCGTAGAAAAAGCAGTTTTATTTTTGTCTAGTGGATCCATTGGTATTTGGTGGAATCCTGAGGCTAAGTCGAAAATTGAAAAGTATTTTGCTCCGCCTAGTTGATCGAGGATTTCTGTGATGTTTGGCAGAGGGTAGGCGTCGCCTTTTGTTTTTTCGTTCAATGTTCGAAAATCTATAACTAATCGCCAGCGTTTATTTCCTTGCGAATCGGGTTTTTTTGGAACTACCCATAGTGGTGAATTGTATGCGGAATCTGATTCTTGTATTATACCTTGGTTTAGCATGTCCGAGACTTGTCTCTGGATTTCTTCTTTATGTACCGGCGGGTAGCGGTATTGCTTCGTATTAATTGGCGTATCGTCAACCGTAATTATTTTGTGATGCGCCTTTGTAGTGGCTTCCAGTGCTTCGTCTGGTAAGTGGAATCTGTCTGCGAATTCCGTTATTAACTTTTCCGCTTCGTTGCGTTCCTCGGAGTTCAAGTGCTCGAGTCGTAGTAACGGAAGTAATTCTTTTACTCGTTTTGGAGTGTGAGTGCTTGTAGAATTGGAAGATGTATCCTTTGAAGTAAAAGAGTGTAGAACTGGGACGATCTCGACGACCCGTTCATTTTTCTTTGATACTAAGGAGAGAGAATCGCTTCGAGTGGCATTTGGTTCTAAACTCTCGACCTCGGTGAGAGATGAATTTTTATTTGAACTAATGGCTTGAAGTTCTGGCTTTGCTTCGGGAACTTTGTTCGTTTCGCGTTTTGCCGTCTGTCTCTTCTGTTCCTTTTGATGGTGTCTTCCTTTTGAATTTTTGAAAGAGTGCTTCTGCTTTTCCTTGCTTTGAGGATTCTTGCGATCCGAATTAGAAGTAGCTTCTCGTGAGCTAGTGATTTTGGAAAAATGCTTCAGTTTTTCCTTGCGTGGTGGATTCCCTTGATCCGAAATAGAAGTAGCTTCTCGTGAGCTAGTGATTTTGGAAAAATGCTTCAGTTTTTCCTTGCGTGGTGGATTCCCTTGATCCGAAATAGAAGTAGCTTCTCGTGAGCTAGTGATTTTGGAAAAATGCTTCAGTTTTTCCTTGCGTGGTGGATTCTCTTGATCCGAAATAGAAGTTGCTGCTGGTGAGCATGTGTTTTTAGCCGTATTTGGGGCTGCTATTTCTTCCAACCTTTGTAGTCGTACGGGAGGAAAGATTAGCGTGATATCTTCACTGCCGGTATTGATAGCATAGAGTTCTGCTTTACCGTTATAGTTGTTCACAATTGCATTACCCAAAAGAATTTGCGAGTCTGTTTTTAGGCTTGGCATGTAGCCTTCATTTGGAGAGTCGTTCGTTAAAGATATGAATACTAATTTCGAAGTACGGGCAGGTAGTTTAATTACGTTATCTTGAAGAAATGGAATAGTTTTATCGTGAAGAATTAAGCACTGTTGTTCGTAATCTATACTGGCTGCGGCTGCCTTTAAGTAAGGTGTTCCGATTATACCTTCTTGATGCATAGGAAAGTCGTCCGGTACGACGTGGAATTTTGAAATTATACCAAAAATATTCACAAATACATGTCCTAAAGTTGATACTGTGCCTGTGGTTATTCCGCGAATTTTAACTGAACCTTTGTAATATTCTTCTTTGTTTCGATAGAGTTTATCTTTAATTAAATTCACTCCTGCTCCTGTATCGATCATAAAAATGATAGGTGGGTTTTCTGGCTTTGAAATTAGTATTGACGGTGCTTCGTTCGGGCAATCTATTGTGTAGACGGTATTTGTTCCTCTATGGGACCTATGACGCGGACTCTCGGTGATAATTCCTCTCGGCGTGCGTCGTTCGGCGAGAGGGAAGCTCCGTTTCCCGAATTTGGTCGGCTATTCTGCTGTTCGTTGTATCGTTTCTTACGACACTCATCTATTGTGTGTCCTTTGAAGTTGCAGTATTGGCATACTTTTTGTGACGTATTTCGTGGTGATGGAGTCTCCTGGAATGCGTTTCCCTTGGACGAGTTGCCTCGTGGTGCGTTTCTTTCCTTTAGCCAGCAAGTTTCGGCAGAATGACCCGGTTTGTTGCAAAAGAAACAGTTTCCTCGCGGTCGCTGTGGTCGTACAGCATTCTCTTCGGATCTATACGCTCGGTCGACGTCCTTCTTAATTCGCTCATGCAATTGTTGAATGAGGTAGCTTTCGGATTCGGCCTCTATCGCGGAGCGAATGGCGTCGTCTAAAGTGCGCTGAATGGATGGGTTTATGCGTATGCTCCTTTTCAGACCGCGCGAGAAACATTTGATTGCCTCTATTTCCGTATCATATCGAAACGCTGTGTTTTCTTCTCTGGTAATACGAGTATGTGTCTCGATTATGTCGTCGAGAAGGTGTTGCACTCGGCAACTGAAGGAAATTACATCTTCTGAGGGGAATTGCGTAATTGTCCCTAACTGTCCTTGTAGGCAGGAGATTGATTTTGGAGGTGAGAACCGGTGTTGCAAATATTCGAGTAAGGAGTCAATGGTCACGAAGCTTTTTCCGGTAACTACATGTTTAGCGTTACCTCTTAGGCGATTTTTAATTAATTTGACTAGATTTATTTCTGCATGGGGAGGAATCATGTCCTTAGCATCCTTGCAACCTTCGGAAAATGCCCTGAATGTTTGTGCTCTTCCGTCGAACGTTGGTACGGCTTCGATCGCGTCTTTGATTGTAATTTGAGGAATAATGATGGCTTCGGTGCCTGAAGTACTAGCGAGTCCCGGTATAAGTGGTGGTGTACCGCCACTGGCAATTGTGGGGCTTTGCGTCGGTGCGTATTCGCGACGAGCTTGGATTTGTGTTGTGGTTTCATTGTCTTTTAGTGTGATAGGCATATTGAACAAGCGTAGAGGATCTCTCCTAACCAGATTTTAACGTTAATGAAAAGAGGTTTTTATTCTGGCAGCGAAAAACAGATCCCACCGCTGCCACCAAAAATCGTGTCACGGCCCCGCGCTGGCTGTTGGTTAATACAAAATTCAATGATCTTTCGATCCTTAGACTGCGGATGGTAAGAGTAGAATACTCGTGATCCCAGATCGGTAAGGTCGGTGTCTAAAGTTTCTACGTGTGGATCTTTTCTTATCTCGCGTTGATATGGTGATGGTATCCGTTACTCTAGGTTGGTACGATAGAGAATTAAACCGTGAGTTTGTAAGATTCGTGAGGTAGAAAATCAGACCGTTGATCAAAAGAGATTATCTTCACCGTGAGCCTGTACGTGAGGTGTCGTAACTAAAGTAGGGGATCGTTTCGCTATGGTTAAGTACTAAAGTACAAAGGGAAACTCTGTGATGTTCAATGAATGTTCGAGGTACGTAGGGACTCGTTCTTATTCTCGTTATAATTTCAAAGGTAATACGCGTTAGAGTCTAAGTTCAATTCATATGCGTTAGAATCTACGTTCCGTAGATTATGCAGTTCATGCAGGATAACAGTGGTGTAAAGTCTTTATGTCAGGTTAAACATAAGTATAAAAATATATATATTTAATATATGCAATGGTGCGTTACAATGTGCCAGGTATTGCTGGGCTTAAAGTACAAATGGTTAAACTTACGTATGGATCTCGTTGTCCTGATTCGTTTGACACACTCTGCGTTATATTAGATTCGCGTTTGATTCTTCGTTACTTCTACTGACTCTTACTCTTCCGACTATCGAGTTACTTCGCGTTTGACTCCTTACTTCTTGCTGTACTACTCCGTTACTGGTTACTGTACTGCTAACTACCGCGTTACTGACTTTACTGGGCAAAGGGGCCCGTATTTATACTCGGAGAAAAGTGGACTTTGTAGCGTGTGTCATACGAATGCAGGGTATAACTTTTACGATTTCGGAGAGGTAGTTAAAAACCTTTCTGTTAAATTGTACGAGCCTTTTATGGCTGTTGCGAAGAAGCCTTGGTCGAAGCTCCATATATGGTTTGTTGCGAAGAGCCTTGGTCGAAGTTCAAGTACTCTCTTACCTTAGAAGGATTTTATAATTTCCTGTACAGAGTTTTAGTTCATTAGAGCGGTATCTTATTTCTTAAGTGAGTAATGACTTCCGTAGCTTGGTTTGGTATCTTATCTCTTAAGTGAGTAATGACTTCCGTAGCTTGGTTTGGTATCTTATCTCTTAAGTGAGTAATGACTTCCGTAGCTTTGATGAGGCTTCCAGAGTATCGTATTGCTTTAGTAACGAGTTTAAGCTACTTGTTCTCTTTTAGGGAGTTTCCTAGTGAAGGCTCTGTTCTTTAAGTTACTTGTTCTCTTTTAGAGGGTTTCCTAGTAAAGGCTATGTTCTGGAAGGCTCATGTACAAATGTATATATATGTATATATGTATATGTGTGTATGTAAGGGTGCCGGGTGACGCGACCGTCACAACAGCAAGAAGTAAGGAGTCAAGCGCGAAGTAACTCGATAGTCGGAAGAGTAAGAGTCAGTAGAAGTAACGAAGAATCAAACGCGAATCTAATATAACGCAGAGTGTGTCAAACGAATCAGGACAACGAGATCCATACGTAAGTTTAACCATTTGTACTTTAAGCCCAGCAATACCTGGCACATTGTAACGCACCATTGCATATATTAAATATATATATTTTTATACTTATGTTTAACCTGACATAAAGACTTTACACCACTGTTATCCTGCATGAACTGCATAATCTACGGAACGTAGATTCTAACGCATATGAATTGAACTTAGACTCTAACGCGTATTACCTTTGAAATTATAACGAGAATAAGAACGAGTCCCTACGTACCTCGAACATTTATTGAACATCACAGAGTTTCCCTTTGTACCTTAGTACTTAACCATAGCGAAACGATCCCCTACTTTAGTTACGACACCTCACGTACAGGCTCACGGTGAAGATAATCTCTTTTGATCAACGGTCTGATTTTCTACCTCACGAATCTTACAAACTCACGGTTTAATTCTCTATCGTACCAACCTAGAGTAACGGATACCATCACCATATCAACGCGAGATAAGAAAAGATCCACACGTAGAAACTTTAGACACCGACCTTACCGATCTGGGATCACGAGTATTCTACTCTTACCATCCGCAGTCTAAGGATCGAAAGATCATTGAATTTTGTATTAACCAACAGCCAGCGCGGGGCCGTGACACGATTTTTGGTGGCAGCGGTGGGATCTGTTTTTTCGCTGCCAGAATAAAAACCTCTTTTCATTAACGTTAAAATCTGGTTAGGAGAGATCCTCTACGCTTGTTCAATATGCCTATCACACTAAAAGACAATGAAACCACAACACAAATCCAAGCTCGTCGCGAATACGCACCGACACAAAGCCCCACAATTGCCAGTGGCGGTACACCACCACTTATACCGGGACTCGCTAGTACTTCAGGCACCGAAGCCATCATTATTCCTCAAATTACAATCAAAGACGCGATCGAAGCCGTACCAACGTTCGACGGAAGAGCACAAACATTCAGGGCATTTTCCGAAGGTTGCAAGGATGCTAAGGACATGATTCCTCCCCATGCAGAAATAAATCTAGTCAAATTAATTAAAAATCGCCTAAGAGGTAACGCTAAACATGTAGTTACCGGAAAAAGCTTCGTGACCATTGACTCCTTACTCGAATATTTGCAACACCGGTTCTCACCTCCAAAATCAATCTCCTGCCTACAAGGACAGTTAGGGACAATTACGCAATTCCCCTCAGAAGATGTAATTTCCTTCAGTTGCCGAGTGCAACACCTTCTCGACGACATAATCGAGACACATACTCGTATTACCAGAGAAGAAAACACAGCGTTTCGATATGATACGGAAATAGAGGCAATCAAATGTTTCTCGCGCGGTCTGAAAAGGAGCATACGCATAAATCCATCCATTCAGCGCACTTTAGACGACGCCATTCGCTCCGCGATAGAGGCCGAATCCGAAAGCTACCTCATTCAACAATTGCATGAGCGAATTAAGAAGGACGTCGACCGAGCGTATAGATCCGAAGAGAATGCTGTACGACCACAGCGACCGCGAGGAAACTGTTTCTTTTGCAACAAACCGGGTCATTCTGCCGAAACTTGCTGGCTAAAGGAAAGAAACGCACCACGAGGCAACTCGTCCAAGGGAAACGCATTCCAGGAGACTCCATCACCACGAAATACGTCGCAAAAAGTATGCCAATACTGCAACTTCAAAGGACACACAATAGATGAGTGTCGTAAGAAACGATACAACGAACAGCAGAATAGTCGACCAAATTCGGGAAACGGAGCTTCCCTCTCGCCGAACGACGCACGCCGAGAGGAATTATCACCGAGAGTCCGCGTCATAGGTCCCATAGAGGAACAAATACCGTCTACACAATAGATTGCCCGAACGAAGCACCGTCAATACTAATTTCAAAGCCAGAAAACCCACCTATCATTTTTATGATCGATACAGGAGCAGGAGTGAATTTAATTAAAGATAAACTCTATCGAAACAAAGAAGAATATTACAAAGGTTCAGTTAAAATTCGCGGAATAACCACAGGCACAGTATCAACGTTAGGACATGTATTTGTGAATATGTTTGGTATAATTTCAAAATTCCACGTCGTACCGGACGACTTTCCTATGCATCAAGAAGGTATAATCGGAACACCTTACTTAAAGGCAGCCGCAGCCAGTATAGATTACGAACAACAGTGCTTAATTCTTCACGATAAAACTATTCCATTTCTTCAAGATAACGTAATTAAACTACCTGCCCGTACTTCGAAATTAGTATTCATATCTTTAACGAACGACTCTCCAAATGAAGGCTACATGCCAAGCCTAAAAACAGACTCGCAAATTCTTTTGGGTAATGCAATTGTGAACAACTATAACGGTAAAGCAGAACTCTATGCTATCAATACCGGCAGTGAAGATATCACGCTAATCTTTCCTCCCGTACAACTACAAAGGCTGGAAGAAATAGCAGCCCCAAATACGGCTGAAAACACATGCTCACCAGCAGCAACTTCTATTTCGGATCAAGAGAATCCACCACGCAAGGAAAAACTGAAGCATTTTTCCAAAATCACTAGCTCACGAGAAGCTACTTCTATTTCGGATCAAGGGAATCCACCACGCAAGGAAAAACTGAAGCATTTTTCCAAAATCACTAGCTCACGAGAAGCTACTTCTAATTCGGATCGCAAGAATCCTCAAAGCAAGGAAAAGCAGAAGCACTTTTTCAAAAATTCAAAAGGAAGACACCATCAAAAGGAACAGAAGAGACAGACGGCAAAACGCGAAACGAACAAAGTTCCCGAAGCAAAGCCAGAACTTCAAGCCATTAGTTCAAATAAAAATTCATCTCTCACCGAGGTCGAGAGTTTAGAACCAAATGCCACTCGAAGCGATTCTCTCTCCTTAGTATCAAAGAAAAATGAACGGGTCGTCGAGATCGTCCCAGTTCTACACTCTTTTACTTCAAAGGATACGTCTTCCAATTCTACAAGCACTCACACTCCAAAACGAGTAAAAGAATTACTTCCGTTACTACGACTCGAGCACTTGAACTCCGAGGAACGCAACGAAGCGGAAAAGTTAATAACGGAATTCGCAGACAGATTCCACTTACCAGACGAAGCACTGGAAGCCACTACAAAGGCACATCACAAAATAATTACGGTTGACGATACGCCAATTAATACGAAGCAATACCGCTACCCGCCGGTACATAAAGAAGAAATCCAGAGACAAGTCTCGGACATGCTAAACCAAGGTATAATACAAGAATCAGATTCCGCATACAATTCACCACTATGGGTAGTTCCAAAAAAACCCGATTCGCAAGGAAATAAACGCTGGCGATTAGTTATAGATTTTCGAACATTGAACGAAAAAACAAAAGGCGACGCCTACCCTCTGCCAAACATCACAGAAATCCTCGATCAACTAGGCGGAGCAAAATACTTTTCAATTTTCGACTTAGCCTCAGGATTCCACCAAATACCAATGGATCCACTAGACAAAAATAAAACTGCTTTTTCTACGCCGCATGGTCACTTCGAATATAACCGAATGCCATTTGGATTGAAGAACGCACCCGCCACGTTTCAGCGATTGATGGATCAAACCTTAACAGGTTTGCAAGGCAATGAAATGTTTGTTTATCTGGACGACATCGTAATATACGCAAAATCCCTAGAAGAACACGGAATCAAATTCCGGAAGCTCATAGAACGCCTTCGTAAAGCGAACCTTCAACTACAACCGGATAAATGCGAATTTCTACGAAAGGAAGTTACCTACCTTGGACACATAATTACTGAAAACGGTGTTCAACCCGACCCACGAAAAATAGAAGCAGTACAAAATTTTCCTATTCCAAAAAACGCCAAACATATTAAACAGTTTCTAGGACTAACAGGTTATTATCGAAGATTTATCATGGACTATTCTAAAACGGCAAAACCTTTAACGGAACTACTAAAGAAAAACAATGATTTCGCGTGGACGACGCCACAACAGAACGCTTTCGAAACACTAAGAAATATTCTTTGCGAACAACCAATACTCCAATATCCGGACTTTAACGAAACGTTTAACTTAACGACAGACGCCTCGGGATACGCAGTCGGCGCTGTTCTCAGCCAGGGACCCGTCGGTAAAGATCTACCAATAGCCTATGCGTCTCGTTTATTAAATGGAGCCGAGAAAAACTATTCAACTATTGAAAAAGAACTACTAGCAATAGTCTACGCAGTAAATCATTTTCGACCGTACATCTATGGGAAGAAATTCACACTTCTTACGGATCATCGTCCACTAGTCTGGCTACATAAAGTCAAAGACCCTACATCTCGTCTATTACGTTGGAGATTTAAATTAGACGAATACGAATACAATATCGTCTACAAGCAAGGCAAGGCTAACAGCAACGCCGACGCCCTTTCAAGAAATCCACCAGAGATTTGCACATTTCCATTAACAGAGATAGAACCTGACAGTGAAACATCCACGGAAGATATTTTCGATAGTCCATTTATTAATGCAAGGTTAACAAACCCACAAACTATTCCTGAAATTCAAGAAGAAGAGACAGAAGAGACTAATTCAATTCAGGACGAGGAAGAACCTCCAGATCAAATCGAAACATTCAAATCAACAGAACCAAAGTACATTCGAACACGTAACAACTTCTTACAAGCGAATACTGCAATATGTTTCGTAGACTGTAAAGGACAACCTGTCGATACAGGAAGCCAACTGCTCTATACTCACAAGATTATTAAATTTGATCCAACAAATTTACAGTCGGGAGAGATTACAAGAATTCAAAATAAATCAAAGTTCTATTATTTAATAGCAATACAAAGCACCGAATCATTGAAGCAAGCTTTTAATACCCTATACGAGTTATTAAAACATGATAATCAAACAAGAATTTCAATCTCCGAATCTCCAAAGGGAATACTTACCACCCCTTGGAATACCTTACAGACTGAACTACAAAACCTATCATTACGAGACGTCAAAATATACGTACATTCGAACGAGATAAAAATTCCATTCCGCGAAGACATACTGGAGATTATACAAGAAAATCATAGCACGGTAATCGGAGGACATAAAGGAATGACTAAAACATACGCGCGTATCAAGGATAAATATTTCTGGGAAGGAATGAAACATGATATAAGGAGTTTCGTACGTCAATGCGGCAGTTGTCAAAAACGAAAACTAACTCGTGTAAAGACCAAGCAGCCGATGTTAATCACGGATACGCCACCTGAGCCGTTCCATAAGGTAGCCCTCGATATCGTCGGACCTCTGCCAAACACCGCCCGCGATAACAACTACCTGCTAACCATACAAGACAACCTAACGAAATATTCCATGGCTATACCACTACGAGAGGCCACTTCAGTTCAAATAGCAGGTGCTTTCCTTAAACGCTTCATCTGTCAATTCGGGATTCCTACTTCTATTCTCACTGACCAAGGAACGCCATTCATCGGATCCTTTACGAGATCCTTAACCAAGCTGCTCGGAATAAAACAGCTAAAGTCCACTGCTTTCCATCCGCAAACAAATGGTTCCCTCGAGAGAAGCCATCACGTCCTGATCGAGTACCTAAAACATTTCGTAGATACGCACCACGAATGGGACGAATTAATCGAGCTTTGCATGTTCAGTTACAATACCAGTGTTCACGAAGCTACTAAATTCACGCCTTACGAATTAATTTACGGGAGGACTCCGAAATCCCCGATCGATAAAACCTTACATCCAGACGAAACATACCCTGAATACATTTCCAATCTCATAGACAAACTACATTCAATCAGGGAATTTGCAAAAATTAACTCCGACAAGGCTAAAGAGAAATCAAAGGAGTACTACGATAGGAAACAAAACGCTCGAAATTTTCAAGTACGCGACTGGGTCTATTTATTAAAAGGCAACAGACCGGGAAAATTTAGCGATCAGTACGAAGGACCTTACGAAATCACACAAGTCCTAACAGACGGAAACATTAAAATCCGTATACATAATCGAGAAAAAGTAGTTCACCCGAACCGATTAAAATTATCTTACGGCCATAGTTCCACGGCCTCATAAAATCGAACAAATAATTCTCTTTCTTTGTTCACAGATCTGAAGATCCAATCAACATGTATATCTACATCATTTTCTTCTATTTTTCTCTTACCAATGCTCTAATTGCCTATGACTGCGGTTCTCCTAATATGAATATAACTACAATGTCTTTAAAATCAATTGGTGAATGTAAGATTCCCTCTCAGAAACCTCATGTAGAAGAAAAGTATATTCAACTTCTACAATTATCAGAATTCTCAAACACACATGTAATGCAATGTAAAGTCGAAATAGATAGAACGATATTCCGATGCGGTTTGCTTTCCCACTTATCAGCAGTAACGCATGGAAGAATGGACTATGTAATGGAAATAAGCTCTGACGCATGTTTAAAAATGCATTTAACGCGCGGGTTTAATTTCGGTCAGAAGGATTTAATAACAGGCCTTCTCGCGAATAGCACCGTAACAAAAAGCGTTACAATTGCCGGAGAAATTAAACCCAATGGAGATTGCGACGGCGTTTTCTACTCAGACCCTTACGGCTCTTGGGAAAACGTCATTGTTCAAGCCATCGTAAAAATCACGCTCAGAGATTATTTCGCAACTAGTAGATCAGAAAGCAATAAAATCACGTTACTTTCTGGCACACAATGTACACTATCCGACGGTTTTTGCATGGACTTAGAAGGAGGAAATACATTTTGGAACTCCATTCCAAACAATCAATGTAAATTTAATAATTACGACGTTTTATTTGAAGGAAAAGCAAACAAAATCTTTGACAATCAAACAGAAAATACGGAAATCTACGCTATTACGACTCAAGACATTACCTTTGCCTTAACAAAGAAAGGGCAAATTAAAATCTGTAATTATATAATCACCAAAACCGAGCATCCAAAATTATTCATTTTAGAAACTAAACCAGGAGAATCGTTTGCTTTAAGAAAACCAATCGCAGTCAATAACTTAGACATCTTTACATATGTCAATAGTAAATTCATTTACCTAGAAAAGCATATCAAAACACAAATGACAAAACTATACAGAGATGTTATAATGCAACAATGTCAAGTAGAAAAACAAATGCTTGAAAACGCATTAACGTTAGCAAAAATAGTACCGGAAGACTTCGCGTACCAAGTCATGAACGGCCCAGGCCACATGTCGATAGTAGCAGGAGAAGTAATCCATATTGTAAAATGCGTACCCGTCACAGTAAAGCGACGCGAAACCCGACATTGTTATCAACAATTACCTGTATCTAGGGGAAATCATTCGCTATTTATGGCACCAAAAACCCATATTTTGTTAAAGACAGGAACGCAACATGATTGCAATCCTTACGTACCAAACATGTACCAATTGGATGGGATATGGTACAAAATATCGCCTAATGCAGCCTCAACAATACCACCTAAAGAATTGCAACCCGCGACGCAAAATAGTTGGACTTATTCAAATCCCGAATCACTAGCCACGTCTGGCATATACTCAACGGAAGAATTAGACAAATTACGAGATCACATCATGTTTCCCGTCGAAAAACCCGCTGTATTAAACACTATCGCTAGAAGCATGACCGGTCAAGACGCAGAAAAACAAGGGATATCATTCGTGAACCTACTCGACGAAGCTGCTCTAGAGAAGATCGCCAATTCAACCTGGAACAAACTGTGGGGAGTCTTCACAGGTTTCGGAACGTTCAGTGCAGGAATCCTGGGTCTTTGGATCACCGTGAAGCTAATCAAGTTCACGCTGGACACAGCACTCCACGGATATGCATTACATCAAATCTACGGCTGGAGCCTACATCTACTCGGCGCTGTCTGGGATAGTGTAACGAATATCCTGTTACATCTAAGCAATCAACCGCCAAGGACAACTTCAACCGGCACAAACACCGAAGCCGAAACCGAAGAAGAAGATAAGGAAACTAATCACAAAACTCCAACCACACCGCCAACCATCGAACCACTCGAGCAGGCAAGTATACAGGGTCAAGCGGTATATTACACGCGGATCGAATAATCGACCTCCACGAAGTCGAGTAATATTTAATTCTTCCATCCACCTCGAAAAATTATCGCGCTATGCGTTGCGTCTCAGCTAGCAAAGATAATCTAGAAACTAATACGATAAGTAGGCGAGCGACTGCAATGTTTAACTTTCTCATCCGCCGAAAAACCTTATCATCGCACGGCTGCGCTACAGCTGCCGAACTACTTCCAAGAAAACTAACTCGATAAGGGATATTTCTAGCTCCCATACGCTTCGAATTTTATCGTACTAACCGGTATCACGACCAAACCAAAACTTCCTACCGGGCAACATCTAAGACCCGATAAGACAGGGAAATGAATAGGGGCAGTACCTACGTTTCTAACGTATATAAAAAGGGTCTACAACAAGAGACACCACACCAGTCTAAAAGCCTCTGTCACCTCGACAACTTCTAAGACGCTTTCTAAGACAATTAATACGAAGATGCCAGTCACCGTGGAATGGGTCATGGACAACGCCACAACAATCGCAGCCATCATCAACGCTGCTCCAGCTGTTCGAGAACTCGCAGACAGTACCTCGTCCAATGCAGGATACGTATATATGGACTCGCGAAGGCAGCAATACCCGATGCCGGCAAGGATCAAGCCAATATCCAGATACGAAGACGAATCGATAGATGAAATCAATCTGGATTTGTCATGGATGGACACCGACCACATTCAGGCCGATCTACTAGACGGGACGATCGAGGAAATTCTACGCGAAGTAGAAAACCTCCACACTAAGGAACGGATCATCGAGAAGGAACACTCGGAGATAGAGTCACCCCGTTGGCGCTTGCCCACTCCTACAAATTGTCCTTCTCCTAACAGTTTGACCTCCACCGAGTCAGGGAACGGATCCTACCCGACGGCACCTGGAAGCCCCGAGATGATAGACATCTCCGCATCCGAAGATGAAGGACCAGAGCTGTATGAACAACCTCCACCACCCAGACAATACACCACGGAAGACACCGCAGATACCTCCACAAGGGACGTCATGCAACCAATACCAGTACAGGCGTACAATATACCACCAGCACCTCCAGTACCGATGCATCAGGAACCACCACCTTTCATGGATGACGTCATAATGGTAGCATCATACGATGTACCGATCGCACCGGCAATGGCTGTACATCAGGGACCGTACTACTATAGCGACACCCTGAGGAACCGCAACACGCTGTACGCGCAATACCAATCTCAGGTAGCACAGCAAGAAGAAATAGTGAGTACAACGTCATGCAGTGTTCCAACCTTGTTCGGAATATTTTGCCGATGGTCATGTATGCAAGGCACCCATCAAAATGGTACAGTAGAATCAAACAGCTTGGATTATATCCAATATTAAATATTGCGCCCCAAAATATTCATTCTCCCGTGTTTTTATTTTCTAATTAATAATTAATAAAAAAAATCGTTCTATTATTTTTGGTTTGAACATGATACCTTATACACATATCTTTATTAATTTATTATTGCGTGCGATCTTTATAATAAGTATGACAAAAATTGTAACCTTACTTACTAACATTAATATAAAATAAATTATTGCTATAGTCCATATGCATACTGCATTCCAATACCTGAAAAATAAAAAAAAAATTATTATTATATTCTTTACAAATACATACATATATATATATACGTCTCAGTCAAAAATCTAGAACCTTTTGACTTCTAATTTAAACTTGACTTTTCAATCAACTTTCAATGAAACTATAATTAATTAATTGGATAATCCGGATTAACTCTATAATCCAATTAGCAAAAATTTTTTCCGCCCCCACGTGGGCCCGGCCTGCAGTATATGCTTACTAACCTCACATGCGGACAAATTGTAAAGGGAAGAATTTTTCCTGCCTTTCGAATTCTGGAAAAATTCTTTCTTAGGGGGGGAGGTGTGACGGTCGCGTCACCCGGCACCCTTACATACACACATATACATATATACATATATATACATTTGTACATGAGCCTTCCAGAACATAGCCTTTACTAGGAAACCCTCTAAAAGAGAACAAGTAACTTAAAGAACAGAGCCTTCACTAGGAAACTCCCTAAAAGAGAACAAGTAGCTTAAACTCGTTACTAAAGCAATACGATACTCTGGAAGCCTCATCAAAGCTACGGAAGTCATTACTCACTTAAGAGATAAGATACCAAACCAAGCTACGGAAGTCATTACTCACTTAAGAAATAAGATACCGCTCTAATGAACTAAAACTCTGTACAGGAAATTATAAAATCCTTCTAAGGTAAGAGAGTACTTGAACTTCGACCAAGGCTCTTCGCAACAAACCATATATGGAGCTTCGACCAAGGCTTCTTCGCAACAGCCATAAAAGGCTCGTACAATTTAACAGAAAGGTTTTTAACTACCTCTCCGAAATCGTAAAAGTTATACCCTGCATTCGTATGACACACGCTACAAAGTCCACTTTTCTCCGAGTATAAATACGGGCCCCTTTGCCCAGTAAAGTCAGTAACGCGGTAGTTAGCAGTACAGTAACCAGTAACGGAGTAGTACAGCAAGAAGTAAGGAGTCAAGCGCGAAGTAACTCGATAGTCGGAAGAGTAAGAGTCAGTAGAAGTAACGAAGAATCAAACGCGAATCTAATATAACGCAGAGTGTGTCAAACGAATCAGGACAACGAGATCCATACGTAAGTTTAACCATTTGTACTTTAAGCCCAGCAATACCTGGCACATTGTAACGCACCATTGCATATATTAAATATATATATTTTTATACTTATGTTTAACCTGACATAAAGACTTTACACCACTGTTATCCTGCATGAACTGCATAATCTACGGAACGTAGATTCTAACGCATATGAATTGAACTTAGACTCTAACGCGTATTACCTTTGAAATTATAACGAGAATAAGAACGAGTCCCTACGTACCTCGAACATTTATTGAACATCACAGAGTTTCCCTTTGTACCTTAGTACTTAACCATAGCGAAACGATCCCCTACTTTAGTTACGACACCTCACGTACAGGCTCACGGTGAAGATAATCTCTTTTGATCAACGGTCTGATTTTCTACCTCACGAATCTTACAAACTCACGGTTTAATTCTCTATCGTACCAACCTAGAGTAACGGATACCATCACCATATCAACGCGAGATAAGAAAAGATCCACACGTAGAAACTTTAGACACCGACCTTACCGATCTGGGATCACGAGTATTCTACTCTTACCATCCGCAGTCTAAGGATCGAAAGATCATTGAATTTTGTATTAACCAACAGCCAGCGCGGGGCCGTGACAAAACCATGCCCTTCCAAAATTCTTTTCGATGAAATTCTCGATGCCATTCGAATTTTCACGTCAATTTACACGGAAAATGCGGTCTCTCGTTTCTGAAATAGGGAAAGCTGGAAAAAGTGCGAAACTATCGCCTGAATAGCGAAATCTGTCGATTTCAGAGAGAAAACTTACCTTTGCGTCGAAACCATGCCCTTCCAAAATTCTTTTCGATGAAATTCTCGATGCCATTCGAATTTTCACGTCAATTTACACGGAAAATGCGGTCTCTCGTTTCTGAAATAGGGAAAGCTGGAAAAAGTGCGAAACTATCGCCTGAATAGCGAAATCTGTCGATTTCAGAGAGAAAACTTACCTTTGCGTCGAAACCATGCCCTTCCAAAATTCTTTTCGATGAAATTCTCGATGCCATTCGAATTTTCACGTCAATTTACACGGAAAATGCGGTCTCTCGTTTCTGAAATAGGGAAAGCTGGAAAAAGTGCGAAACTATCGCCTGAATAGCGAAATCTGTCGATTTCAGAGAGAAAACTTACCTTTGCGTCGAAACCATGCCCTTCCAAAATTCTTTTCGATGAAATTCTCGATGCCATTCGAATTTTCACGTCAATTTACACGGAAAATGCGGTCTCTCGTTTCTGAAATAGGGAAAGCTGGAAAAAGTGCGAAACTATCGCCTGAATAGCGAAATCTGTCGATTTCAGAGAGAAAACTTACCTTTGCGTCGAAACCATGCCCTTCCAAAATTCTTTTCGATGAAATTCTCGATGCCATTCGAATTTTCACGTCAATTTACACGGAAAATGCGGTCTCTCGTTTCTGAAATAGGGAAAGCTGGAAAAAGTGCGAAACTATCGCCTGAATAGCGAAATCTGTCGATTTCAGAGAGAAAACTTACCTTTGCGTCGAAACCATGCCCTTCCAAAATTCTTTTCGATGAAATTCTCGATGCCATTCGAATTTTCACGTCAATTTACACGGAAAATGCGGTCTCTCGTTTCTGAAATAGGGAAAGCTGGAAAAAGTGCGAAACTATCGCCTGAATAGCGAAATCTGTCGATTTCAGAGAGAAAACTTACCTTTGCGTCGAAACCATGCCCTTCCAAAATTCTTTTCGATGAAATTCTCGATGCCATTCGAATTTTCACGTCAATTTACACGGAAAATGCGGTCTCTCGTTTCTGAAATAGGGAAAGCTGGAAAAAGTGCGAAACTATCGCCTGAATAGCGAAATCTGTCGATTTCAGAGAGAAAACTTACCTTTGCGTCGAAACCATGCCCTTCCAAAATTCTTTTCGATGAAATTCTCGATGCCATTCGAATTTTCACGTCAATTTACACGGAAAATGCGGTCTCTCGTTTCTGAAATAGGGAAAGCTGGAAAAAGTGCGAAACTATCGCCTGAATAGCGAAATCTGTCGATTTCAGAGAGAAAACTTACCTTTGCGTCGAAACCATGCCCTTCCAAAATTCTTTTCGATGAAATTCTCGATGCCATTCGAATTTTCACGTCAATTTACACGGAAAATGCGGTCTCTCGTTTCTGAAATAGGGAAAGCTGGAAAAAGTGCGAAACTATCGCCTGAATAGCGAAATCTGTCGATTTCAGAGAGAAAACTTACCTTTGCGTCGAAACCATGCCCTTCCAAAATTCTTTTCGATGAAATTCTCGATGCCATTCGAATTTTCACGTCAATTTACACGGAAAATGCGGTCTCTCGTTTCTGAAATAGGGAAAGCTGGAAAAAGTGCGAAACTATCGCCTGAATAGCGAAATCTGTCGATTTCAGAGAGAAAACTTACCTTTGCGTCGAAACCATGCCCTTCCAAAATTCTTTTCGATGAAATTCTCGATGCCATTCGAATTTTCACGTCAATTTACACGGAAAATGCGGTCTCTCGTTTCTGAAATAGGGAAAGCT
The DNA here is from genome assembly GCA_910591585.2 of Nysson spinosus. Lineage (NCBI taxonomy): Eukaryota > Metazoa > Arthropoda > Insecta > Hymenoptera > Crabronidae > Nysson > Nysson spinosus. Next base: position 146,971 of record CAJUYC020000095.1, on the reverse strand, counting down.
GGAAAAAGTGCGAAACTATCGCCTGAATAGCGAAATCTGTCGATTTCAGAGAGAAAACTTACCTTTGCGTCGAAACCATGCCCTTCCAAAATTCTTTTCGATGAAATTCTCGATGCCATTCGAATTTTCACGTCAATTTACACGGAAAATGCGGTCTCTCGTTTCTGAAATAGGGAAAGCTGGAAAAATTGCGAAACTATCGCCTGAATAGCGAAATCTGTCGATTTCAGAGAGAAAACTTACCTTTGCGTCGAAACCATGCCCTTCCAAAATTCTTTTCGATGAAATTCTCGATGCCATTCGAATTTTCACGTCAATTTACACGGAAAATGCGGTCTCTCGTTTCTGAAATAGGGAAAGCTGGAAAAAGTGCGAAACTATCGCCTGAATAGCGAAATCTGTCGATTTCAGAGAGAAAACTTACCTTTGCGTCGAAACCATGCCCTTCCAAAATTCTTTTCGATGAAATTCTCGATGCCATTCGAATTTTCACGTCAATTTACACGGAAAATGCGGTCTCTCGTTTCTGAAATAGGGAAAGCTGGAAAAAGTGCGAAACTATCGCCTGAATAGCGAAATCTGTCGATTTCAGAGAGAAAACTTACCTTTGCGTCGAAACCATGCCCTTCCAAAATTCTTTTCGATGAAATTCTCGATGCCATTCGAATTTTCACGTCAATTTACACGGAAAATGCGGTCTCTCGTTTCTGAAATAGGGAAAGCTGGAAAAAGTGCGAAACTATCGCCTGAATAGCGAAATCTGTCGATTTCAGAGAGAAAACTTACCTTTGCGTCGAAACCATGCCCTTCCAAAATTCTTTTCGATGAAATTCTCGATGCCATTCGAATTTTCACGTCAATTTACACGGAAAATGCGGTCTCTCGTTTCTGAAATAGGGAAAGCTGGAAAAAGTGCGAAACTATCGCCTGAATAGCGAAATCTGTCGATTTCAGAGAGAAAACTTACCTTTGCGTCGAAACCATGCCCTTCCAAAATTCTTTTCGATGAAATTCTCGATGCCATTCGAATTTTCACGTCAATTTACACGGAAAATGCGGTCTCTCGTTTCTGAAATAGGGAAAGCTGGAAAAAGTGCGAAACTATCGCCTGAATAGCGAAATCTGTCGATTTCAGAGAGAAAACTTACCTTTGCGTCGAAACCATGCCCTTCCAAAATTCTTTTCGATGAAATTCTCGATGCCATTCGAATTTTCACGTCAATTTACACGGAAAATGCGGTCTCTCGTATCTGAAATAGGGAAAGCTGGAAAAAGTGCGAAACTATCGCCTGAATAGCGAAATCTGTCGATTTCAGAGAGAAAACTTACCTTTGCGTCGAAACCATGCCCTTCCAAAATTCTTTTCGATGAAATTCTCGATGCCATTCGAATTTTCACGTCAATTTACACGGAAAATGCGGTCTCTCGTTTCTGAAATAGGGAAAGCTGGAAAAAGTGCGAAACTATCGCCTGAATAGCGAAATCTGTCGATTTCAGAGAGAAAACTTACCTTTGCGTCGAAACCATGCCCTTCCAAAATTCTTTTCGATGAAATTCTCGATGCCATTCGAATTTTCACGTCAATTTACACGGAAAATGCGGTCTCTCGTTTCTGAAATAGGGAAAGCTGGAAAAAGTGCGAAACTATCGCCTGAATAGCGAAATCTGTCGATTTCAGAGAGAAAACTTACCTTTGCGTCGAAACCATGCCCTTCCAAAATTCTTTTCGATGAAATTCTCGATGCCATTCGAATTTTCACGTCAATTTACACGGAAAATGCGGTCTCTCGTTTCTGAAATAGGGATAGCTGGAAAAAGTGCGAAACTATCGCCTGAATAGCGAAATCTGTCGATTTCAGAGAGAAAACTTACCTTTGCGTCGAAACCATGCCCTTCCAAAATTCTTTTCGATGAAATTCTCGATGCCATTCGAATTTTCACGTCAATTTACACGGAAAATGCGGTCTCTCGTTTCTGAAATAGGGAAAGCTGGAAAAAGTGCGAAACTATCGCCTGAATAGCGAAATCTGTCGATTTCAGAGAGAAAACTTACCTTTGCGTCGAAACCATGCCCTTCCAAAATTCTTTTCGATGAAATTCTCGATGCCATTCGAATTTTCACGTCAATTTACACGGAAAATGCGGTCTCTCGTTACTGAAATAGGGAAAGCTGGAAAAAGTGCGAAACTATCGCCTGAATAGCGAAATCTGTCGATTTCAGAGAGAAAACTTACCTTTGCGTCGAAACCATGCCCTTCCAAAATTCTTTTCGATGAAATTCTCGATGCCATTCGAATTTTCACGTCAATTTACACGGAAAATGCGGTCTCTCGTTTCTGAAATAGGGAAAGCTGGAAAAAGTGCGAAACTATCGCCTGAATAGCGAAATCTGTCGATTTCAGAGAGAAAACTTACCTTTGCGTCGAAACCATGCCCTTCCAAAATTCTTTTCGATGAAATTCTCGATGCCATTCGAATTTTCACGTCAATTTACACGGAAAATGCGGTCTCTCGTTTCTGAAATAGGGAAAGCTGGAAAAAGTGCGAAACTATCGCCTGAATAGCGAAATCTGTCGATTTCAGAGAGAAAACTTACCTTTGCGTCGAAACCATGCCCTTCCAAAATTCTTTTCGATGAAATTCTCGATGCCATTCGAATTTTCACGTCAATTTACACGGAAAATGCGGTCTCTCGTTTCTGAAATAGGGAAAGCTGGAAAAAGTGCGAAACTATCGCCTGAATAGCGAAATCTGTCGATTTCAGAGAGAAAACTTACCTTTGCGTCGAAACCATGCCCTTCCAAAATTCTTTTCGATGAAATTCTCGATGCCATTCGAATTTTCACGTCAATTTACACGGAAAATGCGGTCTCTCGTTTCTGAAATAGGGAAAGCTGGAAAAAGTGCGAAACTATCGCCTGAATAGCGAAATCTGTCGATTTCAGAGAGAAAACTTACCTTTGCGTCGAAACCATGCCCTTCCAAAATTCTTTTCGATGAAATTCTCGATGCCATTCGAATTTTCACGTCAATTTACACGGAAAATGCGGTCTCTCATTTCTGAAATAGGGAAAGCTGGAAAAAGTGCGAAACTATCGCCTGAATAGCGAAATCTGTCGATTTCAGAGAGAAAACTTACCTTTGCGTCGAAACCATGCCCTTCCAAAATTCTTTTCGATGAAATTCTCGATGCCATTCGAATTTTCACGTCAATTTACACGGAAAATGCGGTCTCTCGTTTCTGAAATAGGGAAAGCTGGAAAAAGTGCGAAACTATCGCCTGAATAGCGAAATCTGTCGATTTCAGAGAGAAAACTGTGACGGTCGCGTCACCCGGCACCCTTACATACACACATATACATATATACATATATATACATTTGTACATGAGCCTTCCAGAACATAGCCTTTACTAGGAAACCCTCTAAAAGAGAACAAGTAACTTAAAGAACAGAGCCTTCACTAGGAAACTCCCTAAAAGAGAACAAGTAGCTTAAACTCGTTACTAAAGCAATACGATACTCTGGAAGCCTCATCAAAGCTACGGAAGTCATTACTCACTTAAGAGATAAGATACCAAACCAAGCTACGGAAGTCATTACTCACTTAAGAGATAAGATACCAAACCAAGCTACGGAAGTCATTACTCACTTAAGAAATAAGATACCGCTCTAATGAACTAAAACTCTGTACAGGAAATTATAAAATCCTTCTAAGGTAAGAGAGTACTTGAACTTCGACCAAGGCTCTTCGCAACAAACCATATATGGAGCTTCGACCAAGGCTTCTTCGCAACAGCCATAAAAGGCTCGTACAATTTAACAGAAAGGTTTTTAACTACCTCTCCGAAATCGTAAAAGTTATACCCTGCATTCGTATGACACACGCTACAAAGTCCACTTTTCTCCGAGTATAAATACGGGCCCCTTTGCCCAGTAAAGTCAGTAACGCGGTAGTTAGCAGTACAGTAACCAGTAACGGAGTAGTACAGCAAGAAGTAAGGAGTCAAACGCGAAGTAACTCGATAGTCGGAAGAGTAAGAGTCAGTAGAAGTAACGAAGAATCAAACGCGAATCTAATATAACGCAGAGTGTGTCAAACGAATCAGGACAACGAGATCCATACGTAAGTTTAACCATTTGTACTTTAAGCCCAGCAATACCTGGCACATTGTAACGCACCATTGCATATATTAAATATATATATTTTTATACTTATGTTTAACCTGACATAAAGACTTTACACCACTGTTATCCTGCATGAACTGCATAATCTACGGAACGTAGATTCTAACGCATATGAATTGAACTTAGACTCTAACGCGTATTACCTTTGAAATTATAACGAGAATAAGAACGAGTCCCTACGTACCTCGAACATTCATTGAACATCACAGAGTTTCCCTTTGTACTTTAGTACTTAACCATAGCGAAACGATCCCCTACTTTAGTTACGACACCTCACGTACAGGCTCACGGTGAAGATAATCTCTTTTGATCAACGGTCTGATTTTCTACCTCACGAATCTTACAAACTCACGGTTTAATTCTCTATCGTACCAACCTAGAGTAACGGATACCATCACCATATCAACGCGAGATAAGAAAAGATCCACACGTAGAAACTTTAGACACCGACCTTACCGATCTGGGATCACGAGTATTCTACTCTTACCATCCGCAGTCTAAGGATCGAAAGATCATTGAATTTTGTATTAACCAACAGCCAGCGCGGGGCCGTGACACGATTTTTGGTGGCAGCGGTGGGATCTGTTTTTCGCTGCCAGAATAAAAACCTCTTTTCATTAACGTTAAAATCTGGTTAGGAGAGATCCTCTACGCTTGTTCAATATGCCTATCACACTAAAAGACAATGAAACCACAACACAAATCCAAGCTCGTCGCGAATACGCACCGACGCAAAGCCCCACAATTGCCAGTGGCGGTACACCACCACTTATACCGGGACTCGCTAGTACTTCAGGCACCGAAGCCATCATTATTCCTCAAATTACAATCAAAGACGCGATCGAAGCCGTACCAACGTTCGACGGAAGAGCACAAACATTCAGGGCATTTTCCGAAGGTTGCAAGGATGCTAAGGACATGATTCCTCCCCATGCAGAAATAAATCTAGTCAAATTAATTAAAAATCGCCTAAGAGGTAACGCTAAACATGTAGTTACCGGAAAAAGCTTCGTGACCATTGACTCCTTACTCGAATATTTGCAACACCGGTTCTCACCTCCAAAATCAATCTCCTGCCTACAAGGACAGTTAGGGACAATTACGCAATTCCCCTCAGAAGATGTAATTTCCTTCAGTTGCCGAGTGCAACACCTTCTCGACGACATAATCGAGACACATACTCGTATTACCAGAGAAGAAAACACAGCGTTTCGATATGATACGGAAATAGAGGCAATCAAATGTTTCTCGCGCGGTCTGAAAAGGAGCATACGCATAAACCCATCCATTCAGCGCACTTTAGACGACGCCATTCGCTCCGCGATAGAGGCCGAATCCGAAAGCTACCTCATTCAACAATTGCATGAGCGAATTAAGAAGGACGTCGACCGAGCGTATAGATCCGAAGAGAATGCTGTACGACCACAGCGACCGCGAGGAAACTGTTTCTTTTGCAACAAACCGGGTCATTCTGCCGAAACTTGCTGGCTAAAGGAAAGAAACGCACCACGAGGCAACTCGTCCAAGGGAAACGCATTCCAGGAGACTCCATCACCACGAAATACGTCACAAAAAGTATGCCAATACTGCAACTTCAAAGGACACACAATAGATGAGTGTCGTAAGAAACGATACAACGAACAGCAGAATAGCCGACCAAATTCGGGAAACGGAGCTTCCCTCTCGCCGAACGACGCACGCCGAGAGGAATTATCACCGAGAGTCCGCGTCATAGGTCCCATAGAGGAACAAATACCGTCTACACAATAGATTGCCCGAACGAAGCACCGTCAATACTAATTTCAAAGCCAGAAAACCCACCTATCATTTTTATGATCGATACAGGAGCAGGAGTGAATTTAATTAAAGATAAACTCTATCGAAACAAAGAAGAATATTACAAAGGTTCAGTTAAAATTCGCGGAATAACCACAGGCACAGTATCAACTTTAGGACATGTATTTGTGAATATTTTTGGTATAATTTCAAAATTCCACGTCGTACCGGACGACTTTCCTATGCATCAAGAAGGTATAATCGGAACACCTTACTTAAAGGCAGCCGCAGCCAGTATAGATTACGAACAACAGTGCTTAATTCTTCACGATAAAACTATTCCATTTCTTCAAGATAACGTAATTAAACTACCTGCCCGTACTTCGAAATTAGTATTCATATCTTTAACGAACGACTCTCCAAATGAAGGCTACATGCCAAGCCTAAAAACAGACTCGCAAATTCTTTTGGGTAATGCAATTGTGAACAACTATAACGGTAAAGCAGAACTCTATGCTATCAATACCGGCAGTGAAGATATCACGCTAATCTTTCCTCCCGTACGACTACAAAGGTTGGAAGAAATAGCAGCCCCAAATACGGCTGAAAACACATGCTCACCAGCAGCAACTTCTATTTCGGATCAAGAGAATCCACCACGCAAGGAAAAACTGAAGCATTTTTCCAAAATCACTAGCTCACGAGAAGCTACTTCTATTTCGGATCAAGGGAATCCACCACGCAAGGAAAAACTGAAGCATTTTTCCAAAATCACTAGCTCACGAGAAGCTACTTCTATTTCGGATCAAGGGAATCCACCACGCAAGGAAAAACTGAAGCATTTTTCCAAAATCACTAGCTCACGAGAAGCTACTTCTAATTCGGATCGCAAGAATCCTCAAAGCAAGGAAAAGCAGAAGCACTCTTTCAAAAATTCAAAAGGAAGACACCATCAAAAGGAACAGAAGAGACAGACGGCAAAACGCGAAACGAACAAAGTTCCCGAAGCAAAGCCAGAACTTCAAGCCATTAGTTCAAATAAAAATTCATCTCTCACCGAGGTCGAGAGTTTAGAACCAAATGCCACTCGAAGCGATTCTCTCTCCTTAGTATCAAAGAAAAATGAACGGGTCGTCGAGATCGTCCCAGTTCTACACTCTTTTACTTCAAAGGATACATCTTCCAATTCTACAAGCACTCACACTCCAAAACGAGTAAAAGAATTACTTCCGTTACTACGACTCGAGCACTTGAACTCCGAGGAACGCAACGAAGCGGAAAAGTTAATAACGGAATTCGCAGACAGATTCCACTTACCAGACGAAGCACTGGAAGCCACTACAAAGGCGCATCACAAAATAATTACGGTTGACGATACGCCAATTAATACGAAGCAATACCGCTACCCGCCGGTACATAAAGAAGAAATCCAGAGACAAGTCTCGGACATGCTAAACCAAGGTATAATACAAGAATCAGATTCCGCATACAATTCACCACTATGGGTAGTTCCAAAAAAACCCGATTCGCAAGGAAATAAACGCTGGCGATTAGTTATAGATTTTCGAACATTGAACGAAAAAACAAAAGGCGACGCCTACCCTCTGCCAAACATCACAGAAATCCTCGATCAACTAGGCGGAGCAAAATACTTTTCAATTTTCGACTTAGCCTCAGGATTCCACCAAATACCAATGGATCCACTAGACAAAAATAAAACTGCTTTTTCTACGCCGCATGGTCACTTCGAATATAACCGAATGCCATTTGGATTGAAGAACGCACCCGCCACGTTTCAGCGATTGATGGATCAAACCTTAACAGGTTTGCAAGGCAATGAAATGTTTGTTTATCTGGACGACATCGTAATATACGCAAAATCCCTAGAAGAACACGGAATCAAATTCCGGAAGCTCATAGAACGCCTTCGTAAAGCGAACCTTCAACTACAACCGGATAAATGCGAATTTCTACGAAAGGAAGTTACCTACCTTGGACACATAATTACTGAAAACGGTGTTCAACCCGACCCACGAAAAATAGAAGCAGTACAAAATTTTCCTACTCCAAAAAACGCCAAACATATTAAACAGTTTCTAGGACTAACAGGTTATTATCGAAGATTTATCATGGACTATTCTAAAACGGCAAAACCTTTAACGGAACTACTAAAGAAAAACAATGATTTCGCGTGGACGACGCCACAACAGAACGCTTTCGAAACACTAAGAAATATTCTTTGCGAACAACCAATACTCCAATATCCGGACTTTAACGAAACGTTTAACTTAACGACAGACGCCTCGGGATACGCAGTCGGCGCTGTTCTCAGCCAGGGACCCGTCGGTAAAGATCTACCAATAGCCTATGCGTCTCGTTTATTAAATGGAGCCGAGAAAAACTATTCAACTATTGAAAAAGAACTACTAGCAATAGTCTACGCAGTAAATCATTTTCGACCGTACATCTATGGGAAGAAATTCACACTTCTTACGGATCATCGTCCACTAGTCTGGCTACATAAAGTCAAAGACCCTACATCTCGTCTATTACGTTGGAGATTTAAATTAGACGAATACGAATACAATATCGTCTACAAGCAAGGCAAGGCTAACAGCAACGCCGACGCCCTTTCAAGAAATCCACCAGAGATTTGCACATTCCCATTAACAGAAATAGAACCTGACAGTGAAACATCCACAGAAGATATTTTCGATAGTCCATTTATTAATGCAAGGTTAACAAACCCACAAACTATTCCTGAAATTCAAGAAGAAGAGACAGAAGAGACTAATTCAATTCAGGACGAGGAAGAACCTCCGGATCAAATCGAAACATTCAAATCAACAGAACCAAAGTACATTCGAACACGTAACAACTTCTTACAAGCGAATACTGCAATATGTTTCGTAGACTGTAAAGGACAACCTGTCGATACAGGAAGCCAACTGCTCTATACTCACAAGATTATTAAATTTGATCCAACAAATTTACAGTCGGGAGAGATTACAAGAATTCAAAATAAATCAAAGTTCTATTATTTAATAGCAATACAAAGCACCGAATCATTGAAGCAAGCTTTTAATACCCTATACGAGTTATTAAAACATGATAATCAAACAAGAATTTCAATCTCCGAATCTCCAAAGGGAATACTTACCACCCCTTGGAATACCTTACAGACTGAACTACAAAACCTATCATTACGAGACGTCAAAATATACGTACATTCGAACGAGATAAAAATTCCATTCCGCGAAGACATACTGGAGATTATACAAGAAAATCATAGCACGGTAATCGGAGGACATAAAGGAATGACTAAAACATACGCGCGTATCAAGGATAAATATTTCTGGGAAGGAATGAAACATGATATAAGGAGTTTCGTACGTCAATGCGGCAGTTGTCAAAAACGAAAACTAACTCGTGTAAAGACCAAGCAGCCGATGTTAATCACGGATACGCCACCTGAGCCGTTCCATAAGGTAGCCCTCGATATCGTCGGACCTCTGCCAAACACCGCCCGCGATAACAACTACCTGCTAACCATACAAGACAACCTAACGAAATATTCCATGGCTATACCACTACGAGAGGCCACTTCAGTTCAAATAGCAGGTGCTTTCCTTAAACGCTTCATCTGTCAATTCGGGATTCCTACTTCTATTCTCACTGACCAAGGAACGCCATTCATCGGATCCTTTACGAGATCCTTAACCAAGCTGCTCGGAATAAAACAGCTAAAGTCCACTGCTTTCCATCCGCAAACAAATGGTTCCCTCGAGAGAAGCCATCACGTCCTGATCGAGTACCTAAAACATTTCGTAGATACGCACCACGAATGGGACGAATTAATCGAGCTTTGCATGTTCAGTTACAATACCAGTGTTCACGAAGCTACTAAATTCACGCCTTACGAATTAATTTACGGGAGGACTCCGAAATCCCCGATCGATAAAACCTTACATCCAGACGAAACATACCCTGAATACATTTCCAATCTCATAGACAAACTACATTCAATCAGGGAATTTGCAAAAATTAACTCCGACAAGGCTAAAGAGAAATCAAAGGAGTACTACGATAGGAAACAAAACGCTCGAAATTTTCAAGTACGCGACTGGGTCTATTTATTAAAAGGCAACAGACCGGGAAAATTTAGCGATCAGTACGAAGGACCTTACGAAATCACACAAGTCCTAACAGACGGAAACATTAAAATCCGTATACATAATCGAGAAAAAGTAGTTCACCCGAACCGATTAAAATTATCTTACGGCCATAGTTCCACGGCCTCATAAAATCGAACAAATAATTCTCTTTCTTTGTTCACAGATCTGAAGATCCAATCAACATGTACATCTATATCATTTTCTTCTATTTTTCTCTTACCAATGCTCTAATTGCCTATGACTGCGGTTCTCCTAATATGAATATAACTACCATGTCTTTAAAATCAATTGGTGAATGTAAGATTCCCTCTCAGAAACCTCATGTAGAAGAAAAGTATATTCAACTTCTACAATTATCAGAATTCTCAAACACACATGTAATGCAATGTAAAGTCGAAATAGATAGAACGATATTCCGATGCGGTTTGCTTTCCCATTTATCAGCAGTAACGCATGGAAGAATGGACTATGTAATGGAAATAAGCTCTGACGCATGTTTAAAAATGCATTTAACCCGCGCGTTTAATTTCGGTCAGAAGGATTTAATAACAGGCCTTCTCGCGAATAGCACCGTAACAAAAAGCGTTACAATTGCCGGAGAAATTAAACCCAATGGAGATTGCGACGGCGTTTTCTACTCAGACCCTTACGGCTCTTGGGAAAACGTCATTGTTCAAGCCATCGTAAAAATCACGCTCAGAGATTATTTCGCAACTAGTAGATCAGAAAGCAATAAAATCACGTTACTTTCTGGCACACAATGTACACTATCCGACGGTTTTTGCATGGACTTAGAAGGAGGAAATACATTTTGGAACTCCATTCCAAACAATCAATGTAAATTTAATAATTACGACGTTTTATTTGAAGGAAAAGCAAACAAAATCTTTGACAATCAAACAGAAAATACGGAAATCTACGCTATTACGACTCAAGACATTACCTTTGCCTTAACAAAGAAAGGGCAAATTAAAATCTGTAATTATATAATCACCAAAACCGAGCATCCAAAATTATTCATTTTAGAAACTAAACCAGGAGAATCGTTTGCTTTAAGAAAACCAATCGCAGTCAATAACTTAGACATCTTTACATATGTCAATAGTAAATTCATTTACCTAGAAAAGCATATCAAAACACAAATGACAAAACTATACAGAGATGTTATAATGCAACAATGTCAAGTAGAAAAACAAATGCTTGAAAACGCATTAACGTTAGCAAAAATAGTACCGGAAGACTTCGCGTACCAAGTCATGAACGGCCCAGGCCACATGTCGATAGTAGCAGGAGAAGTAATCCATATTGTAAAATGCGTACCCGTCACAGTAAAGCGACGCGAAACCCGACATTGTTATCAACAATTACCTGTATCTAGGGGAAATCATTCGCTATTTATGGCACCAAAAACCCATATTTTGTTAAAGACAGGAACGCAACACGATTGCAATCCTTACGTACCAAACATGTACCAATTGGATGGGATATGGTACAAAATATCGCCTAATGCAGCCTCAACAATACCACCTAAAGAATTGCAACCCGCGACGCAAAATAGTTGGACTTATTCAAATCCCGAATCACTAGCCACGTCTGGCATATACTCAACGGAAGAATTAGACAAATTACGAGATCACATCATGTTTCCCGTCGAAAAACCCGCTGTATTAAACACTATCGCTAGAAGCATGACCGGTCAAGACGCAGAAAAACAAGGGATATCATTCGTGAACCTACTCGACGAAGCTGCTCTAGAGAAGATCGCCAATTCAACCTGGAACAAACTGTGGGGAGTCTTCACAGGTTTCGGAACGTTCAGTGCAGGAATCCTGGGTCTTTGGATCACCGTGAAGCTAATCAAATTCACGCTGGACACAGCACTCCACGGATATGCATTACATCAAATCTACGGCTGGAGCCTACATCTACTCGGCGCTGTCTGGGATAGTGTAACGAATATCCTGTTACATCTAAGCAATCAACCGCCAAGGACAACTTCAACCGGCACAAACACCGAAGCCGAAACCGAAGAAGAAGATAAGGAAACTAATCACAAAACTCCAACCACACCGCCAACCATCGAACCACTCGAGCAGGCAAGTATACAGGGTCAAGCGGTATATTACACGCGGATCGAATAATCGACCTCCACGAAGTCGAGTAATGTTTAATTCTTCCATCCACCTCGAAAAATTATCGCGCTATGCGTTGCGTCTCAGCTAGCAAAGATAATCTAGAAACTAATACGATAAGTAGGCGAGCGACTGCAATGTTTAACTTTCTCATCCGCCGAAAAACCTTATCATCGCACAGCTGCGCTACAGCCGCCGAACTACTTCCAAGAAAACTAACTCGATAAGGGATATTTCTAGCTCCCATACGCTTCGAATTTTATCGTACTAACCGGTATCACGACCAAACCAAAACTTCCTACCGGGCAACATCTAAGACCCGATAAGACAGGGAAATGAATAGGGGCAGTACCTACGTTTCTAACATATATAAAAAGGGTCTACAACAAGAGACACCACACCAGTCTAAAAGCCTCTGTCACCTCGACAACTTCTAAGACGCTTTCTAAGACAATTAATACGAAGATGCCAGTCACCGTGGAATGGGTCATGGACAACGCCACAACAATCGCAGCCATCATCAACGCTGCTCCAGCTGTTCGAGAACTCGCAGACAGTACCTCGTCCAATGCAGGATACGTATATATGGACTCGCGAAGGCAGCAATACCCGATGCCGGCAAGGATCAAGCCAATATCCAGATACGAAGACGAATCGATAGATGAAATCAATCTGGATTTGTCATGGATGGACACCGACCACATTCAGGCCGATCTACTAGACGGGACGATCGAGGAAATTCTACGCGAAGTAGAAAACCTCCACACTAAGGAACGGATCATCGAGAAGGAACACTCGGAGATAGAGTCACCCCGTTGGCGCTTGCCCACTCCTACAAATTGTCCTTCTCCTAACAGTTTGACCTCCACCGAATCAGGGAACGGATCCTACCCGACGGCACCTGGAAGCCCCGAGATGATAGACATCTCCGCATCCGAAGATGAAGGACCAGAGCTGTATGAACAACCTCCACCACCCAGACAATACACCACGGAAGACACCGCAGATACCTCCACAAGGGACGTCATGCAGCCAATACCAGTACAGGCGTACAATATACCACCAGCACCTCCAGTACCGATGCATCAGGAACCACCACCTTTCATGGATGACGTCATAATGGTAGCATCATACGATGTACCGATCGCACCGGCAATGGCTGTACATCAGGGACCGTACTACTATAGCGACACCCTGAGGAACCGCAACACGCTGTACGCGCAATACCAATCTCAGGTAGCACAGCAAGAAGAAATAGTGAGTACAACGTCATGCAGTGTTCCAACCTTGTTCGGAATATTTTGCCGATGGTCATGTATGCAAGGCACCCATCAAAATGGTACAGTAGAATCAAACAGCTTGGATTATATCCAATATTAAATATTGCGCCCCAAAATATTCATTCTCCCGTGTTTTTATTTTCTATTTAATAATTAATAAAAAAAAAAATCGTTCTATTATTTTTGGTTTGAACATGATACTTTATACACATATCTTTATTAATTTATTATTGCGTGCGATCTTTATAATAAGTATGACAAAAATTGTAACCTTACTTACTAACATTAATATAAAATAAATTATTGCTATAGTCCATATGCATACTGCATTCCAATACCTGAAAAATAAAAAAAAAATTATTATTATTTTCTTTACAAATACATACATATATATATATACGTCTCAGTCAAAAATCTAGAACCTTTTGACTTCTAATTTAAACTTGACTTTTCAATCAACTTTCAATGAAACTATAATTAATTAATTGGATAATCCGGATTAACTCTATAATCCAATTAGCAAAAAATTTTTTCCGCCCCCACGTGGGCCCGGCCTGCAGTATATGCTTACTAACCTCACATGCGGACAAATTGTAAAGGGAAGAATTTTTCCTGCCTTTCGAATTCTGGAAAAATTCTTTCTTAGGGGGGGAGGTGTGACGGTCGCGTCACCCGGCACCCTTACATACACACATATACATATATACATATATATACATTTGTACATGAGCCTTCCAGAACATAGCCTTTACTAGGAAACCCTCTAAAAGAGAACAAGTAACTTAAAGAACAGAGCCTTCACTAGGAAACTCCCTAAAAGAGAACAAGTAGCTTAAACTCGTTACTAAAGCAATACGATACTCTGGAAGCCTCATCAAAGCTACGGAAGTCATTACTCACTTAAGAGATAAGATACCAAACCAAGCTACGGAAGTCATTACTCACTTAAGAGATAAGATACCAAACCAAGCTACGGAAGTCATTACTCACTTAAGAAATAAGATACCGCTCTAATGAACTAAAACTCTGTACAGGAAATTATAAAATCCTTCTAAGGTAAGAGAGTACTTGAACTTCGACCAAGGCTCTTCGCAACAAACCATATATGGAGCTTCGACCAAGGCTTCTTCGCAACAGCCATAAAAGGCTCGTACAATTTAACAGAAAGGTTTTTAACTACCTCTCCGAAATCGTAAAAGTTATACCCTGCATTCGTATGACACACGCTACAAAGTCCACTTTTCTCCGAGTATAAATACGGGCCCCTTTGCCCAGTAAAGTCAGTAACGCGGTAGTTAGCAGTACAGTAACCAGTAACGGAGTAGTACAGCAAGAAGTAAGGAGTCAAACGCGAAGTAACTCGATAGTCGGAAGAGTAAGAGTCAGTAGAAGTAACGAAGAATCAAACGCGAATCTAATATAACGCAGAGTGTGTCAAACGAATCAGGACAACGAGATCCATACGTAAGTTTAACCATTTGTACTTTAAGCCCAGCAATACCTGGCACATTGTAACGCACCATTGCATATATTAAATATATATATTTTTATACTTATGTTTAACCTGACATAAAGACTTTACACCACTGTTATCCTGCATGAACTGCATAATCTACGGAACGTAGATTCTAACGCATATGAATTGAACTTAGACTCTAACGCGTATTACCTTTGAAATTATAACGAGAATAAGAACGAGTCCCTACGTACCTCGAACATTCATTGAACATCACAGAGTTTCCCTTTGTACTTTAGTACTTAACCATAGCGAAACGATCCCCTACTTTAGTTACGACACCTCACGTACAGGCTCACGGTGAAGATAATCTCTTTTGATCAACGGTCTGATTTTCTACCTCACGAATCTTACAAACTCACGGTTTAATTCTCTATCGTACCAACCTAGAGTAACGGATACCATCACCATATCAACGCGAGATAAGAAAAGATCCACACGTAGAAACTTTAGACACCGACCTTACCGATCTGGGATCACGAGTATTCTACTCTTACCATCCGCAGTCTAAGGATCGAAAGATCATTGAATTTTGTATTAACCAACAGCCAGCGCGGGGCCGTGACAAAACTTACCTTTGCGTCGAAACCATGCCCTTCCAAAATTCTTTTCGATGAAATTCTCGATGCCATTCGAATTTTCACGTCAATTTACACGGAAAATGCGGTCTCTCGTTTCTGAAATAGGGAAAGCTGGAAAAAGTGCGAAACTATCGCCTGAATAGCGAAATCTGTCGATTTCAGAGAGAAAACTTACCTTTGCGTCGAAACCATGCCCTTCCAAAATTCTTTTCGATGAAATTCTCGATGCCATTCGAATTTTCACGTCAATTTACACGGAAAATGCGGTCTCTCGTTTCTGAAATAGGGAAAGCTGGAAAAAGTGCGAAACTATCGCCTGAATAGCGAAATCTGTCGATTTCAGAGAGAAAACTTACCTTTGCGTCGAAACCATGCCCTTCCAAAATTCTTTTCGATGAAATTCTCGATGCCATTCGAATTTTCACGTCAATTTACACGGAAAATGCGGTCTCTCGTTTCTGAAATAGGGAAAGCTGGAAAAAGTGCGAAACTATCGCCTGAATAGCGAAATCTGTCGATTTCAGAGAGAAAACTTACCTTTGCGTCGAAACCATGCCCTTCCAAAATTCTTTTCGATGAAATTCTCGATGCCATTCGAATTTTCACGTCAATTTACACGGAAAATGCGGTCTCTCGTTTCTGAAATAGGGAAAGCTGGAAAAAGTGCGAAACTATCGCCTGAATAGCGAAATCTGTCGATTTCAGAGAGAAAACTTACCTTTGCGTCGAAACCATGCCCTTCCAAAATTCTTTTCGATGAAATTCTCGATGCCATTCGAATTTTCACGTCAATTTACACGGAAAATGCGGTCTCTCGTTTCTGAAATAGGGAAAGCTGGAAAAAGTGCGAAACTATCGCCTGAATAGCGAAATCTGTCGATTTCAGAGAGAAAACTTACCTTTGCGTCGAAACCATGCCCTTCCAAAATTCTTTTCGATGAAATTCTCGATGCCATTCGAATTTTCACGTCAATTTACACGGAAAATGCGGTCTCTCGTTTCTGAAATAGGGAACGCTGGAAAAAGTGCGAAACTATCGCCTGAATAGCGAAATCTGTCGATTTCAGAGAGAAAACTTACCTTTGCGTCGAAACCATGCCCTTCCAAAATTCTTTTCGATGAAATTCTCGATGCCATTCGAATTTTCACGTCAATTTACACGGAAAATGCGGTCTCTCGTTTCTGAAATAGGGAAAGCTGGAAAAAGTGCGAAACTATCGCCTGAATAGCGAAATCTGTCGATTTCAGAGAGAAAACTTACCTTTGCGTCGAAACCATGCCCTTCCAAAATTCTTTTCGATGAAATTCTCGATGCCATTCGAATTTTCACGTCAATTTACACGGAAAATGCGGTCTCTCGTTTCTGAAATAGGGAAAGCTGGAAAAAGTGCGAAACTATCGCCTGAATAGCGAAATCTGTCGATTTCAGAGAGAAAACTTACCTTTGCGTCGAAACCATGCCCTTCCAAAATTCTTTTCGATGAAATTCTCGATGCCATTCGAATTTTCACGTCAATTTACACGGAAAATGCGGTCTCTCGTTTCTGAAATAGGGAAAGCTGGAAAAAGTGCGAAACTATCGCCTGAATAGCGAAATCTGTCGATTTCAGAGAGAAAACTTACCTTTGCGTCGAAACCATGCCCTTCCAAAATTCTTTTCGATGAAATTCTCGATGCCATTCGAATTTTCACGTCAATTTACACGGAAAATGCGGTCTCTCGTTTCTGAAATAGGGAAAGCTGGAAAAAGTGCGAAACTATCGCCTGAATAGCGAAATCTGTCGATTTCAGAGAGAAAACTTACCTTTGCGTCGAAACCATGCCCTTCCAAAATTCTTTTCGATGAAATTCTCGATGCCATTCGAATTTTCACGTCAATTTACACGGAAAATGCGGTCTCTCGTTTCTGAAATAGGGAAAGCTGGAAAAAGTGCGAAACTATCGCCTGAATAGCGAAATCTGTCGATTTCAGAGAGAAAACTTACCTTTGCGTCGAAACCATGCCCTTCCAAAATTCTTTTCGATGAAATTCTCGATGCCATTCGAATTTTCACGTCAATTTACACGGAAAATGCGGTCTCTCGTTTCTGAAATAGGGAAAGCTGGAAAAAGTGCGAAACTATCGCCTGAATAGCGAAATCTGTCGATTTCAGAGAGAAAACTTACCTTTGCGTCGAAACCATGCCCTTCCAAAATTCTTTTCGATGAAATTCTCGATGCCATTCGAATTTTCACGTCAATTTACACGGAAAATGCGGTCTCTCGTTTCTGAAATAGGGAAAGCTGGAAAAAGTGCGAAACTATCGCCTGAATAGCGAAATCTGTCGATTTCAGAGAGAAAACTTACCTTTGCGTCGAAACCATGCCCTTCCAAAATTCTTTTCGATGAAATTCTCGATGCCATTCGAATTTTCACGTCAATTTACACGGAAAATGCGGTCTCTCGTTTCTGAAATAGGGAGAGCTGGAAAAAGTGCGAAACTATCGCCTGAATAGCGAAATCTGTCGATTTCAGAGAGAAAACTTACCTTTGCGTCGAAACCATGCCCTTCCAAAATTCTTTTCGATGAAATTCTCGATGCCATTCGAATTTTCACGTCAATTTACACGGAAAATGCGGTCTCTCGTTTCTGAAATAGGGAAAGCTGGAAAAAGTGCGAAACTATCGCCTGAATAGCGAAATCTGTCGATTTCAGAGAGAAAACTTACCTTTGCGTCGAAACCATGCCCTTCCAAAATTCTTTTCGATGAAATTCTCGATGCCATTCGAATTTTCACGTCAATTTACACGGAAAATGCGGTCTCTCGTTTCTGAAATAGGGAAAGCTGGAAAAAGTGCGAAACTATCGCCTGAATAGCGAAATCTGTCGATTTCAGAGAGAAAACTTACCTTTGCGTCGAAACCATGCCCTTCCAAAATTCTTTTCGATGAAATTCTCGATGCCATTCGAATTTTCACGTCAATTTACACGGAAAATGCGGTCTCTCGTTTCTGAAATAGGGAAAGCTGGAAAAAGTGCGAAACTATCGCCTGAATAGCGAAATCTGTCGATTTCAGAGAGAAAACTTACCTTTGCGTCGAAACCATGCCCTTCCAAAATTCTTTTCGATGAAATTCTCGATGCCATTCGAATTTTCACGTCAATTTACACGGAAAATGCGGTCTCTCGTTTCTGAAATAGGGAAAGCTGGAAAAAGTGCGAAACTATCGCCTGAATAGCGAAATCTGTCGATTTCAGAGAGAAAACTTACCTTTGCGTCGAAACCATGCCCTTCCAAAATTCTTTTCGATGAAATTCTCGATGCCATTCGAATTTTCACGTCAATTTACACGGAAAATGCGGTCTCTCGTTTCTGAAATAGGGAAAGCTGGAAAAAGTGCGAAACTATCGCCTGAATAGCGAAATCTGTCGATTTCAGAGAGAAAACTTACCTTTGCGTCGAAACCATGCCCTTCCAAAATTCTTTTCGATGAAATTCTCGATGCCATTCGAATTTTCACGTCAATTTACACGGAAAATGCGGTCTCTCGTTTCTGAAATAGGGAAAGCTGGAAAAAGTGCGAAACTATCGCCTGAATAGCGAAATCTGTCGATTTCAGAGAGAAAACTTACCTTTGCGTCGAAACCATGCCCTTCCAAAATTCTTTTCGATGAAATTCTCGATGCCATTCGAATTTTCACGTCAATTTACACGGAAAATGCGGTCTCTCGTTTCTGAAATAGGGAAAGCTGGAAAAAGTGCGAAACTATCGCCTGAATAGCGAAATCTGTCGATTTCAGAGAGAAAACTTACCTTTGCGTCGAAACCATGCCCTTCCAAAATTCTTTTCGATGAAATTCTCGATGCCATTCGAATTTTCACGTCAATTTACACGGAAAATGCGGTCTCTCGTTTCTGAAATAGGGAAAGCTGGAAAAAGTGCGAAACTATCGCCTGAATAGCGAAATCTGTCGATTTCAGAGAGAAAACTTACCTTTGCGTCGAAACCATGCCCTTCCAAAATTCTTTTCGATGAAATTCTCGATGCCATTCGAATTTTCACGTCAATTTACACGGAAAATGCGGTCTCTCGTTTCTGAAATAGGGAAAGCTGGAAAAAGTGCGAAACTATCGCCTGAATAGCGAAATCTGTCGATTTCAGAGAGAAAACTTACCTTTGCGTCGAAACCATGCCCTTCCAAAATTCTTTTCGATGAAATTCTCGATGCCATTCGAATTTTCACGTCAATTTACACGGAAAATGCGGTCTCTCGTTTCTGAAATAGGGAAAGCTGGAAAAAGTGCGAAACTATCGCCTGAATAGCGAAATCTGTCGATTTCAGAGAGAAAACTTACCTTTGCGTCGAAACCATGCCCTTCCAAAATTCTTTTCGATGAAATTCTCGATGCCATTCGAATTTTCACGTCAATTTACACGGAAAATGCGGTCTCTCGTTTCTGAAATAGGGAAAGCTGGAAAAAGTGCGAAACTATCGCCTGAATAGCGAAATCTGTCGATTTCAGAGAGAAAACTTACCTTTGCGTCGAAACCATGCCCTTCCAAAATTCTTTTCGATGAAATTCTCGATGCCATTCGAATTTTCACGTCAATTTACACGGAAAATGCGGTCTCTCGTTTCTGAAATAGGGAAAGCTGGAAAAAGTGCGAAACTATCGCCTGAATAGCGAAATCTGTCGATTTCAGAGAGAAAACTTACCTTTGCGTCGAAACCATGCCCTTCCAAAATTCTTTTCGATGAAATTCTCGATGCCATTCGAATTTTCACGTCAATTTACACGGAAAATGCGGTCTCTCGTTTCTGAAATAGGGAAAGCTGGAAAAAGTGCGAAACTATCGCCTGAATAGCGAAATCTGTCGATTTCAGAGAGAAAACTTACCTTTGCGTCGAAACCATGCCCTTCCAAAATTCTTTTCGATGAAATTCTCGATGCCATTCGAATTTTCACGTCAATTTACACGGAAAATGCGGTCTCTCGTTTCTGAAATAGGGAAAGCTGGAAAAAGTGCGAAACTATCGCCTGAATAGCGAAATCTGTCGATTTCAGAGAGAAAACTTACCTTTGCGTCGAAACCATGCCCTTCCAAAATTCTTTTCGATGAAATTCTCGATGCCATTCGAATTTTCACGTCAATTTACACGGAAAATGCGGTCTCTCGTTTCTGAAATAGGGAAAGCTGGAAAAAGTGCGAAACTATCGCCTGAATAGCGAAATCTGTCGATTTCAGAGAGAAAACTTACCTTTGCGTCGAAACCATGCCCTTCCAAAATTCTTTTCGATGAAATTCTCGATGCCATTCGAATTTTCACGTCAATTTACACGGAAAATGCGGTCTCTCGTTTCTGAAATAGGGAAAGCTGGAAAAAGTGCGAAACTATCGCCTGAATAGCGAAATCTGTCGATTTCAGAGAGAAAACTTACCTTTGCGTCGAAACCATGCCCTTCCAAAATTCTTTTCGATGAAATTCTCGATGCCATTCGAATTTTCACGTCAATTTACACGGAAAATGCGGTCTCTCGTTTCTGAAATAGGGAAAGCTGGAAAAAGTGCGAAACTATCGCCTGAATAGCGAAATCTGTCGATTTCAGAGAGAAAACTTACCTTTGCGTCGAAACCATGCCCTTCCAAAATTCTTTTCGATGAAATTCTCGATGCCATTCGAATTTTCACGTCAATTTACACGGAAAATGCGGTCTCTCGTTTCTGAAATAGGGAAAGCTGGAAAAAGTGCGAAACTATCGCCTGAATAGCGAAATCTGTCGATTTCAGAGAGAAAACTTACCTTTGCGTCGAAACCATGCCCTTCCAAAATTCTTTTCGATGAAATTCTCGATGCCATTCGAATTTTCACGTCAATTTACACGGAAAATGCGGTCTCTCGTTTCTGAAATAGGGAAAGCTGGAAAAAGTGCGAAACTATCGCCTGAATAGCGAAATCTGTCGATTTCAGAGAGAAAACTTACCTTTGCGTCGAAACCATGCCCTTCCAAAATTCTTTTCGATGAAATTCTCGATGCCATTCGAATTTTCACGTCAATTTACACGGAAAATGCGGTCTCTCGTTTCTGAAATAGGGAAAGCTGGAAAAAGTGCGAAACTATCGCCTGAATAGCGAAATCTGTCGATTTCAGAGAGAAAACTTACCTTTGCGTCGAAACCATGCCCTTCCAAAATTCTTTTCGATGAAATTCTCGATGCCATTCGAATTTTCACGTCAATTTACACGGAAAATGCGGTCTCTCGTTTCTGAAATAGGGAAAGCTGGAAAAAGTGCGAAACTATCGCCTGAATAGCGAAATCTGTCGATTTCAGAGAGAAAACTTACCTTTGCGTCGAAACCATGCCCTTCCAAAATTCTTTTCGATGAAATTCTCGATGCCATTCGAATTTTCACGTCAATTTACACGGAAAATGCGGTCTCTCGTTTCTGAAATAGGGAAAGCTGGAAAAAGTGCGAAACTATCGCCTGAATAGCGAAATCTGTCGATTTCAGAGAGAAAACTTACCTTTGCGTCGAAACCATGCCCTTCCAAAATTCTTTTCGATGAAATTCTCGATGCCATTCGAATTTTCACGTCAATTTACACGGAAAATGCGGTCTCTCGATTCTGAAATAGGGAAAGCTGGAAAAAGTGCGAAACTATCGCCTGAATAGCGAAATCTGTCGATTTCAGAGAGAAAACTTACCTTTGCGTCGAAACCATGCCCTTCCAAAATTCTTTTCGATGAAATTCTCGATGCCATTCGAATTTTCACGTCAATTTACACGGAAAATGCGGTCTCTCGTTTCTGAAATAGGGAAAGCTGGAAAAAGTGCGAAACTATCGCCTGAATAGCGAAATCTGTCGATTTCAGAGAGAAAACTTACCTTTGCGTCGAAACCATGCCCTTCCAAAATTCTTTTCGATGAAATTCTCGATGCCATTCGAATTTTCACGTCAATTTACACGGAAAATGCGGTCTCTCGTTTCTGAAATAGGGAAAGCTGGAAAAAGTGCGAAACTATCGCCTGAATAGCGAAATCTGTCGATTTCAGAGAGAAAACTTACCTTTGCGTCGAAACCATGCCCTTCCAAAATTCTTTTCGATGAAATTCTCGATGCCATTCGAATTTTCACGTCAATTTACACGGAAAATGCGGTCTCTCGTTTCTGAAATAGGGAAAGCTGGAAAAAGTGCGAAACTATCGCCTGAATAGCGAAATCTGTCGATTTCAGAGAGAAAACTTACCTTTGCGTCGAAACCATGCCCTTCCAAAATTCTTTTCGATGAAATTCTCGATGCCATTCGAATTTTCACGTCAATTTACACGTAAAATGCGGTCTCTCGTTTCTGAAATAGGGAAAGCTGGAAAAAGTGCGAAACTATCGCCTGAATAGCGAAATCTGTCGATTTCAGAGAGAAAACTTACCTTTGCGTCGAAACCATGCCCTTCCAAAATTCTTTTCGATGAAATTCTCGATGCCATTCGAATTTTCACGTCAATTTACACGGAAAATGCGGTCTCTCGTTTCTGAAATAGGGAAATCTGGAAAAAGTGCGAAACTATCGCCTGAATAGCGAAATCTGTCGATTTCAGAGAGAAAACTTACCTTTGCGTCGAAACCATGCCCTTCCAAAATTCTTTTCGATGAAATTCTCGATGCCATTCGAATTTTCACGTCAATTTACACGGAAAATGCGGTCTCTCGTTTCTGAAATAGGGAAAGATGGAAAAAGTGCGAAACTATCGCCTGAATAGCGAAATCTGTCGATTTCAGAGAGAAAACTTACCTTTGCGTCGAAACCATGCCCTTCCAAAATTCTTTTCGATGAAATTCTCGATGCCATTCGAATTTTCACGTCAATTTACACGGAAAATGCGGTCTCTCGTTTCTGAAATAGGGAAAGCTGGAAAAAGTGCGAAACTATCGCCTGAATAGCGAAATCTGTCGATTTCAGAGAGAAAACTTACCTTTGCGTCGAAACCATGCCCTTCCAAAATTCTTTTCGATGAAATTCTCGATGCCATTCGAATTTTCACGTCAATTTACACGGAAAATGCGGTCTCTCGTTTCTGAAATAGGGAAAGCTGGAAAAAGTGCGAAACTATCGCCTGAATAGCGAAATCTGTCGATTTCAGAGAGAAAACTTACCTTTGCGTCGAAACCATGCCCTTCCAAAATTCTTTTCGATGAAATTCTCGATGCCATTCGAATTTTCACGTCAATTTACACGGAAAATGCGGTCTCTCGTTTCTGAAATAGGGAAAGCTGGAAAAAGTGCGAAACTATCGCCTGAATAGCGAAATCTGTCGATTTCAGAGAGAAAACTTACCTTTGCGTCGAAACCATGCCCTTCCAAAATTCTTTTCGATGAAATTCTCGATGCCATTCGAATTTTCACGTCAATTTACACGGAAAATGCGGTCTCTTGTCACGGCCCCGCGCTGGCTGTTGGTTAATACAAAATTCAATGATCTTTCGATCCTTAGACTGCGGATGGTAAGAGTAGAATACTCGTGATCCCAGATCGGTAAGGTCGGTGTCTAAAGTTTCTACGTGTGGATCTTTTCTTATCTCGCGTTGATATGGTGATGGTATCCGTTACTCTAGGTTGGTACGATAGAGAATTAAACCGTGAGTTTGTAAGATTCGTGAGGTAGAAAATCAGACCGTTGATCAAAAGAGATTATCTTCACCGTGAGCCTGTACGTGAGGTGTCGTAACTAAAGTAGGGGATCGTTTCGCTATGGTTAAGTACTAAGGTACAAAGGGAAACTCTGTGATGTTCAATAAATGTTCGAGGTACGTAGGGACTCGTTCTTATTCTCGTTATAATTTCAAAGGTAATACGCGTTAGAGTCTAAGTTCAATTCATATGCGTTAGAATCTACGTTCCGTAGATTATGCAGTTCATGCAGGATAACAGTGGTGTAAAGTCTTTATGTCAGGTTAAACATAAGTATAAAAATATATATATTTAATATATGCAATGGTGCGTTACAATGTGCCAGGTATTGCTGGGCTTAAAGTACAAATGGTTAAACTTACGTATGGATCTCGTTGTCCTGATTCGTTTGACACACTCTGCGTTATATTAGATTCGCGTTTGATTCTTCGTTACTTCTACTGACTCTTACTCTTCCGACTATCGAGTTACTTCGCGCTTGACTCCTTACTTCTTGCTGTACTACTCCGTTACTGGTTACTGTACTGCTAACTACCGCGTTACTGACTTTACTGGGCAAAGGGGCCCGTATTTATACTCGGAGAAGAGTGGACTTTGTAGCGTGTGTCATACGAATGCAGGGTATAACTTTTACGATTTCGGAGAGGTAGTTAAAAACCTTTCTGTTAAATTGTACGAGCCTTTTATGGCTGTTGCGAAGAAGCCTTGGTCGAAGCTCCATATATGGTTTGTTGCGAAGAGCCTTGGTCGAAGTTCAAGTACTCTCTTACCTTAGAAGGATTTTATAATTTCCTGTACAGAGTTTTAGTTCATTAGAGTGGTATCTTATTTCTTAAGTGAGTAATGACTTCCGTAGCTTGGTTTGGTATCTTATCTCTTAAGTGAGTAATGACTTCCGTAGCTTTGATGAGGCTTCCAGAGTATCGTATTGCTTTAGTAACGAGTTTAAGCTACTTGTTCTCTTTTAGGGAGTTTCCTAGTGAAGGCTCTGTTCTTTAAGTTACTTGTTCTCCTTTAGAGGGTTTCCTAGTAAAGGCTATGTTCTGGAAGGCTCATGTACAAATGTATATATATGTATATATGTATATGTGTGTATGTAAGGGTGCCGGGTGACGCGACCGTCACACCTCCCCCCCTAAGAAAGAATTTTTCCAGAATTCGAAAGGCAGGAAAAATTCTTCCCTTTACAATTTGTCCGCATGTGAGGTTAGTAAGCATATACTGCAGGCCGGGCCCACGTGGGGGCGGAAAAAATTTTTGCTAATTGGATTATAGAGTTAATCCGGATTATCCAATTAATTAATTATAGTTTCATTGAAAGTTGATTGAAAAGTCAAGTTTAAATTAGAAGTCAAAAGGTTCTAGATTTTTGACTGAGACGTATATATATATATGTATGTATTTGTAAAGAATATAATAATAATTTTTTTTTTATTTTTCAGGTATTGGAATGCAGTATGCATATGGACTATAGCAATAATTTATTTTATATTAATGTTAGTAAGTAAGGTTACAATTTTTGTCATACTTATTATAAAGATCGCACGCAATAATAAATTAATAAAGATATGTGTATAAGGTATCATGTTCAAACCAAAAATAATAGAACGATTTTTTTTTATTAATTATTAATTAGAAAATAAAAACACGGGAGAATGAATATTTTGGGGCGCAATATTTAATATTGGATATAATCCAAGCTGTTTGATTCTACTGTACCATTTTGATGGGTGCCTTGCATACATGACCATCGGCAAAATATTCCGAACAAGGTTGGAACACTGCATGACGTTGTACTCACTATTTCTTCTTGCTGTGCTACCTGAGATTGGTATTGCGCGTACAGCGTGTTGCGGTTCCTCAGGGTGTCGCTATAGTAGTACGGTCCCTGATGTACAGCCATTGCCGGTGCGATCGGTACATCGTATGATGCTACCATTATGACGTCATCCATGAAAGGTGGTGGTTCCTGATGCATCGGTACTGGAGGTGCTGGTGGTATATTGTACGCCTGTACTGGTATTGGTTGCATGACGTCCCTTGTGGAGGTATCTGCGGTGTCTTCCGTGGTGTATTGTCTGGGTGGTGGAGGTTGTTCATACAGCTCTGGTCCTTCATCTTCGGATGCGGAGATGTCTATCATCTCGGGGCTTCCAGGTGCCGTCGGGTAGGATCCGTTCCCTGACTCGGTGGAGGTCAAACTGTTAGGAGAAGGACAATTTGTAGGAGTGGGCAAGCGCCAACGGGGTGACTCTATCTCCGAGTGTTCCTTCTCGATGATCCGTTCCTTAGTGTGGAGGTTTTCTACTTCGCGTAGAATTTCCTCGATCGTCCCGTCTAGTAGATCGGCCTGAATGTGGTCGGTGTCCATCCATGACAAATCCAGATTGATTTCATCTATCGATTCGTCTTCGTATCTGGATATTGGCTTGATCCTTGCCGGCATCGGGTATTGCTGCCTTCGCGAGTCCATATATACGTATCCTGCATTGGACGAGGTACTGTCTGCGAGTTCTCGAACAGCTGGAGCAGCGTTGATGATGGCTGCGATTGTTGTGGCGTTGTCCATGACCCATTCCACGGTGACTGGCATCTTCGTATTAATTGTCTTAGAAAGCGTCTTAGAAGTTGTCGAGGTGACAGAGGCTTTTAGACTGGTGTGGTGTCTCTTGTTGTAGACCCTTTTTATATACGTTAGAAACGTAGGTACTGCCCCTATTCATTTCCCTGTCTTATCGGGTCTTAGATGTTGCCCGGTAGGAAGTTTTGGTTTGGTCGTGATACCGGTTAGTACGATAAAATTCGAAGCGTATGGGAGCTAGAAATATCCCTTATCGAGTTAGTTTTCTTGGAAGTAGTTCGGCAGCTGTAGCGCAGCTGTGCGATGATAAGGTTTTTCGGCGGATGAGAAAGTTAAACATTGCAGTCGCTCGCCTACTTATCGTATTAGTTTCTAGATTATCTTTGCTAGCTGAGACGCAACGCATAGCGCGATAATTTTTCGAGGTGGATGGAAGAATTAAATATTACTCGACTTCGTGGAGGTCGATTATTCGATCCGCGTGTAATATACCGCTTGACCCTGTATACTTGCCTGCTCGAGTGATTCGATGGTTGGCGGTGTGGTTGGAGTTTTGTGATTAGTTTCCTTATCTTCTTCTTCGGTTTCGGCTTCGGTGTTTGTGCCGGTTGAAGTTGTCCTTGGCGGTTGATTGCTTAGATGTAACAGGATATTCGTTACACTATCCCAGACAGCGCCGAGTAGATGTAGGCTCCAGCCGTAGATTTGATGTAATGCATATCCGTGGAGTGCTGTGTCCAGCGTGAACTTGATTAGCTTCACGGTGATCCAAAGACCCAGGATTCCTGCACTGAACGTTCCGAAACCTGTGAAGACTCCCCACAGTTTGTTCCAGGTTGAATTGGCGATCTTCTCTAGAGCAGCTTCGTCGAGTAGGTTCACGAATGATATCCCTTGTTTTTCTGCGTCTTGACCTGGTCATGCTTCTAGCGATAGTGTTTAATACAGCGGGTTTTTCGACGGGAAACATGATGTGATCTCGTAATTTGTCTAATTCTTCCGTTGAGTATATGCCAGACGTGGCTAGTGATTCGGGATTTGAATAAGTCCAACTATTTTGCGTCGCGGGTTGCAATTCTTTAGGTGGTATTGTTGAGGCTGCATTAGGCGATATTTTGTACCATATCCCATCCAATTGGTACATGTTTGGTACGTAAGGATTGCAATCATGTTGCGTTCCTGTCTTTAACAAAATATGGGTTTTTGGTGCCATAAATAGCGAATGATTTCCCCTAGATACAGGTAATTGTTGATAACAATGTCGGGTTTCGCGTCGCTTTACTGTGACGGGTACGCATTTTACAATATGGATTACTTCTCCTGCTACTATCGACATGTGGCCTGGGCCGTTCATGACTTGGTACGCGAAGTCTTCCGGTACTATTTTTGCTAACGTTAATGCGTTTTCAAGCATTTGTTTTTCTACTTGACATTGTTGCATTATAACATCTCTGTATAGTTTTGTCATTTGTGTTTTGATATGCTTTTCTAGGTAAATGAATTTACTATTGACATATGTAAAGATGTCTAAGTTATTGACTGCGATTGGTTTTCTTAAAGCAAACGATTCTCCTGGTTTAGTTTCTAAAATGAATAATTTTGGATGCTCGGTTTTGGTGATTATATAATTACAGATTTTAATTTGCCCTTTCTTTGTTAAGGCAAAGGTAATGTCTTGAGTCGTAATAGCGTAGATTTCCGTATTTTCTGTTTGATTGTCAAAGATTTTGTTTGCTTTTCCTTCAAATAAAACGTCGTAATTATTAAATTTACATTGATTGTTTGGAATGGAGTTCCAAAATGTATTTCCTCCTTCTAAGTCCATGCAAAAACCGTCGGATAGTGTACATTGTGTGCCAGAAAGTAACGTGATTTTATTGCTTTCTGATCTACTAGTTGCGAAATAATCTCTGAGCGTGATTTTTACGATGGCTTGAACAATGACGTTTTCCCAAGAGCCGTAAGGGTCTGAGTAGAAAACGCCGTCGCAATCTCCATTGGGTTTAATTTCTCCGGCAATTGTAACGCTTTTTGTTACGGTGCTATTCGCGAGAAGGCCTGTTATTAAATCCTTCTGACCGAAATTTAACCCGCGCGTTAAATGCATTTTTAAACATGCGTCAGAGCTTATTTCCATTACATAGTCCATTCTTCCATGCGTTACTGCTGATAAGTGGGAAAGCAAACCGCATCGGAATATCGTTCTATCTATTTCGACTTTACATTGCATTACATGTGTGTTTGAGAATTCTGATAATTGTAGAAGTTGAATATACTTTTCTTCTACATGAGGTTTCTGAGAGGGAATCTTACATTCACCAATTGATTTTAAAGACATTGTAGTTATATTCATATTAGGAGAACCGCAGTCATAGGCAATTAGAGCATTGGTAAGAGAAAAATAGAAGAAAATGATGTAGATATACATGTTGATTGGATCTTCAGATCTGTGAACAAAGAAAGAGAATTATTTGTTCGATTTTATGAGGCCGTGGAACTATGGCCGTAAGATAATTTTAATCGGTTCGGGTGAACTACTTTTTCTCGATTATGTATACGGATTTTAATGTTTCCGTCTGTTAGGACTTGTGTGATTTCGTAAGGTCCTTCGTACTGATCGCTAAATTTTCCCGGTCTGTTGCCTTTTAATAAATAGACCCAGTCGCGTACTTGAAAATTTCGAGCGTTTTGTTTCCTATCGTAGTACTCCTTTGATTTCTCTTTAGCCTTGTCGGAGTTAATTTTTGCAAATTCCCTGATTGAATGTAGTTTGTCTATGAGATTGGAAATGTATTCAGGGTATGTTTCGTCTGGATGTAAGGTTTTATCGATCGGGGATTTCGGAGTCCTCCCGTAAATTAATTCGTAAGGCGTGAATTTAGTAGCTTCGTGAACACTGGTATTGTAACTGAACATGCAAAGCTCGATTAATTCGTCCCATTCGTGGTGCGTATCTACGAAATGTTTTAGGTACTCGATCAGGACGTGATGGCTTCTCTCGAGGGAACCATTTGTTTGCGGATGGAAAGCAGTGGACTTTAGCTGTTTTATTCCGAGCAGCTTGGTTAAGGATCTCGTAAAGGATCCGATGAATGGCGTTCCTTGGTCAGTGAGAATAGAAGTAGGAATCCCGAATTGACAGATGAAGCGTTTAAGGAAAGCACCTGCTATTTGAACTGAAGTGGCCTCTCGTAGTGGTATAGCCATGGAATATTTCGTTAGGTTGTCTTGTATGGTTAGCAGGTAGTTGTTATCGCGGGCGGTGTTTGGCAGAGGTCCGACGATATCGAGGGCTACCTTATGGAACGGCTCAGGTGGCGTATCCGTGATTAACATCGGCTGCTTGGTCTTTACACGAGTTAGTTTTCGTTTTTGACAACTGCCGCATTGACGTACGAAACTCCTTATATCATGTTTCATTCCTTCCCAGAAATATTTATCCTTGATACGCGCGTATGTTTTAGTCATTCCTTTATGTCCTCCGATTACCGTGCTATGATTTTCTTGTATAATCTCCAGTATGTCTTCGCGGAATGGAATTTTTATCTCGTTCGAATGTACGTATATTTTGACGTCTCGTAATGATAGGTTTTGTAGTTCAGTCTGTAAGGTATTCCAAGGGGTGGTAAGTATTCCCTTTGGAGATTCGGAGATTGAAATTCTTGTTTGATTATCATGTTTTAATAACTCGTATAGGGTATTAAAAGCTTGCTTCAATGATTCGGTGCTTTGTATTGCTATTAAATAATAGAACTTTGATTTATTTTGAATTCTTGTAATCTCTCCCGACTGTAAATTTGTTGGATCAAATTTAATAATCTTGTGAGTATAGAGCAGTTGGCTTCCTGTATCGACAGGTTGTCCTTTACAGTCTACGAAACATATTGCAGTATTCACTTGTAAGAAGTTGTTACGTGTTCGAATGTACTTTGGTTCTGTTGATTTGAATGTTTCGATTTGATCTGGAGGTTCTTCCTCGTCCTGAATTGAATTAGTCTCTTCTGTCTCTTCTTCTTGAATTTCAGGAATAGTTTGTGGGTTTGTTAACCTTGCATTAATAAATGGACTATCGAAAATATCTTCCGTGGATGTTTCACTGTCAGGTTCTATCTCTGTTAATGGAAATGTGCAAATCTCTGGTGGATTTCTTGAAAGGGCGTCGGCGTTGCTGTTAGCCTTGCCTTGCTTGTAGACGATATTGTATTCGTATTCGTCTAATTTAAATCTCCAACGTAATAGACGAGATGTAGGGTCTTTGACTTTATGTAGCCAGACTAGTGGACGATGATCCGTAAGAAGTGTGAATTTCTTCCCATAGATGTACGGTCGAAAATGATTTACTGCGTAGACTATTGCTAGTAGTTCTTTTTCAATAGTTGAATAGTTTTTCTCGGCTCCATTTAATAAACGAGACGCATAGGCTATTGGTAGATCTTTACCGACGGGTCCCTGGCTGAGAACAGCGCCGACTGCGTATCCCGAGGCGTCTGTCGTTAAGTTAAACGTTTCGTTAAAGTCCGGATATTGGAGTATTGGTTGTTCGCAAAGAATATTTCTTAGTGTTTCGAAAGCGTTCTGTTGTGGCGTCGTCCACGCGAAATCATTGTTTTTCTTTAGTAGTTCCGTTAAAGGTTTTGCCGTTTTAGAATAGTCCATGATAAATCTTCGATAATAACCTGTTAGTCCTAGAAACTGTTTAATATGTTTGGCGTTTTTTGGAATAGGAAAATTTTGTACTGCTTCTATTTTTCGTGGGTCGGGTTGAACACCGTTTTCAGTAATTATGTGTCCAAGGTAGGTAACTTCCTTTCGTAGAAATTCGCATTTATCCGGTTGTAGTTGAAGGTTCGCTTTACGAAGGCGTTCTATGAGCTTCCGGAATTTGATTCCGTGTTCTTCTAGGGATTTTGCGTATATTACGATGTCGTCCAGATAAACAAACATTTCATTGCCTTGCAAACCTGTTAAGGTTTGATCCATCAATCGCTGAAACGTGGCGGGTGCGTTCTTCAATCCAAATGGCATTCGGTTATATTCGAAGTGACCATGCGGCGTAGAAAAAGCAGTTTTATTTTTGTCTAGTGGATCCATTGGTATTTGGTGGAATCCTGAGGCTAAGTCGAAAATTGAAAAGTATTTTGCTCCGCCTAGTTGATCGAGGATTTCTGTGATGTTTGGCAGAGGGTAGGCGTCGCCTTTTGTTTTTTCGTTCAATGTTCGAAAATCTATAACTAATCGCCAGCGTTTATTTCCTTGCGAATCGGGTTTTTTTGGAACTACCCATAGTGGTGAATTGTATGCGGAATCTGATTCTTGTATTATACCTTGGTTTAGCATGTCCGAGACTTGTCTCTGGATTTCTTCTTTATGTACCGGCGGGTAGCGGTATTGCTTCGTATTAATTGGCGTATCGTCAACCGTAATTATTTTGTGATGTGCCTTTGTAGTGGCTTCCAGTGCTTCGTCTGGTAAGTGGAATCTGTCTGCGAATTCCGTTATTAACTTTTCCGCTTCGTTGCGTTCCTCGGAGTTCAAGTGCTCGAGTCGTAGTAACGGAAGTAATTCTTTTACTCGTTTTGGAGTGTGAGTGCTTGTAGAATTGGAAGACGTATCCTTTGAAGTAAAAGAGTGTAGAACTGGGACGATCTCGACGACCCGTTCATTTTTCTTTGATACTAAGGAGAGAGAATCGCTTCGAGTGGCATTTGGTTCTAAACTCTCGACCTCGGTGAGAGATGAATTTTTATTTGAACTAATGGCTTGAAGTTCTGGCTTTGCTTCGGGAACTTTGTTCGTTTCGCGTTTTGCCGTCTGTCTCTTCTGTTCCTTTTGATGGTGTCTTCCTTTTGAATTTTTGAAAAAGTGCTTCTGCTTTTCCTTGCTTTGAGGATTCTTGCGATCCGAATTAGAAGTAGCTTCTCGTGAGCTAGTGATTTTGGAAAAATGCTTCAGTTTTTCCTTGCGTGGTGGATTCCCTTGATCCGAAATAGAAGTAGCTTCTCGTGAGCTAGTGATTTTGGAAAAATGCTTCAGTTTTTCCTTGCGTGGTGGATTCCCTTGATCCGAAATAGAAGTTGCTGCTGGTGAGCATGTGTTTTCAGCCGTATTTGGGGCTGCTATTTCTTCCAGCCTTTGTAGTTGTACGGGAGGAAAGATTAGCGTGATATCTTCACTGCCGGTATTGATAGCATAGAGTTCTGCTTTACCGTTATAGTTGTTCACAATTGCGTTACCCAAAAGAATTTGCGAGTCTGTTTTTAGGCTTGGCATGTAGCCTTCATTTGGAGAGTCGTTCGTTAAAGATATGAATACTAATTTCGAAGTACGGGCAGGTAGTTTAATTACGTTATCTTGAAGAAATGGAATAGTTTTATCGTGAAGAATTAAGCACTGTTGTTCGTAATCTATACTGGCTGCGGCTGCCTTTAAGTAAGGTGTTCCGATTATACCTTCTTGATGCATAGGAAAGTCGTCCGGTACGACGTGGAATTTTGAAATTATACCAAACATATTCACAAATACATGTCCTAACGTTGATACTGTGCCTGTGGTTATTCCGCGAATTTTAACTGAACCTTTGTAATATTCTTCTTTGTTTCGATAGAGTTTATCTTTAATTAAATTCACTCCTGCTCCTGTATCGATCATAAAAATGATAGGTGGGTTTTCTGGCTTTGAAATTAGTATTGACGGTGCTTCGTTCGGGCAATCTATTGTGTAGACGGTATTTGTTCCTCTATGGGACCTATGACGCGGACTCTCGGTGATAATTCCTCTCGGCGTGCGTCGTTCGGCGAGAGGGAAGCTCCGTTTCCCGAATTTGGTCGACTATTCTGCTGTTCGTTGTATCGTTTCTTACGACACTCATCTATTGTGTGTCCTTTGAAGTTGCAGTATTGGCATACTTTTTGCGACGTATTTCGTGGTGATGGAGTCTCCTGGAATGCGTTTCCCTTGGACGAGTTGCCTCGTGGTGCGTTTCTTTCCTTTAGCCAGCAAGTTTCGGCAGAATGACCCGGTTTGTTGCAAAAGAAACAGTTTCCTCGCGGTCGCTGTGGTCGTACAGCATTCTCTTCGGATCTATACGCTCGGTCGACGTCCTTCTTAATTCGCTCATGCAATTGTTGAATGAGGTAGCTTTCGGATTCGGCCTCTATCGCGGAGCGAATGGCGTCGTCTAAAGTGCGCTGAATGGATGGGTTTATGCGTATGCTCCTTTTCAGACCGCGCGAGAAACATTTGATTGCCTCTATTTCCGTATCATATCGAAACGCTGTGTTTTCTTCTCTGGTAATACGAGTATGTGTCTCGATTATGTCGTCGAGAAGGTTGTGACGGTCGCGTCACCCGGCACCCTTACATACACACATATACATATATACATATATATACATTTGTACATGAGCCTTCCAGAACATAGCCTTTACTAGGAAACCCTCTAAAAGAGAACAAGTAACTTAAAGAACAGAGCCTTCACTAGGAAACTCCCTAAAAGAGAACAAGTAGCTTAAACTCGTTACTAAAGCAATACGATACTCTGGAAGCCTCATCAAAGCTACGGAAGTCATTACTCACTTAAGAGATAAGATACCAAACCAAGCTACGGAAGTCATTACTCACTTAAGAGATAAGATACCAAACCAAGCTACGGAAGTCATTACTCACTTAAGAAATAAGATACCGCTCTAATGAACTAAAACTCTGTACAGGAAATTATAAAATCCTTCTAAGGTAAGAGAGTACTTGAACTTCGACCAAGGCTCTTCGCAACAAACCATATATGGAGCTTCGACCAAGGCTTCTTCGCAACAGCCATAAAAGGCTCGTACAATTTAACAGAAAGGTTTTTAACTACCTCTCCGAAATCGTAAAAGTTATACCCTGCATTCGTATGACACACGCTACAAAGTCCACTTTTCTCCGAGTATAAATACGGGCCCCTTTGCCCAGTAAAGTCAGTAACGCGGTAGTTAGCAGTACAGTAACCAGTAACGGAGTAGTACAGCAAGAAGTAAGGAGTCAAACGCGAAGTAACTCGATAGTCGGAAGAGTAAGAGTCAGTAGAAGTAACGAAGAATCAAACGCGAATCTAATATAACGCAGAGTGTGTCAAACGAATCAGGACAACGAGATCCATACGTAAGTTTAACCATTTGTACTTTAAGCCCAGCAATACCTGGCACATTGTAACGCACCATTGCATATATTAAATATATATATTTTTATACTTATGTTTAACCTGACATAAAGACTTTACACCACTGTTATCCTGCATGAACTGCATAATCTACGGAACGTAGATTCTAACGCATATGAATTGAACTTAGACTCTAACGCGTATTACCTTTGAAATTATAACGAGAATAAGAACGAGTCCCTACGTACCTCGAACATTCATTGAACATCACAGAGTTTCCCTTTGTACTTTAGTACTTAACCATAGCGAAACGATCCCCTACTTTAGTTACGACACCTCACGTACAGGCTCACGGTGAAGATAATCTCTTTTGATCAACGGTCTGATTTTCTACCTCACGAATCTTACAAACTCACGGTTTAATTCTCTATCGTACCAACCTAGAGTAACGGATACCATCACCATATCAACGCGAGATAAGAAAAGATCCACACGTAGAAACTTTAGACACCGACCTTACCGATCTGGGATCACGAGTATTCTACTCTTACCATCCGCAGTCTAAGGATCGAAAGATCATTGAATTTTGTATTAACCAACAGCCAGCGCGGGGCCGTGACACGATTTTTGGTGGCAGCGGTGGGATCTGTTTTTCGCTGCCAGAATAAAAACCTCTTTTCATTAACGTTAAAATCTGGTTAGGAGAGATCCTCTACGCTTGTTCAATATGCCTATCACACTAAAAGACAATGAAACCACAACACAAATCCAAGCTCGTCGCGAATACGCACCGACGCAAAGCCCCACAATTGCCAGTGGCGGTACACCACCACTTATACCGGGACTCGCTAGTACTTCAGGCACCGAAGCCATCATTATTCCTCAAATTACAATCAAAGACGCGATCGAAGCCGTACCAACGTTCGACGGAAGAGCACAAACATTCAGGGCATTTTCCGAAGGTTGCAAGGATGCTAAGGACATGATTCCTCCCCATGCAGAAATAAATCTAGTCAAATTAATTAAAAATCGCCTAAGAGGTAACGCTAAACATGTAGTTACCGGAAAAAGCTTCGTGACCATTGACTCCTTACTCGAATATTTGCAACACCGGTTCTCACCTCCAAAATCAATCTCCTGCCTACAAGGACAGTTAGGGACAATTACGCAATTCCCCTCAGAAGATGTAATTTCCTTCAGTTGCCGAGTGCAACACCTTCTCGACGACATAATCGAGACACATACTCGTATTACCAGAGAAGAAAACACAGCGTTTCGATATGATACGGAAATAGAGGCAATCAAATGTTTCTCGCGCGGTCTGAAAAGGAGCATACGCATAAACCCATCCATTCAGCGCACTTTAGACGACGCCATTCGCTCCGCGATAGAGGCCGAATCCGAAAGCTACCTCATTCAACAATTGCATGAGCGAATTAAGAAGGACGTCGACCGAGCGTATAGATCCGAAGAGAATGCTGTACGACCACAGCGACCGCGAGGAAACTGTTTCTTTTGCAACAAACCGGGTCATTCTGCCGAAACTTGCTGGCTAAAGGAAAGAAACGCACCACGAGGCAACTCGTCCAAGGGAAACGCATTCCAGGAGACTCCATCACCACGAAATACGTCACAAAAAGTATGCCAATACTGCAACTTCAAAGGACACACAATAGATGAGTGTCGTAAGAAACGATACAACGAACAGCAGAATAGCCGACCAAATTCGGGAAACGGAGCTTCCCTCTCGCCGAACGACGCACGCCGAGAGGAATTATCACCGAGAGTCCGCGTCATAGGTCCCATAGAGGAACAAATACCGTCTACACAATAGATTGCCCGAACGAAGCACCGTCAATACTAATTTCAAAGCCAGAAAACCCACCTATCATTTTTATGATCGATACAGGAGCAGGAGTGAATTTAATTAAAGATAAACTCTATCGAAACAAAGAAGAATATTACAAAGGTTCAGTTAAAATTCGCGGAATAACCACAGGCACAGTATCAACTTTAGGACATGTATTTGTGAATATTTTTGGTATAATTTCAAAATTCCACGTCGTACCGGACGACTTTCCTATGCATCAAGAAGGTATAATCGGAACACCTTACTTAAAGGCAGCCGCAGCCAGTATAGATTACGAACAACAGTGCTTAATTCTTCACGATAAAACTATTCCATTTCTTCAAGATAACGTAATTAAACTACCTGCCCGTACTTCGAAATTAGTATTCATATCTTTAACGAACGACTCTCCAAATGAAGGCTACATGCCAAGCCTAAAAACAGACTCGCAAATTCTTTTGGGTAATGCAATTGTGAACAACTATAACGGTAAAGCAGAACTCTATGCTATCAATACCGGCAGTGAAGATATCACGCTAATCTTTCCTCCCGTACGACTACAAAGGTTGGAAGAAATAGCAGCCCCAAATACGGCTAAAAACACATGCTCACCAGCAGCAACTTCTATTTCGGATCAAGAGAATCCACCACGCAAGGAAAAACTGAAGCATTTTTCCAAAATCACTAGCTCACGAGAAGCTACTTCTATTTCGGATCAAGGGAATCCACCACGCAAGGAAAAACTGAAGCATTTTTCCAAAATCACTAGCTCACGAGAAGCTACTTCTAATTCGGATCGCAAGAATCCTCAAAGCAAGGAAAAGCAGAAGCACTCTTTCAAAAATTCAAAAGGAAGACACCATCAAAAGGAACAGAAGAGACAGACGGCAAAACGCGAAACGAACAAAGTTCCCGAAGCAAAGCCAGAACTTCAAGCCATTAGTTCAAATAAAAATTCATCTCTCACCGAGGTCGAGAGTTTAGAACCAAATGCCACTCGAAGCGATTCTCTCTCCTTAGTATCAAAGAAAAATGAACGGGTCGTCGAGATCGTCCCAGTTCTACACTCTTTTACTTCAAAGGATACATCTTCCAATTCTACAAGCACTCACACTCCAAAACGAGTAAAAGAATTACTTCCGTTACTACGACTCGAGCACTTGAACTCCGAGGAACGCAACGAAGCGGAAAAGTTAATAACGGAATTCGCAGACAGATTCCACTTACCAGACGAAGCACTGGAAGCCACTACAAAGGCGCATCACAAAATAATTACGGTTGACGATACGCCAATTAATACGAAGCAATACCGCTACCCGCCGGTACATAAAGAAGAAATCCAGAGACAAGTCTCGGACATGCTAAACCAAGGTATAATACAAGAATCAGATTCCGCATACAATTCACCACTATGGGTAGTTCCAAAAAAACCCGATTCGCAAGGAAATAAACGCTGGCGATTAGTTATAGATTTTCGAACATTGAACGAAAAAACAAAAGGCGACGCCTACCCTCTGCCAAACATCACAGAAATCCTCGATCAACTAGGCGGAGCAAAATACTTTTCAATTTTCGACTTAGCCTCAGGATTCCACCAAATACCAATGGATCCACTAGACAAAAATAAAACTGCTTTTTCTACGCCGCATGGTCACTTCGAATATAACCGAATGCCATTTGGATTGAAGAACGCACCCGCCACGTTTCAGCGATTGATGGATCAAACCTTAACAGGTTTGCAAGGCAATGAAATGTTTGTTTATCTGGACGACATCGTAATATACGCAAAATCCCTAGAAGAACACGGAATCAAATTCCGGAAGCTCATAGAACGCCTTCGTAAAGCGAACCTTCAACTACAACCGGATAAATGCGAATTTCTACGAAAGGAAGTTACCTACCTTGGACACATAATTACTGAAAACGGTGTTCAACCCGACCCACGAAAAATAGAAGCAGTACAAAATTTTCCTACTCCAAAAAACGCCAAACATATTAAACAGTTTCTAGGACTAACAGGTTATTATCGAAGATTTATCATGGACTATTCTAAAACGGCAAAACCTTTAACGGAACTACTAAAGAAAAACAATGATTTCGCGTGGACGACGCCACAACAGAACGCTTTCGAAACACTAAGAAATATTCTTTGCGAACAACCAATACTCCAATATCCGGACTTTAACGAAACGTTTAACTTAACGACAGACGCCTCGGGATACGCAGTCGGCGCTGTTCTCAGCCAGGGACCCGTCGGTAAAGATCTACCAATAGCCTATGCGTCTCGTTTATTAAATGGAGCCGAGAAAAACTATTCAACTATTGAAAAAGAACTACTAGCAATAGTCTACGCAGTAAATCATTTTCGACCGTACATCTATGGGAAGAAATTCACACTTCTTACGGATCATCGTCCACTAGTCTGGCTACATAAAGTCAAAGACCCTACATCTCGTCTATTACGTTGGAGATTTAAATTAGACGAATACGAATACAATATCGTCTACAAGCAAGGCAAGGCTAACAGCAACGCCGACGCCCTTTCAAGAAATCCACCAGAGATTTGCACATTCCCATTAACAGAAATAGAACCTGACAGTGAAACATCCACAGAAGATATTTTCGATAGTCCATTTATTAATGCAAGGTTAACAAACCCACAAACTATTCCTGAAATTCAAGAAGAAGAGACAGAAGAGACTAATTCAATTCAGGACGAGGAAGAACCTCCGGATCAAATCGAAACATTCAAATCAACAGAACCAAAGTACATTCGAACACGTAACAACTTCTTACAAGCGAATACTGCAATATGTTTCGTAGACTGTAAAGGACAACCTGTCGATACAGGAAGCCAACTGCTCTATACTCACAAGATTATTAAATTTGATCCAACAAATTTACAGTCGGGAGAGATTACAAGAATTCAAAATAAATCAAAGTTCTATTATTTAATAGCAATACAAAGCACCGAATCATTGAAGCAAGCTTTTAATACCCTATACGAGTTATTAAAACATGATAATCAAACAAGAATTTCAATCTCCGAATCTCCAAAGGGAATACTTACCACCCCTTGGAATACCTTACAGACTGAACTACAAAACCTATCATTACGAGACGTCAAAATATACGTACATTCGAACGAGATAAAAATTCCATTCCGCGAAGACATACTGGAGATTATACAAGAAAATCATAGCACGGTAATCGGAGGACATAAAGGAATGACTAAAACATACGCGCGTATCAAGGATAAATATTTCTGGGAAGGAATGAAACATGATATAAGGAGTTTCGTACGTCAATGCGGCAGTTGTCAAAAACGAAAACTAACTCGTGTAAAGACCAAGCAGCCGATGTTAATCACGGATACGCCACCTGAGCCGTTCCATAAGGTAGCCCTCGATATCGTCGGACCTCTGCCAAACACCGCCCGCGATAACAACTACCTGCTAACCATACAAGACAACCTAACGAAATATTCCATGGCTATACCACTACGAGAGGCCACTTCAGTTCAAATAGCAGGTGCTTTCCTTAAACGCTTCATCTGTCAATTCGGGATTCCTACTTCTATTCTCACTGACCAAGGAACGCCATTCATCGGATCCTTTACGAGATCCTTAACCAAGCTGCTCGGAATAAAACAGCTAAAGTCCACTGCTTTCCATCCGCAAACAAATGGTTCCCTCGAGAGAAGCCATCACGTCCTGATCGAGTACCTAAAACATTTCGTAGATACGCACCACGAATGGGACGAATTAATCGAGCTTTGCATGTTCAGTTACAATACCAGTGTTCACGAAGCTACTAAATTCACGCCTTACGAATTAATTTACGGGAGGACTCCGAAATCCCCGATCGATAAAACCTTACATCCAGACGAAACATACCCTGAATACATTTCCAATCTCATAGACAAACTACATTCAATCAGGGAATTTGCAAAAATTAACTCCGACAAGGCTAAAGAGAAATCAAAGGAGTACTACGATAGGAAACAAAACGCTCGAAATTTTCAAGTACGCGACTGGGTCTATTTATTAAAAGGCAACAGACCGGGAAAATTTAGCGATCAGTACGAAGGACCTTACGAAATCACACAAGTCCTAACAGACGGAAACATTAAAATCCGTATACATAATCGAGAAAAAGTAGTTCACCCGAACCGATTAAAATTATCTTACGGCCATAGTTCCACGGCCTCATAAAATCGAACAAATAATTCTCTTTCTTTGTTCACAGATCTGAAGATCCAATCAACATGTACATCTATATCATTTTCTTCTATTTTTCTCTTACCAATGCTCTAATTGCCTATGACTGCGGTTCTCCTAATATGAATATAACTACCATGTCTTTAAAATCAATTGGTGAATGTAAGATTCCCTCTCAGAAACCTCATGTAGAAGAAAAGTATATTCAACTTCTACAATTATCAGAATTCTCAAACACACATGTAATGCAATGTAAAGTCGAAATAGATAGAACGATATTCCGATGCGGTTTGCTTTCCCATTTATCAGCAGTAACGCATGGAAGAATGGACTATGTAATGGAAATAAGCTCTGACGCATGTTTAAAAATGCATTTAACCCGCGCGTTTAATTTCGGTCAGAAGGATTTAATAACAGGCCTTCTCGCGAATAGCACCGTAACAAAAAGCGTTACAATTGCCGGAGAAATTAAACCCAATGGAGATTGCGACGGCGTTTTCTACTCAGACCCTTACGGCTCTTGGGAAAACGTCATTGTTCAAGCCATCGTAAAAATCACGCTCAGAGATTATTTCGCAACTAGTAGATCAGAAAGCAATAAAATCACGTTACTTTCTGGCACACAATGTACACTATCCGACGGTTTTTGCATGGACTTAGAAGGAGGAAATACATTTTGGAACTCCATTCCAAACAATCAATGTAAATTTAATAATTACGACGTTTTATTT
Source organism: Nysson spinosus (assembly GCA_910591585.2). Lineage (NCBI taxonomy): Eukaryota > Metazoa > Arthropoda > Insecta > Hymenoptera > Crabronidae > Nysson > Nysson spinosus. The sequence goes on along the minus strand of CAJUYC020000095.1, from coordinate 105,132 downwards.
GAAGGAAAAGCAAACAAAATCTTTGACAATCAAACAGAAAATACGGAAATCTACGCTATTACGACTCAAGACATTACCTTTGCCTTAACAAAGAAAGGGCAAATTAAAATCTGTAATTATATAATCACCAAAACCGAGCATCCAAAATTATTCATTTTAGAAACTAAACCAGGAGAATCGTTTGCTTTAAGAAAACCAATCGCAGTCAATAACTTAGACATCTTTACATATGTCAATAGTAAATTCATTTACCTAGAAAAGCATATCAAAACACAAATGACAAAACTATACAGAGATGTTATAATGCAACAATGTCAAGTAGAAAAACAAATGCTTGAAAACGCATTAACGTTAGCAAAAATAGTACCGGAAGACTTCGCGTACCAAGTCATGAACGGCCCAGGCCACATGTCGATAGTAGCAGGAGAAGTAATCCATATTGTAAAATGCGTACCCGTCACAGTAAAGCGACGCGAAACCCGACATTGTTATCAACAATTACCTGTATCTAGGGGAAATCATTCGCTATTTATGGCACCAAAAACCCATATTTTGTTAAAGACAGGAACGCAACACGATTGCAATCCTTACGTACCAAACATGTACCAATTGGATGGGATATGGTACAAAATATCGCCTAATGCAGCCTCAACAATACCACCTAAAGAATTGCAACCCGCGACGCAAAATAGTTGGACTTATACAAATCCCGAATCACTAGCCACGTCTGGCATATACTCAACGGAAGAATTAGACAAATTACGAGATCACATCATGTTTCCCGTCGAAAAACCCGCTGTATTAAACACTATCGCTAGAAGCATGACCGGTCAAGACGCAGAAAAACAAGGGATATCATTCGTGAACCTACTCGACGAAGCTGCTCTAGAGAAGATCGCCAATTCAACCTGGAACAAACTGTGGGGAGTCTTCACAGGTTTCGGAACGTTCAGTGCAGGAATCCTGGGTCTTTGGATCACCGTGAAGCTAATCAAATTCACGCTGGACACAGCACTCCACGGATATGCATTACATCAAATCTACGGCTGGAGCCTACATCTACTCGGCGCTGTCTGGGATAGTGTAACGAATATCCTGTTACATCTAAGCAATCAACCGCCAAGGACAACTTCAACCGGCACAAACACCGAAGCCGAAACCGAAGAAGAAGATAAGGAAACTAATCACAAAACTCCAACCACACCGCCAACCATCGAACCACTCGAGCAGGCAAGTATACAGGGTCAAGCGGTATATTACACGCGGATCGAATAATCGACCTCCACGAAGTCGAGTAATGTTTAATTCTTCCATCCACCTCGAAAAATTATCGCGCTATGCGTTGCGTCTCAGCTAGCAAAGATAATCTAGAAACTAATACGATAAGTAGGCGAGCGACTGCAATGTTTAACTTTCTCATCCGCCGAAAAACCTTATCATCGCACAGCTGCGCTACAGCTGCCGAACTACTTCCAAGAAAACTAACTCGATAAGGGATATTTCTAGCTCCCATACGCTTCGAATTTTATCGTACTAACCGGTATCACGACCAAACCAAAACTTCCTACCGGGCAACATCTAAGACCCGATAAGACAGGGAAATGAATAGGGGCAGTACCTACGTTTCTAACATATATAAAAAGGGTCTACAACAAGAGACACCACACCAGTCTAAAAGCCTCTGTCACCTCGACAACTTCTAAGACGCTTTCTAAGACAATTAATACGAAGATGCCAGTCACCGTGGAATGGGTCATGGACAACGCCACAACAATCGCAGCCATCATCAACGCTGCTCCAGCTGTTCGAGAACTCGCAGACAGTACCTCGTCCAATGCAGGATACGTATATATGGACTCGCGAAGGCAGCAATACCCGATGCCGGCAAGGATCAAGCCAATATCCAGATACGAAGACGAATCGATAGATGAAATCAATCTGGATTTGTCATGGATGGACACCGACCACATTCAGGCCGATCTACTAGACGGGACGATCGAGGAAATTCTACGCGAAGTAGAAAACCTCCACACTAAGGAACGGATCATCGAGAAGGAACACTCGGAGATAGAGTCACCCCGTTGGCGCTTGCCCACTCCTACAAATTGTCCTTCTCCTAACAGTTTGACCTCCACCGAATCAGGGAACGGATCCTACCCGACGGCACCTGGAAGCCCCGAGATGATAGACATCTCCGCATCCGAAGATGAAGGACCAGAGCTGTATGAACAACCTCCACCACCCAGACAATACACCACGGAAGACACCGCAGATACCTCCACAAGGGACGTCATGCAGCCAATACCAGTACAGGCGTACAATATACCACCAGCACCTCCAGTACCGATGCATCAGGAACCACCACCTTTCATGGATGACGTCATAATGGTAGCATCATACGATGTACCGATCGCACCGGCAATGGCTGTACATCAGGGACCGTACTACTATAGCGACACCCTGAGGAACCGCAACACGCTGTACGCGCAATACCAATCTCAGGTAGCACAGCAAGAAGAAATAGTGAGTACAACGTCATGCAGTGTTCCAACCTTGTTCGGAATATTTTGCCGATGGTCATGTATGCAAGGCACCCATCAAAATGGTACAGTAGAATCAAACAGCTTGGATTATATCCAATATTAAATATTGCGCCCCAAAATATTCATTCTCCCGTGTTTTTATTTTCTATTTAATAATTAATAAAAAAAAAAAAAATCGTTCTATTATTTTTGGTTTGAACATGATACTTTATACACATATCTTTATTAATTTATTATTGCGTGCGATCTTTATAATAAGTATGACAAAAATTGTAACCTTACTTACTAACATTAATATAAAATAAATTATTGCTATAGTCCATATGCATACTGCATTCCAATACCTGAAAAATAAAAAAAAAAATTATTATTATTTTCTTTACAAATACATACATATATATATATACGTCTCAGTCAAAAATCTAGAACCTTTTGACTTCTAACTTGACTTTTCAATCAACTTTCAATGAAACTATAATTAATTAATTGGATAATCCGGATTAACTCTATAATCCAATTAGCAAAAAATTTTTTCCGCCCCCACGTGGGCCCGGCCTGCAGTATATGCTTACTAACCTCACATGCGGACAAATTGTAAAGGGAAGAATTTTTCCTGCCTTTCGAATTCTGGAAAAATTCTTTCTTAGGGGGGGAGGTGTGACGGTCGCGTCACCCGGCACCCTTACATACACACATATACATATATACATATATATACATTTGTACATGAGCCTTCCAGAACATAGCCTTTACTAGGAAACCCTCTAAAAGAGAACAAGTAACTTAAAGAACAGAGCCTTCACTAGGAAACTCCCTAAAAGAGAACAAGTAGCTTAAACTCGTTACTAAAGCAATACGATACTCTGGAAGCCTCATCAAAGCTACGGAAGTCATTACTCACTTAAGAGATAAGATACCAAACCAAGCTACGGAAGTCATTACTCACTTAAGAGATAAGATACCAAACCAAGCTACGGAAGTCATTACTCACTTAAGAAATAAGATACCGCTCTAATGAACTAAAACTCTGTACAGGAAATTATAAAATCCTTCTAAGGTAAGAGAGTACTTGAACTTCGACCAAGGCTCTTCGCAACAAACCATATATGGAGCTTCGACCAAGGCTTCTTCGCAACAGCCATAAAAGGCTCGTACAATTTAACAGAAAGGTTTTTAACTACCTCTCCGAAATCGTAAAAGTTATACCCTGCATTCGTATGACACACGCTACAAAGTCCACTTTTCTCCGAGTATAAATACGGGCCCCTTTGCCCAGTAAAGTCAGTAACGCGGTAGTTAGCAGTACAGTAACCAGTAACGGAGTAGTACAGCAAGAAGTAAGGAGTCAAACGCGAAGTAACTCGATAGTCGGAAGAGTAAGAGTCAGTAGAAGTAACGAAGAATCAAACGCGAATCTAATATAACGCAGAGTGTGTCAAACGAATCAGGACAACGAGATCCATACGTAAGTTTAACCATTTGTACTTTAAGCCCAGCAATACCTGGCACATTGTAACGCACCATTGCATATATTAAATATATATATTTTTATACTTATGTTTAACCTGACATAAAGACTTTACACCACTGTTATCCTGCATGAACTGCATAATCTACGGAACGTAGATTCTAACGCATATGAATTGAACTTAGACTCTAACGCGTATTACCTTTGAAATTATAACGAGAATAAGAACGAGTCCCTACGTACCTCGAACATTCATTGAACATCACAGAGTTTCCCTTTGTACTTTAGTACTTAACCATAGCGAAACGATCCCCTACTTTAGTTACGACACCTCACGTACAGGCTCACGGTGAAGATAATCTCTTTTGATCAACGGTCTGATTTTCTACCTCACGAATCTTACAAACTCACGGTTTAATTCTCTATCGTACCAACCTAGAGTAACGGATACCATCACCATATCAACGCGAGATAAGAAAAGATCCACACGTAGAAACTTTAGACACCGACCTTACCGATCTGGGATCACGAGTATTCTACTCTTACCATCCGCAGTCTAAGGATCGAAAGATCATTGAATTTTGTATTAACCAACAGCCAGCGCGGGGCCGTGACAAGGTGTTGCACTCGGCAACTGAAGGAAATTACATCTTCTGAGGGGAATTGCGTAATTGTCCCTAACTGTCCTTGTAGGCAGGAGATTGATTTTGGAGGTGAGAACCGGTGTTGCAAATATTCGAGTAAGGAGTCAATGGTCACGAAGCTTTTTCCGGTAACTACATGTTTAGCGTTACCTCTTAGGCGATTTTTAATTAATTTGACTAGATTTATTTCTGCATGGGGAGGAATCATGTCCTTAGCATCCTTGCAACCTTCGGAAAATGCCCTGAATGTTTGTGCTCTTCCGTCGAACGTTGGTACGGCTTCGATCGCGTCTTTGATTGTAATTTGAGGAATAATGATGGCTTCGGTGCCTGAAGTACTAGCGAGTCCCGGTATAAGTGGTGGTGTACCGCCACTGGCAATTGTGGGGCTTTGTGTCGGTGCGTATTCGCGACGAGCTTGGATTTGTGTTGTGGTTTCATTGTCTTTTAGTGTGATAGGCATATTGAACAAGCGTAGAGGATCTCTCCTAACCAGATTTTAACGTTAATGAAAAGAGGTTTTTATTCTGGCAGCGAAAAAACAGATCCCACCGCTGCCACCAAAAATCGTGTCACGGCCCCGCGCTGGCTGTTGGTTAATACAAAATTCAATGATCTTTCGATCCTTAGACTGCGGATGGTAAGAGTAGAATACTCGTGATCCCAGATCGGTAAGGTCGGTGTCTAAAGTTTCTACGTGTGGATCTTTTCTTATCTCGCGTTGATATGGTGATGGTATCCGTTACTCTAGGTTGGTACGATAGAGAATTAAACCGTGAGTTTGTAAGATTCGTGAGGTAGAAAATCAGACCGTTGATCAAAAGAGATTATCTTCACCGTGAGCCTGTACGTGAGGTGTCGTAACTAAAGTAGGGGATCGTTTCGCTATGGTTAAGTACTAAGGTACAAAGGGAAACTCTGTGATGTTCAATAAATGTTCGAGGTACGTAGGGACTCGTTCTTATTCTCGTTATAATTTCAAAGGTAATACGCGTTAGAGTCTAAGTTCAATTCATATGCGTTAGAATCTACGTTCCGTAGATTATGCAGTTCATGCAGGATAACAGTGGTGTAAAGTCTTTATGTCAGGTTAAACATAAGTATAAAAATATATATATTTAATATATGCAATGGTGCGTTACAATGTGCCAGGTATTGCTGGGCTTAAAGTACAAATGGTTAAACTTACGTATGGATCTCGTTGTCCTGATTCGTTTGACACACTCTGCGTTATATTAGATTCGCGTTTGATTCTTCGTTACTTCTACTGACTCTTACTCTTCCGACTATCGAGTTACTTCGCGCTTGACTCCTTACTTCTTGCTGTACTACTCCGTTACTGGTTACTGTACTGCTAACTACCGCGTTACTGACTTTACTGGGCAAAGGGGCCCGTATTTATACTCGGAGAAAAGTGGACTTTGTAGCGTGTGTCATACGAATGCAGGGTATAACTTTTACGATTTCGGAGAGGTAGTTAAAAACCTTTCTGTTAAATTGTACGAGCCTTTTATGGCTGTTGCGAAGAAGCCTTGGTCGAAGCTCCATATATGGTTTGTTGCGAAGAGCCTTGGTCGAAGTTCAAGTACTCTCTTACCTTAGAAGGATTTTATAATTTCCTGTACAGAGTTTTAGTTCATTAGAGCGGTATCTTATTTCTTAAGTGAGTAATGACTTCCGTAGCTTGGTTTGGTATCTTATCTCTTAAGTGAGTAATGACTTCCGTAGCTTTGATGAGGCTTCCAGAGTATCGTATTGCTTTAGTAACGAGTTTAAGCTACTTGTTCTCTTTTAGGGAGTTTCCTAGTGAAGGCTCTGTTCTTTAAGTTACTTGTTCTCTTTTAGAGGGTTTCCTAGTAAAGGCTATGTTCTGGAAGGCTCATGTACAAATGTATATATATGTATATATGTATATGTGTGTATGTAAGGGTGCCGGGTGACGCGACCGTCACACTCTCGTTTCTGAAATAGGGAAAGCTGGAAAAAGTGCGAAACTATCGCCTGAATAGCGAAATCTGTCGATTTCAGAGAGAAAACTTACCTTTGCGTCGAAACCATGCCCTTCCAAAATTCTTTTCGATGAAATTCTCGATGCCATTCGAATTTTCACGTCAATTTACACGGAAAATGCGGTCTCTCGTTTCTGAAATAGGGAAAGCTGGAAAAAGTGCGAAACTATCGCCTGAATAGCGAAATCTGTCGATTTCAGAGAGAAAACTTACCTTTGCGTCGAAACCATGCCCTTCCAAAATTCTTTTCGATGAAATTCTCGATGCCATTCGAATTTTCACGTCAATTTACACGGAAAATGCGGTCTCTCGTTTCTGAAATAGGGAAAGCTGGAAAAAGTGCGAAACTATCGCCTGAATAGCGAAATCTGTCGATTTCAGAGAGAAAACTTACCTTTGCGTCGAAACCATGCCCTTCCAAAATTCTTTTCGATGAAATTCTCGATGCCATTCGAATTTTCACGTCAATTTACACGGAAAATGCGGTCTCTCGTTTCTGAAATAGGGAAAGCTGGAAAAAGTGCGAAACTATCGCCTGAATAGCGAAATCTGTCGATTTCAGAGAGAAAACTTACCTTTGCGTCGAAACCATGCCCTTCCAAAATTCTTTTCGATGAAATTCTCGATGCCATTCGAATTTTCACGTCAATTTACACGGAAAATGCGGTCTCTCGTTTCTGAAATAGGGAAAGCTGGAAAAAGTGCGAAACTATCGCCTGAATAGCGAAATCTGTCGATTTCAGAGAGAAAACTTACCTTTGCGTCGAAACCATGCCCTTCCAAAATTCTTTTCGATGAAATTCTCGATGCGATTCGAATTTTCACGTCAATTTACACGGAAAATGCGGTCTCTCGTTTCTGAAATAGGGAAAGCTGGAAAAAGTGCGAAACTATCGCCTGAATAGCGAAATCTGTCGATTTCAGAGAGAAAACTTACCTTTGCGTCGAAACCATGCCCTTCCAAAATTCTTTTCGATGAAATTCTCGATGCCATTCGAATTTTCACGTCAATTTACACGGAAAATGCGGTCTCTCGTTTCTGAAATAGGGAAATCTGGAAAAAGTGCGAAACTATCGCCTGAATAGCGAAATCTGTCGATTTCAGAGAGAAAACTTACCTTTGCGTCGAAACCATGCCCTTCCAAAATTCTTTTCGATGAAATTCTCGATGCCATTCGAATTTTCACGTCAATTTACACGGAAAATGCGGTCTCTCGTTTCTGAAATAGGGAAAGCTGGAAAAAGTGCGAAACTATCGCCTGAATAGCGAAATCTGTCGATTTCAGAGAGAAAACTTACCTTTGCGTCGAAACCATGCCCTTCCAAAATTCTTTTCGATGAAATTCTCGATGCCATTCGAATTTTCACGTCAATTTACACGGAAAATGCGGTCTCTCGTTTCTGAAATAGGGAAAGCTGGAAAAAGTGCGAAACTATCGCCTGAATAGCGAAATCTGTCGATTTCAGAGAGAAAACTTACCTTTGCGTCGAAACCATGCCCTTCCAAAATTCTTTTCGATGAAATTCTCGATGCCATTCGAATTTTCACGTCAATTTACACGGAAAATGCGGTCTCTCGTTTCTGAAATAGGGAAAGCTGGAAAAAGTGCGAAACTATCGCCTGAATAGCGAAATCTGTCGATTTCAGAGAGAAAACTTACCTTTGCGTCGAAACCATGCCCTTCCAAAATTCTTTTCGATGAAATTCTCGATGCCATTCGAATTTTCACGTCAATTTACACGGAAAATGCGGTCTCTCGTTTCTGAAATAGGGAAAGCTGGAAAAAGTGCGAAACTATCGCCTGAATAGCGAAATCTGTCGATTTCAGAGAGAAAACTTACCTTTGCGTCGAAACCATGCCCTTCCAAAATTCTTTTCGATGAAATTCTCGATGCCATTCGAATTTTCACGTCAATTTACACGGAAAATGCGGTCTCTCGTATCTTAAATAGGGAAAGCTGGAAAAAGTGCGAAACTATCGCCTGAATAGCGAAATCTGTCGATTTCAGAGAGAAAACTTACCTTTGCGTCGAAACCATGCCCTTCCAAAATTCTTTTCGATGAAATTCTCGATGCCATTCGAATTTTCACGTCAATTTACACGGAAAATGCGGTCTCTCGTTTCTGAAATAGGGAAAGCTGGAAAAAGTGCGAAACTATCGCCTGAATAGCGAAATCTGTCGATTTCAGAGAGAAAACTTACCTTTGCGTCGAAACCATGCCCTTCCAAAATTCTTTTCGATGAAATTCTCGATGCCATTCGAATTTTCACGTCAATTTACACGGAAAATGCGGTCTCTCGTTTCTGAAATAGGGAAAGCTGGAAAAAGTGCGAAACTATCGCCTGAATAGCGAAATCTGTCGATTTCAGAGAGAAAACTTACCTTTGCGTCGAAACCATGCCCTTCCAAAATTCTTTTCGATGAAATTCTCGATGCCATTCGAATTTTCACGTCAATTTACACGGAAAATGCGGTCTCTCGTTTCTGAAATAGGGAAAGCTGGAAAAAGTGCGAAACTATCGCCTGAATAGCGAAATCTGTCGATTTCAGAGAGAAAACTTACCTTTGCGTCGAAACCATGCCCTTCCAAAATTCTTTTCGATGAAATTCTCGATGCCATTCGAATTTTCACGTCAATTTACACGGAAAATGCGGTCTCTCGTTTCTGAAATAGGGAAAGCTGGAAAAAGTGCGAAACTATCGCCTGAATAGCGAAATCTGTCGATTTCAGAGAGAAAACTTACCTTTGCGTCGAAACCATGCCCTTCCAAAATTCTTTTCGATGAAATTCTCGATGCCATTCGAATTTTCACGTCAATTTACACGGAAAATGCGGTCTCTCGTTTCTGAAATAGGGAAAGCTGGAAAAAGTGCGAAACTATCGCCTGAATAGCGAAATCTGTCGATTTCAGAGAGAAAACTTACCTTTGCGTCGAAACCATGCCCTTCCAAAATTCTTTTCGATGAAATTCTCGATGCCATTCGAATTTTCACGTCAATTTACACGGAAAATGCGGTCTCTCGTTTCTGAAATAGGGAAAGCTGGAAAAAGTGCGAAACTATCGCCTGAATAGCGAAATCTGTCGATTTCAGAGAGAAAACTTACCTTTGCGTCGAAACCATGCCCTTCCAAAATTCTTTTCGATGAAATTCTCGATGCCATTCGAATTTTCACGTCAATTTACACGGAAAATGCGGTCTCTCGTTTCTGAAATAGGGAAAGCTGGAAAAAGTGCGAAACTATCGCCTGAATAGCGAAATCTGTCGATTTCAGAGAGAAAACTTACCTTTGCGTCGAAACCATGCCCTTCCAAAATTCTTTTCGATGAAATTCTCGATGCCATTCGAATTTTCACGTCAATTTACACGGAAAATGCGGTCTCTCGTTTCTGAAATAGGGAAAGCTGGAAAAAGTGCGAAACTATCGCCTGAATAGCGAAATCTGTCGATTTCAGAGAGAAAACTTACCTTTGCGTCGAAACCATGCCCTTCCAAAATTCTTTTCGATGAAATTCTCGATGCCATTCGAATTTTCACGTCAATTTACACGGAAAATGCGGTCTCTCGTTTCTGAAATAGGGAAAGCTGGAAAAAGTGCGAAACTATCGCCTGAATAGCGAAATCTGTCGATTTCAGAGAGAAAACTTACCTTTGCGTCGAAACCATGCCCTTCCAAAATTCTTTTCGATGAAATTCTCGATGCCATTCGAATTTTCACGTCAATTTACACGGAAAATGCGGTCTCTCGTTTCTGAAATAGGGAAAGCTGGAAAAAGTGCGAAACTATCGCCTGAATAGCGAAATCTGTCGATTTCAGAGAGAAAACTTACCTTTGCGTCGAAACCATGCCCTTCCAAAATTCTTTTCGATGAAATTCTCGATGCCATTCGAATTTTCACGTCAATTTACACGGAAAATGCGGTCTCTCGTTTCTGAAATAGGGAAAGCTGGAAAAAGTGCGAAACTATCGCCTGAATAGCGAAATCTGTCGATTTCAGAGAGAAAACTTACCTTTGCGTCGAAACCATGCCCTTCCAAAATTCTTTTCGATGAAATTCTCGATGCCATTCGAATTTTCACGTCAATTTACACGGAAAATGCGGTCTCTCGTTTCTGAAATAGGGAAAGCTGGAAAAAGTGCGAAACTATCGCCTGAATAGCGAAATCTGTCGATTTCAGAGAGAAAACTTACCTTTGCGTCGAAACCATGCCCTTCCAAAATTCTTTTCGATGAAATTCTCGATGCCATTCGAATTTTCACGTCAATTTACACGGAAAATGCGGTCTCTCGTTTCTGAAATAGGGAAAGCTGGAAAAAGTGCGAAACTATCGCCTGAATAGCGAAATCTGTCGATTTCAGAGAGAAAACTTACCTTTGCGTCGAAACCATGCCCTTCCAAAATTCTTTTCGATGAAATTCTCGATGCCATTCGAATTTTCACGTCAATTTACACGGAAAATGCGGTCTCTCGTTTCTGAAATAGGGAAAGCTGGAAAAAGTGCGAAACTATCGCCTGAATAGCGAAATCTGTCGATTTCAGAGAGAAAACTTACCTTTGCGTCGAAACCATGCCCTTCCAAAATTCTTTTCGATGAAATTCTCGATGCCATTCGAATTTTCACGTCAATTTACACGGAAAATGCGGTCTATCGTTTCTGAAATAGGGAAAGCTGGAAAAAGTGCGAAACTATCGCCTGAATAGCGAAATCTGTCGATTTCAGAGAGAAAACTTACCTTTGCGTCGAAACCATGCCCTTCCAAAATTCTTTTCGATGAAATTCTCGATGCCATTCGAATTTTCACGTCAATTTACACGGAAAATGCGGTCTCTCGTTTCTGAAATAGGGAAATCTGGAAAAAGTGCGAAACTATCGCCTGAATAGCGAAATCTGTCGATTTCAGAGAGAAAACTTACCTTTGCGTCGAAACCATGCCCTTCCAAAATTCTTTTCGATGAAATTCTCGATGCCATTCGAATTTTCACGTCAATTTACACGGAAAATGCGGTCTCTCGTTTCTGAAATAGGGAAAGCTGGAAAAAAGTGCGAAACTATCGCCTGAATAGCGAAATCTGTCGATTTCAGAGAGAAAACTTACCTTTGCGTCGAAACCATGCCCTTCCAAAATTCTTTTCGATGAAATTCTCGATGCCATTCGAATTTTCACGTCAATTTACACGGAAAATGCGGTCTCTCGTTTCTGAAATAGGGAAAGCTGGAAAAAGTGCGAAACTATCGCCTGAATAGCGAAATCTGTCGATTTCAGAGAGAAAACTTACCTTTGCGTCGAAACCATGCCCTTCCAAAATTCTTTTCGATGAAATTCTCGATGCCATTCGAATTTTCACGTCAATTTACACGGAAAATGCGGTCTCTCGTTTCTGAAATAGGGAAAGCTGGAAAAAGTGCGAAACTATCGCCTGAATAGCGAAATCTGTCGATTTCAGAGAGAAAACTTACCTTTGCGTCGAAACCATGCCCTTCCAAAATTCTTTTCGATGAAATTCTCGATGCCATTCGAATTTTCACGTCAATTTACACGGAAAATGCGGTCTCTCGTTTCTGAAATAGGGAAAGCTGGAAAAAGTGCGAAACTATCGCCTGAATAGCGAAATCTGTCGATTTCAGAGAGAAAACTTACCTTTGCGTCGAAACCATGCCCTTCCAAAATTCTTTTCGATGAAATTCTCGATGCCATTCGAATTTTCACGTCAATTTACACGGAAAATGCGGTCTCTCGTTTCTGAAATAGGGAAAGCTGGAAAAAGTGCGAAACTATCGCCTGAATAGCGAAATCTGTCGATTTCAGAGAGAAAACTTACCTTTGCGTCGAAACCATGCCCCTTCCAAAATTCTTTTCGATGAAATTCTCGATGCCATTCGAATTTTCACGTCAATTTACACGGAAAATGCGGTCTCTCGTTTCTGAAATAGGGAAAGCTGGAAAAAGTGCGAAACTATCGCCTGAATAGCGAAATCTGTCGATTTCAGAGAGAAAACTTACCTTTGCGTCGAAACCATGCCCTTCCAAAATTCTTTTCGATGAAATTCTCGATGCCATTCGAATTTTCACGTCAATTTACACGGAAAATGCGGTCTCTCGTTTCTGAAATAGGGAAAGCTGGAAAAAGTGCGAAACTATCGCCTGAATAGCGAAATCTGTCGATTTCAGAGAGAAAACTTACCTTTGCGTCGAAACCATGCCCTTCCAAAATTCTTTTCGATGAAATTCTCGATGCCATTCGAATTTTCACGTCAATTTACACGGAAAATGCGGTCTCTCGTTTCTGAAATAGGGAAAGCTGGAAAAAGTGCGAAACTATCGCCTGAATAGCGAAATCTGTCGATTTCAGAGAGAAAACTTACCTTTGCGTCGAAACCATGCCCTTCCAAAATTCTTTTCGATGAAATTCTCGATGCCATTCGAATTTTCACGTCAATTTACACGGAAAATGCGGTCTCTCGTTTCTGAAATAGGGAAATCTGGAAAAAGTGCGAAACTATCGCCTGAATAGCGAAATCTGTCGATTTCAGAGAGAAAACTTACCTTTGCGTCGAAACCATGCCCTTCCAAAATTCTTTTCGATGAAATTCTCGATGCCATTCGAATTTTCACGTCAATTTACACGGAAAATGCGGTCTCTCGTTTCTGAAATAGGGAAAGCTGGAAAAAGTGCGAAACTATCGCCTGAATAGCGAAATCTGTCGATTTCAGAGAGAAAACTTACCTTTGCGTCGAAACCATGCCCTTCCAAAATTCTTTTCGATGAAATTCTCGATGCCATTCGAATTTTCACGTCAATTTACACGGAAAATGCGGTCTCTCGTTTCTGAAATAGGGAAAGCTGGAAAAAGTGCGAAACTATCGCCTGAATAGCGAAATCTGTCGATTTCAGAGAGAAAACTTACCTTTGCGTCGAAACCATGCCCTTCCAAAATTCTTTTCGATGAAATTCTCGATGCCATTCGAATTTTCACGTCAATTTACACGGAAAATGCGGTCTCTCGTTTCTGAAATAGGGAAAGCTGGAAAAAGTGCGAAACTATCGCCTGAATAGCGAAATCTGTCGATTTCAGAGAGAAAACTTACCTTTGCGTCGAAACCATGCCCTTCCAAAATTCTTTTCGATGAAATTCTCGATGCCATTCGAATTTTCACGTCAATTTACACGGAAAATGCGGTCTCTCGTTTCTGAAATAGGGAAAGCTGGAAAAAGTGCGAAACTATCGCCTGAATAGCGAAATCTGTCGATTTCAGAGAGAAAACTTACCTTTGCGTCGAAACCATGCCCTTCCAAAATTCTTTTCGATGAAATTCTCGATGCCATTCGAATTTTCACGTCAATTTACACGGAAAATGCGGTCTCTCGTTTCTGAAATAGGGAAAGCTGGAAAAAGTGCGAAACTATCGCCTGAATAGCGAAATCTGTCGATTTCAGAGAGAAAACTTACCTTTGCGTCGAAACCATGCCCTTCCAAAATTCTTTTCGATGAAATTCTCGATGCCATTCGAATTTTCACGTCAATTTACACGGAAAATGCGGTCTCTCGTTTCTGAAATAGGGAAAGCTGGAAAAAGTGCGAAACTATCGCCTGAATAGCGAAATCTGTCGATTTCAGAGAGAAAACTTACCTTTGCGTCGAAACCATGCCCTTCCAAAATTCTTTTCGATGAAATTCTCGATGCCATTCGAATTTTCACGTCAATTTACACGGAAAATGCGGTCTCTCGTTTCTGAAATAGGGAAAGCTGGAAAAAGTGCGAAACTATCGCCTGAATAGCGAAATCTGTCGATTTCAGAGAGAAAACTTACCTTTGCGTCGAAACCATGCCCTTCCAAAATTCTTTTCGATGAAATTCTCGATGCCATTCGAATTTTCACGTCAATTTACACGGAAAATGCGGTCTCTCGTTTCTGAAATAGGGAAAGCTGGAAAAAGTGCGAAACTATCGCCTGAATAGCGAAATCTGTCGATTTCAGAGAGAAAACTTACCTTTGCGTCGAAACCATGCCCTTCCAAAATTCTTTTCGATGAAATTCTCGATGCCATTCGAATTTTCACGTCAATTTACACGGAAAATGCGGTCTCTCGTTTCTGAAATAGGGAAATCTGGAAAAAGTGCGAAACTATCGCCTGAATAGCGAAATCTGTCGATTTCAGAGAGAAAACTTACCTTTGCGTCGAAACCATGCCCTTCCAAAATTCTTTTCGATGAAATTCTCGATGCCATTCGAATTTTCACGTCAATTTACACGGAAAATGCGGTCTCTCGTTTCTGAAATAGGGAAAGCTGGAAAAAGTGCGAAACTATCGCCTGAATAGCGAAATCTGTCGATTTCTTTCAGAGAGAAAACTTACCTTTGCGTCGAAACCATGCCCTTCCAAAATTCTTTTCGATGAAATTCTCGATGCCATTCGAATTTTCACGTCAATTTACACGGAAAATGCGGTCTCTCGTTTCTGAAATAGGGAAATCTGGAAAAAGTGCGAAACTATCGCCTGAAATGCGAAATCTGTCGATTTCAGAGAGAAAACTTACCTTTGCGTCGAAACCATGCCCTTCCAAAATTCTTTTCGATGAAATTCTCGATGCCATTCGAATTTTCACGTCAATTTACACGGAAAATGCGGTCTCTCGTTTCTGAAATAGGGAAATCTGGAAAAAGTGCGAAACTATCGCCTGAAATGCGAAATCTGTCGATTTCAGAGAGAAAACTTACCTTTGCGTCGAAACCATGCCCTTCCAAAATTCTTTTCGATGAAATTCTCGATGCCATTCGAATTTTCACGTCAATTTACACGGAAAATGCGGTCTCTCGTTTCTGAAATAGGGAAATCTGGAAAAAGTGCGAAACTATCGCCTGAATAGCGAAATCTGTCGATTTCAGAGAGAAAACTTACCTTTGCGTCGAAACCATGCCCTTCCAAAATTCTTTTCGATGAAATTCTCGATGCCATTCGAATTTTCACGTCAATTTACACGGAAAATGCGGTCTCTCGTTTCTGAAATAGGGAAATCTGGAAAAAGTGCGAAACTATCGCCTGAATAGCGAAATCTGTCGATTTCAGAGAGAAAACTTACCTTTGCGTCGAAACCATGCCCTTCCAAAATTCTTTTCGATGAAATTCTCGATGCCATTCGAATTTTCACGTCAATTTACACGGAAAATGCGGTCTCTCGTTTCTGAAATAGGGAAATCTGGAAAAAGTGCGAAACTATCGCCTGAAATGCGAAATCTGTCGATTTCAGAGAGAAAACTTACCTTTGCGTCGAAACCATGCCCTTCCAAAATTCTTTTCGATGAAATTCTCGATGCCATTCGAATTTTCACGTCAATTTACACGGAAAATGCGGTCTCTCGTTTCTGAAATAGGGAAATCTGGAAAAAGTGCGAAACTATCGCCTGAAATGCGAAATCTGTCGATTTCAGAGAGAAAACTTACCTTTGCGTCGAAACCATGCCCTTCCAAAATTCTTTTCGATGAAATTCTCGATGCCATTCGAATTTTCACGTCAATTTACACGGAAAATGCGGTCTCTCGTTTCTGAAATAGGGAAATCTGGAAAAAGTGCGAAACTATCGCCTGAAATGCGAAATCTGTCGATTTCAGAGAGAAAACTTACCTTTGCGTCGAAACCATGCCCTTCCAAAATTCTTTTCGATGAAATTCTCGATGCCATTCGAATTTTCACGTCAATTTACACGGAAAATGCGGTCTCTCGTTTCTGAAATAGGGAAATCTGGAAAAAGTGCGAAACTATCGCCTGAATAGCGAAATCTGTCGATTTCAGAGAGAAAACTTACCTTTGCGTCGAAACCATGCCCTTCCAAAATTCTTTTCGATGAAATTCTCGATGCCATTCGAATTTTCACGTCAATTTACACGGAAAATGCGGTCTCTCGTTTCTGAAATAGGGAAATCTGGAAAAAGTGCGAAACTATCGCCTGAAATGCGAAATCTGTCGATTTCAGAGAGAAAACTTACCTTTGCGTCGAAACCATGCCCTTCCAAAATTCTTTTCGATGAAATTCTCGATGCCATTCGAATTTTCACGTCAATTTACACGGAAAATGCGGTCTCTCGTTTCTGAAATAGGGAAATCTGGAAAAAGTGCGAAACTATCGCCTGAAATGCGAAATCTGTCGATTTCAGAGAGAAAACTTACCTTTGCGTCGAAACCATGCCCTTCCAAAATTCTTTTCGATGAAATTCTCGATGCCATTCGAATTTTCACGTCAATTTACACGGAAAATGCGGTCTCTCGTTTCTGAAATAGGGAAATCTGGAAAAAGTGCGAAACTATCGCCTGAATAGCGAAATCTGTCGATTTCAGAGAGAAAACTTACCTTTGCGTCGAAACCATGCCCTTCCAAAATTCTTTTCGATGAAATTCTCGATGCCATTCGAATTTTCACGTCAATTTACACGGAAAATGCGGTCTCTCGTTTCTGAAATAGGGAAATCTGGAAAAAGTGCGAAACTATCGCCTGAATAGCGAAATCTGTCGATTTCAGAGAGAAAACTTACCTTTGCGTCGAAACCATGCCCTTCCAAAATTCTTTTCGATGAAATTCTCGATGCCATTCGAATTTTCACGTCAATTTACACGGAAAATGCGGTCTCTCGTTTCTGAAATAGGGAAATCTGGAAAAAGTGCGAAACTATCGCCTGAAATGCGAAATCTGTCGATTTCAGAGAGAAAACTTACCTTTGCGTCGAAACCATGCCCTTCCAAAATTCTTTTCGATGAAATTCTCGATGCCATTCGAATTTTCACGTCAATTTACACGGAAAATGCGGTCTCTCGTTTCTGAAATAGGGAAATCTGGAAAAAGTGCGAAACTATCGCCTGAAATGCGAAATCTGTCGATTTCAGAGAGAAAACTTACCTTTGCGTCGAAACCATGCCCTTCCAAAATTCTTTTCGATGAAATTCTCGATGCCATTCGAATTTTCACGTCAATTTACACGGAAAATGCGGTCTCTCGTTTCTGAAATAGGGAAATCTGGAAAAAGTGCGAAACTATCGCCTGAAATGCGAAATCTGTCGATTTCAGAGAGAAAACTTACCTTTGCGTCGAAACCATGCCCTTCCAAAATTCTTTTCGATGAAATTCTCGATGCCATTCGAATTTTCACGTCAATTTACACGGAAAATGCGGTCTCTCGTTTCTGAAATAGGGAAATCTGGAAAAAGTGCGAAACTATCGCCTGAAATGCGAAATCTGTCGATTTCAGAGAGAAAACTTACCTTTGCGTCGAAACCATGCCCTTCCAAAATTCTTTTCGATGAAATTCTCGATGCCATTCGAATTTTCACGTCAATTTACACGGAAAATGCGGTCTCTCGTTTCTGAAATAGGGAAATCTGGAAAAAGTGCGAAACTATCGCCTGAAATGCGAAATCTGTCGATTTCAGAGAGAAAACTTACCTTTGCGTCGAAACCATGCCCTTCCAAAATTCTTTTCGATGAAATTCTCGATGCCATTCGAATTTTCACGTCAATTTACACGGAAAATGCGGTCTCTCGTTTCTGAAATAGGGAAATCTGGAAAAAGTGCGAAACTATCGCCTGAATAGCGAAATCTGTCGATTTCAGAGAGAAAACTTACCTTTGCGTCGAAACCATGCCCTTCCAAAATTCTTTTCGATGAAATTCTCGATGCCATTCGAATTTTCACGTCAATTTACACGGAAAATGCGGTCTCTCGTTTCTGAAATAGGGAAATCTGGAAAAAGTGCGAAACTATCGCCTGAATAGCGAAATCTGTCGATTTCAGAGAGAAAACTTACCTTTGCGTCGAAACCATGCCCTTCCAAAATTCTTTTCGATGAAATTCTCGATGCCATTCGAATTTTCACGTCAATTTACACGGAAAATGCGGTCTCTCGTTTCTGAAATAGGGAAATCTGGAAAAAGTGCGAAACTATCGCCTGAATAGCGAAATCTGTCGATTTCAGAGAGAAAACTTACCTTTGCGTCGAAACCATGCCCTTCCAAAATTCTTTTCGATGAAATTCTCGATGCCATTCGAATTTTCACGTCAATTTACACGGAAAATGCGGTCTCTCGTTTCTGAAATAGGGAAATCTGGAAAAAGTGCGAAACTATCGCCTGAAATGCGAAATCTGTCGATTTCAGAGAGAAAACTTACCTTTGCGTCGAAACCATGCCCTTCCAAAATTCTTTTCGATGAAATTCTCGATGCCATTCGAATTTTCACGTCAATTTACACGGAAAATGCGGTCTCTCGTTTCTGAAATAGGGAAATCTGGAAAAAGTGCGAAACTATCGCCTGAAATGCGAAATCTGTCGATTTCAGAGAGAAAACTTACCTTTGCGTCGAAACCATGCCCTTCCAAAATTCTTTTCGATGAAATTCTCGATGCCATTCGAATTTTCACGTCAATTTACACGGAAAATGCGGTCTCTCGTTTCTGAAATAGGGAAATCTGTAAAAAGTGCGAAACTATCGCCTGAATAGCGAAATCTGTCGATTTCAGAGAGAAAACTTACCTTTGCGTCGAAACCATGCCCTTCCAAAATTCTTTTCGATGAAATTCTCGATGCCATTCGAATTTTCACGTCAATTTACACGGAAAATGCGGTCTCTCGTTTCTGAAATAGGGAAATCTGGAAAAAGTGCGAAACTATCGCCTGAATAGCGAAATCTGTCGATTTCAGAGAGAAAACTTACCTTTGCGTCGAAACCATGCCCTTCCAAAATTCTTTTCGATGAAATTCTCGATGCCATTCGAATTTTCACGTCAATTTACACGGAAAATGCGGTCTCTCGTTTCTGAAATAGGGAAATCTGGAAAAAGTGCGAAACTATCGCCTGAAATGCGAAATCTGTCGATTTCAGAGAGAAAACTTACCTTTGCGTCGAAACCATGCCCTTCCAAAATTCTTTTCGATGAAATTCTCGATGCCATTCGAATTTTCACGTCAATTTACACGGAAAATGCGGTCTCTCGTTTCTGAAATAGGGAAATCTGGAAAAAGTGCGAAACTATCGCCTGAAATGCGAAATCTGTCGATTTCAGAGAGAAAACTTACCTTTGCGTCGAAACCATGCCCTTCCAAAATTCTTTTCGATGAAATTCTCGATGCCATTCGAATTTTCACGTCAATTTACACGGAAAATGCGGTCTCTCGTTTCTGAAATAGGGAAATCTGGAAAAAGTGCGAAACTATCGCCTGAAATGCGAAATCTGTCGATTTCAGAGAGAAAACTTACCTTTGCGTCGAAACCATGCCCTTCCAAAATTCTTTTCGATGAAATTCTCGATGCCATTCGAATTTTCACGTCAATTTACACGGAAAATGCGGTCTCTCGTTTCTGAAATAGGGAAATCTGGAAAAAGTGCGAAACTATCGCCTGAATAGCGAAATCTGTCGATTTCAGAGAGAAAACTTACCTTTGCGTCGAAACCATGCCCTTCCAAAATTCTTTTCGATGAAATTCTCGATGCCATTCGAATTTTCACGTCAATTTACACGGAAAATGCGGTCTCTCGTTTCTGAAATAGGGAAATCTGGAAAAAGTGCGAAACTATCGCCTGAAATGCGAAATCTGTCGATTTCAGAGACAAAACTTACCTTTGCGTCGAAACCATGCCCTTCCAAAATTCTTTTCGATGAAATTCTCGATGCCATTCGAATTTTCACGTCAATTTACACGGAAAATGCGGTCTCTCGTTTCTGAAATAGGGAAATCTGGAAAAAGTGCGAAACTATCGCCTGAAATGCGAAATCTGTCGATTTCAGAGAGAAAACTTACCTTTGCGTCGAAACCATGCCCTTCCAAAATTCTTTTCGATGAAATTCTCGATGCCATTCGAATTTTCACGTCAATTTACACGGAAAATGCGGTCTCTCGTTTCTGAAATAGGGAAATCTGGAAAAAGTGCGAAACTATCGCCTGAATAGCGAAATCTGTCGATTTCAGAGAGAAAACTTACCTTTGCGTCGAAACCATGCCCTTCCAAAATTCTTTTCGATGAAATTCTCGATGCCATTCGAATTTTCACGTCAATTTACACGGAAAATGCGGTCTCTCGTTTCTGAAATAGGGAAATCTGGAAAAAGTGCGAAACTATCGCCTGAAATGCGAAATCTGTCGATTTCAGAGAGAAAACTTACCTTTGCGTCGAAACCATGCCCTTCCAAAATTCTTTTCGATGAAATTCTCGATGCCATTCGAATTTTCACGTCAATTTACACGGAAAATGCGGTCTCTCGTTTCTGAAATAGGGAAATCTGGAAAAAGTGCGAAACTATCGCCTGAAATGCGAAATCTGTCGATTTCAGAGAGAAAACTTACCTTTGCGTCGAAACCATGCCCTTCCAAAATTCTTTTCGATGAAATTCTCGATGCCATTCGAATTTTCACGTCAATTTACACGGAAAATGCGGTCTCTCGTTTCTGAAATAGGGAAATCTGGAAAAAGTGCGAAACTATCGCCTGAATAGCGAAATCTGTCGATTTCAGAGAGAAAACTTACCTTTGCGTCGAAACCATGCCCTTCCAAAATTCTTTTCGATGAAATTCTCGATGCCATTCGAATTTTCACGTCAATTTACACGGAAAATGCGGTCTCTCGTTTCTGAAATAGGGAAATCTGGAAAAAGTGCGAAACTATCGCCTGAATAGCGAAATCTGTCGATTTCAGAGAGAAAACTTACCTTTGCGTCGAAACCATGCCCTTCCAAAATTCTTTTCGATGAAATTCTCGATGCCATTCGAATTTTCACGTCAATTTACACGGAAAATGCGGTCTCTCGTTTCTGAAATAGGGAAATCTGGAAAAAGTGCGAAACTATCGCCTGAAATGCGAAATCTGTCGATTTCAGAGAGAAAACTTACCTTTGCGTCGAAACCATGCCCTTCCAAAATTCTTTTCGATGAAATTCTCGATGCCATTCGAATTTTCACGTCAATTTACACGGAAAATGCGGTCTCTCGTTTCTGAAATAGGGAAATCTGGAAAAAGTGCGAAACTATCGCCTGAAATGCGAAATCTGTCGATTTCAGAGAGAAAACTTACCTTTGCGTCGAAACCATGCCCTTCCAAAATTCTTTTCGATGAAATTCTCGATGCCATTCGAATTTTCACGTCAATTTACACGGAAAATGCGGTCTCTCGTTTCTGAAATAGGGAAATCTGGAAAAAGTGCGAAACTATCGCCTGAAATGCGAAATCTGTCGATTTCAGAGAGAAAACTTACCTTTGCGTCGAAACCATGCCCTTCCAAAATTCTTTTCGATGAAATTCTCGATGCCATTCGAATTTTCACGTCAATTTACACGGAAAATGCGGTCTCTCGTTTCTGAAATAGGGAAATCTGGAAAAAGTGCGAAACTATCGCCTGAATAGCGAAATCTGTCGATTTCAGAGAGAAAACTTACCTTTGCGTCGAAACCATGCCCTTCCAAAATTCTTTTCGATGAAATTCTCGATGCCATTCGAATTTTCACGTCAATTTACACGGAAAATGCGGTCTCTCGTTTCTGAAATAGGGAAATCTGGAAAAAGTGCGAAACTATCGCCTGAATAGCGAAATCTGTCGATTTCAGAGAGAAAACTTACCTTTGCGTCGAAACCATGCCCTTCCAAAATTCTTTTCGATGAAATTCTCGATGCCATTCGAATTTTCACGTCAATTTACACGGAAAATGCGGTCTCTCGTTTCTGAAATAGGGAAATCTGGAAAAAGTGCGAAACTATCGCCTGAAATGCGAAATCTGTCGATTTCAGAGAGAAAACTTACCTTTGCGTCGAAACCATGCCCTTCCAAAATTCTTTTCGATGAAATTCTCGATGCCATTCGAATTTTCACGTCAATTTACACGGAAAATGCGGTCTCTCGTTTCTGAAATAGGGAAATCTGGAAAAAGTGCGAAACTATCGCCTGAAATGCGAAATCTGTCGATTTCAGAGAGAAAACTTACCTTTGCGTCGAAACCATGCCCTTCCAAAATTCTTTTCGATGAAATTCTCGATGCCATTCGAATTTTCACGTCAATTTACACGGAAAATGCGGTCTCTCGTTTCTGAAATAGGGAAATCTGGAAAAAGTGCGAAACTATCGCCTGAAATGCGAAATCTGTCGATTTCAGAGAGAAAACTTACCTTTGCGTCGAAACCATGCCCTTCCAAAATTCTTTTCGATGAAATTCTCGATGCCATTCGAATTTTCACGTCAATTTACACGGAAAATGCGGTCTCTCGTTTCTGAAATAGGGAAATCTGGAAAAAGTGCGAAACTATCGCCTGAATAGCGAAATCTGTCGATTTCAGAGAGAAAACTTACCTTTGCGTCGAAACCATGCCCTTCCAAAATTCTTTTCGATGAAATTCTCGATGCCATTCGAATTTTCACGTCAATTTACACGGAAAATGCGGTCTCTCGTTTCTGAAATAGGGAAATCTGGAAAAAGTGCGAAACTATCGCCTGAAATGCGAAATCTGTCGATTTCAGAGACAAAACTTACCTTTGCGTCGAAACCATGCCCTTCCAAAATTCTTTTCGATGAAATTCTCGATGCCATTCGAATTTTCACATCAATTTACACGGAAAATGCGGTCTCTCGTTTCTGAAATAGGGAAATCTGGAAAAAGTGCGAAACTATCGCCTGAAATGCGAAATCTGTCGATTTCAGAGAGAAAACTTACCTTTGCGTCGAAACCATGCCCTTCCAAAATTCTTTTCGATGAAATTCTCGATGCCATTCGAATTTTCACGTCAATTTACACGGAAAATGCGGTCTCTCGTTTCTGAAATAGGGAAATCTGGAAAAAGTGCGAAACTATCGCCTGAATAGCGAAATCTGTCGATTTCAGAGAGAAAACTTACCTTTGCGTCGAAACCATGCCCTTCCAAAATTCTTTTCGATGAAATTCTCGATGCCATTCGAATTTTCACGTCAATTTACACGGAAAATGCGGTCTCTCGTTTCTGAAATAGGGAAATCTGGAAAAAGTGCGAAACTATCGCCTGAAATGCGAAATCTGTCGATTTCAGAGAGAAAACTTACCTTTGCGTCGAAACCATGCCCTTCCAAAATTCTTTTCGATGAAATTCTCGATGCCATTCGAATTTTCACGTCAATTTACACGGAAAATGCGGTCTCTCGTTTCTGAAATAGGGAAATCTGGAAAAAGTGCGAAACTATCGCCTGAAATGCGAAATCTGTCGATTTCAGAGAGAAAACTTACCTTTGCGTCGAAACCATGCCCTTCCAAAATTCTTTTCGATGAAATTCTCGATGCCATTCGAATTTTCACGTC
Source organism: Nysson spinosus (assembly GCA_910591585.2). Classification (NCBI taxonomy): domain Eukaryota; kingdom Metazoa; phylum Arthropoda; class Insecta; order Hymenoptera; family Crabronidae; genus Nysson; species Nysson spinosus. The sequence goes on along the minus strand of CAJUYC020000095.1, from coordinate 81,163 downwards.
AATTTACACGGAAAATGCGGTCTCTCGTTTCTGAAATAGGGAAATCTGGAAAAAGTGCGAAACTATCGCCTGAATAGCGAAATCTGTCGATTTCAGAGAGAAAACTTACCTTTGCGTCGAAACCATGCCCTTCCAAAATTCTTTTCGATGAAATTCTCGATGCCATTCGAATTTTCACGTCAATTTACACGGAAAATGCGGTCTCTCGTTTCTGAAATAGGGAAATCTGGAAAAAGTGCGAAACTATCGCCTGAAATGCGAAATCTGTCGATTTCAGAGAGAAAACTTACCTTTGCGTCGAAACCATGCCCTTCCAAAATTCTTTTCGATGAAATTCTCGATGCCATTCGAATTTTCACGTCAATTTACACGGAAAATGCGGTCTCTCGTTTCTGAAATAGGGAAATCTGGAAAAAGTGCGAAACTATCGCCTGAAATGCGAAATCTGTCGATTTCAGAGAGAAAACTTACCTTTGCGTCGAAACCATGCCCTTCCAAAATTCTTTTCGATGAAATTCTCGATGCCATTCGAATTTTCACGTCAATTTACACGGAAAATGCGGTCTCTCGTTTCTGAAATAGGGAAATCTGGAAAAAGTGCGAAACTATCGCCTGAAATGCGAAATCTGTCGATTTCAGAGAGAAAACTTACCTTTGCGTCGAAACCATGCCCTTCCAAAATTCTTTTCGATGAAATTCTCGATGCCATTCGAATTTTCACGTCAATTTACACGGAAAATGCGGTCTCTCGTTTCTGAAATAGGGAAATCTGGAAAAAGTGCGAAACTATCGCCTGAAATGCGAAATCTGTCGATTTCAGAGAGAAAACTTACCTTTGCGTCGAAACCATGCCCTTCCAAAATTCTTTTCGATGAAATTCACGATGCCATTCGAATTTTCACGTCAATTTACACGGAAAATGCGGTCTCTCGTTTCTGAAATAGGGAAATCTGGAAAAAGTGCGAAACTATCGCCTGAAATGCGAAATCTGTCGATTTCAGAGAGAAAACTTACCTTTGCGTCGAAACCATGCCCTTCCAAAATTCTTTTCGATGAAATTCTCGATGCCATTCGAATTTTCACGTCAATTTACACGGAAAATGCGGTCTCTCGTTTCTGAAATAGGGAAATCTGGAAAAAGTGCGAAACTATCGCCTGAATAGCGAAATCTGTCGATTTCAGAGAGAAAACTTACCTTTGCGTCGAAACCATGCCCTTCCAAAATTCTTTTCGATGAAATTCTCGATGCCATTCGAATTTTCACGTCAATTTACACGGAAAATGCGGTCTCTCGTTTCTGAAATAGGGAAATCTGGAAAAAGTGCGAAACTATCGCCTGAAATGCGAAATCTGTCGATTTCAGAGAGAAAACTTACCTTTGCGTCGAAACCATGCCCTTCCAAAATTCTTTTCGATGAAATTCTCGATGCCATTCGAATTTTCACGTCAATTTACACGGAAAATGCGGTCTCTCGTTTCTGAAATAGGGAAATCTGGAAAAAGTGCGAAACTATCGCCTGAATAGCGAAATCTGTCGATTTCAGAGAGAAAACTTACCTTTGCGTCGAAACCATGCCCTTCCAAAATTCTTTTCGATGAAATTCTCGATGCCATTCGAATTTTCACGTCAATTTACACGGAAAATGCGGTCTCTCGTTTCTGAAATAGGGAAATCTGGAAAAAGTGCGAAACTATCGCCTGAAATGCGAAATCTGTCGATTTCAGAGAGAAAACTTACCTTTGCGTCGAAACCATGCCCTTCCAAAATTCTTTTCGATGAAATTCTCGATGCCATTCGAATTTTCACGTCAATTTACACGGAAAATGCGGTCTCTCGTTTCTGAAATAGGGAAATCTGGAAAAAGTGCGAAACTATCGCCTGAAATGCGAAATCTGTCGATTTCAGAGAGAAAACTTACCTTTGCGTCGAAACCATGCCCTTCCAAAATTCTTTTCGATGAAATTCTCGATGCCATTCGAATTTTCACGTCAATTTACACGGAAAATGCGGTCTCTCGTTTCTGAAATAGGGAAATCTGGAAAAAGTGCGAAACTATCGCCTGAATAGCGAAATCTGTCGATTTCAGAGAGAAAACTTACCTTTGCGTCGAAACCATGCCCTTCCAAAATTCTTTTCGATGAAATTCTCGATGCCATTCGAATTTTCACGTCAATTTACACGGAAAATGCGGTCTCTCGTTTCTGAAATAGGGAAATCTGGAAAAAGTGCGAAACTATCGCCTGAATAGCGAAATCTGTCGATTTCAGAGAGAAAACTTACCTTTGCGTCGAAACCATGCCCTTCCAAAATTCTTTTCGATGAAATTCTCGATGCCATTCGAATTTTCACGTCAATTTACACGGAAAATGCGGTCTCTCGTTTCTGAAATAGGGAAATCTGGAAAAAGTGCGAAACTATCGCCTGAAATGCGAAATCTGTCGATTTCAGAGAGAAAACTTACCTTTGCGTCGAAACCATGCCCTTCCAAAATTCTTTTCGATGAAATTCTCGATGCCATTCGAATTTTCACGTCAATTTACACGGAAAATGCGGTCTCTCGTTTCTGAAATAGGGAAATCTGGAAAAAGTGCGAAACTATCGCCTGAAATGCGAAATCTGTCGATTTCAGAGAGAAAACTTACCTTTGCGTCGAAACCATGCCCTTCCAAAATTCTTTTCGATGAAATTCTCGATGCCATTCGAATTTTCACGTCAATTTACACGGAAAATGCGGTCTCTCGTTTCTGAAATAGGGAAATCTGGAAAAAGTGCGAAACTATCGCCTGAATAGCGAAATCTGTCGATTTCAGAGAGAAAACTTACCTTTGCGTCGAAACCATGCCCTTCCAAAATTCTTTTCGATGAAATTCTCGATGCCATTCGAATTTTCACGTCAATTTACACGGAAAATGCGGTCTCTCGTTTCTGAAATAGGGAAATCTGGAAAAAGTGCGAAACTATCGCCTGAATAGCGAAATCTGTCGATTTCAGAGAGAAAACTTACCTTTGCGTCGAAACCATGCCCATCCAAAATTCTTTTCGATGAAATTCTCGATGCCATTCGAATTTTCACGTCAATTTACACGGAAAATGCGGTCTCTCGTTTCTGAAATAGGGAAATCTGGAAAAAGTGCGAAACTATCGCCTGAAATGCGAAATCTGTCGATTTCAGAGAGAAAACTTACCTTTGCGTCGAAACCATGCCCTTCCAAAATTCTTTTCGATGAAATTCTCGATGCCATTCGAATTTTCACGTCAATTTACACGGAAAATGCGGTCTCTCGTTTCTGAAATAGGGAAATCTGGAAAAAGTGCGAAACTATCGCCTGAAATGCGAAATCTGTCGATTTCAGAGAGAAAACTTACCTTTGCGTCGAAACCATGCCCTTCCAAAATTCTTTTCGATGAAATTCTCGATGCCATTCGAATTTTCACGTCAATTTACACGGAAAATGCGGTCTCTCGTTTCTGAAATAGGGAAATCTGGAAAAAGTGCGAAACTATCGCCTGAAATGCGAAATCTGTCGATTTCAGAGAGAAAACTTACCTTTGGGTCGAAACCATGCCCTTCCAAAATTCTTTTCGATGAAATTCTCGATGCCATTCGAATTTTCACGTCAATTTACACGGAAAATGCGGTCTCTCGTTTCTGAAATAGGGAAATCTGGAAAAAGTGCGAAACTATCGCCTGAATAGCGAAATCTGTCGATTTCAGAGAGAAAACTTACCTTTGCGTCGAAACCATGCCCTTCCAAAATTCTTTTCGATGAAATTCTCGATGCCATTCGAATTTTCACGTCAATTTACACGGAAAATGCGGTCTCTCGTTTCTGAAATAGGGAAATCTGGAAAAAGTGCGAAACTATCGCCTGAAATGCGAAATCTGTCGATTTCAGAGAGAAAACTTACCTTTGCGTCGAAACCATGCCCTTCCAAAATTCTTTTCGATGAAATTCTCGATGCCATTCGAATTTTCACGTCAATTTACACGGAAAATGCGGTCTCTCGTTTCTGAAATAGGGAAATCTGGAAAAAGTGCGAAACTATCGCCTGAAATGCGAAATCTGTCGATTTCAGAGAGAAAACTTACCTTTGCGTCGAAACCATGCCCTTCCAAAATTCTTTTCGATGAAATTCTCGATGCCATTCGAATTTTCACGTCAATTTACACGGAAAATGCGGTCTCTCGTTTCTGAAATAGGGAAATCTGGAAAAAGTGCGAAACTATCGCCTGAAATGCGAAATCTGTCGATTTCAGAGAGAAAACTTACCTTTGCGTCGAAACCATGCCCTTCCAAAATTCTTTTCGATGAAATTCTCGATGCCATTCCAATTTTCACGTCAATTTACACGGAAAATGCGGTCTCTCGTTTCTGAAATAGGGAAATCTGGAAAAAGTGCGAAACTATCGCCTGAAATGCGAAATCTGTCGATTTCAGAGAGAAAACTTACCTTTGCGTCGAAACCATGCCCTTCCAAAATTCTTTTCGATGAAATTCTCGATGCCATTCGAATTTTCACGTCAATTTACACGGAAAATGCGGTCTCTCGTTTCTGAAATAGGGAAATCTGGAAAAAGTGCGAAACTATCGCCTGAAATGCGAAATCTGTCGATTTCAGAGAGAAAACTTACCTTTGCGTCGAAACCATGCCCTTCCAAAATTCTTTTCGATGAAATTCTCGATGCCATTCGAATTTTCACGTCAATTTACACGGAAAATGCGGTCTCTCGTTTCTGAAATAGGGAAATCTGGAAAAAGTGCGAAACTATCGCCTGAAATGCGAAATCTGTCGATTTCAGAGAGAAAACTTACCTTTGCGTCGAAACCATGCCCTTCCAAAATTCTTTTCGATGAAATTCTCGATGCCATTCGAATTTTCACGTCAATTTACACGGAAAATGCGGTCTCTCGTTTCTGAAATAGGGAAATCTGGAAAAAGTGCGAAACTATCGCCTGAAATGCGAAATCTGTCGATTTCAGAGAGAAAACTTACCTTTGCGTCGAAACCATGCCCTTCCAAAATTCTTTTCGATGAAATTCTCGATGCCATTCGAATTTTCACGTCAATTTACACGGAAAATGCGGTCTCTCGTTTCTGAAATAGGGAAATCTGGAAAAAGTGCGAAACTATCGCCTGAATAGCGAAATCTGTCGATTTCAGAGAGAAAACTTACCTTTGCGTCGAAACCATGCCCTTCCAAAATTCTTTTCGATGAAATTCTCGATGCCATTCGAATTTTCACGTCAATTTACACGGAAAATGCGGTCTCTCGTTTCTGAAATAGGGAAATCTGGAAAAAGTGCGAAACTATCGCCTGAATAGCGAAATCTGTCGATTTCAGAGAGAAAACTTACCTTTGCGTCGAAACCATTGTCACGTCCCGCGACTTCCACACGGCCGAGCGCATACCAGGCACCCGATGTGCACACCACGTCTCTCATGAAGCTACTGGGTCGAGCGGTACCCCCACCACAGCCGCACTCCTACCACGGCGGAGCCTCTACCTCAGCGGCACTGGCCACGCTCCGCGACGCTCGCTCCGGGAGGTCCACGCAGCTAGTGAGTCGGACGGTACCCCCACCACAGTGCGCTCCTACCACGGCGGAGCCTCTACCTCAGCGGCACTGGCCACGCTCCGCGGCGTGCACTCGGCGAGGTCCACGCAGCTAGTGAGTCGGACGGTACCCCCACCACAGTGCGCCCCTACCACGGCGGAGCCTCTACCTCAGCGGCACTGGCCACGCTCCGCGACGTGCACTCGGCGAGGTCCACGCAGCTAGTGAGTCGGACGGTACCCCCACCACAGTGCGCCCCTACCACGGCGGAGCCTTCTACCTCAGCGGCACTGCCCAAGCTCCGAGACGCTCGCTCAACGAGGTCTACGCAGCGATTGAGTTGGACGGTGCCCCCACCGCAACATCGACATCGTCGGCCGGAGCCGACACCGCAGCAGCATCGTGATTGGCCAGCATCACGCCACCGGCAGCCAGCCAATCACCATCGACACCGGCACCCGCCAGCAGGGTATATAAGGCGAGCAGCGCGAGCCAGTCCGGCAGTCAAATTCAACCAGCCGACTACAAGGGAGTCCAATTCGAGGAGCCTACTACCACAGTCCACTACAGCAGTCTAAATCGGGGATCCCAAGTCAGCAGTCTACATCGAGGATCACAAGTCAGCAGTCTAAATCGGGGAGGCTACTACTACTACCACAGTCTAATTCGGGGATTCCAACTCAAGAGTCTACTACTACAGCCTACTACTACAGCAGTCTACTACTACTTTCTCGAATTCATACTCGATGGAGATTCATCTGTCGGATCTCGAACCAAGCACATCAGGACTCCGAACTCTTACGGAACAACTCTCGACATAAGACATTATATTAATTTCTACTTCTAGTACCGTATCGTACATTCAAGACTCATGGTTCATATTCTCATTTATTACTATTTCCTCGAAATCATACCTACTTTCATTAACTTTACTATTACTCGGATTGTTCTCATTGTACTTTTACTTTTATTTATACTTACTTCCACTAACTCCAAACATTACCTTAGTTTCTCATTAAAAGTCATTGTATTACCTTTTATACTGCTTCGCGTCGCTTCGTAATTACCTTCTCTCTCCCCTCATACCCTTACCTCTCAGACGTTGGAGCTGTCTTTATACTGCTTCGCGTCTTTCCTTCTCTCTCCCATCGCACCTTTACCTCTCAGACGTTGGAGCTGTCCTTATACTGCTTCACGTCGTTTCTCCTATCTCTATTACCTACTCTCTCCCTCACACCCTTACCTCTCAGACGTTGGAGCTGTCCTTATACTGCTTCGCGTCGTTCCTTCTATCTCTATTACCTTCTCTCACCCCTCAAACCTTTACCTCTCAGACGTTGGAGCTGTCTTTATACTGCTTCGCGTCGTTCCTTCTATCTCTATTACCTTCTCTCTCCACACACACCTTTATCTCTTAGACGCTGGAGCGGTCCTCATACTGCTTCGCGTCAATCGGCTCAGTGACCGTAGAATCCCTTTTTAAATTAGAACCGGACGCGAGTACTCGCCTTATTTGCCGGAAACGTGGGCAAACCTTTTGGGTTCTCCATACGGTGGCGACGTCGTCGGCGGTATATTTCCTGTCGTTCTGCGCAACCTCGTGTCAGGACGTAACAGATTTTTTTTAAGAAACATAACAGTGGTGACAGCGGTGGGATTTACTGTCATTAGCCGATGTAATTTTCCCTTCCTTTTTTCTTTTTTCCAAAAGTCCTCCTAAATCACATATCACAATGTCTAACCCCAAGAAAACCGATACAATCCCTACGGAAGCAGACGTAGAGCAGTCCAATGAGGAAGTACAAGCCAAAAAGGCTTTTCTCAGTTCAAAATTGGATTCAATTCCACAGAAACAAGAGAGTTTAGAATCGCAGTACAGAATACACGGGCTTGGTAGACCGGCTACAAGCATGTACCGCGAAACCGATAGTCTTGATCCTTTGTCCAATATTAACCTAGCATCTCAGATCAATGACCTCAAGTACATGATCCGATCCTTAACCAAAGCCCTAGGAACTCCCACGAATCCTCCAACAATCAAAGAATCCCCGAGATCCGAACAAGAAATAGATCCACACCTCTCAGGGAATGACCCCTTCAGCTACGCTCCCTTGGCCCCTCAAATATCTCTGAAGGATGCCCTTGAAATGGTGCCCTTCTTTGATGGTGGAAATATTTCTGTTCTTCATTTCGCCCGAGCCTGTAAATGCGCAAAGGACATGATTCCCTCGCGCTCTGAACCTCAGTTAGCCAGGCTCCTGAGAAATCGTCTTCAAGGTCGAGCATATTTGGCCGTTGAAGACCATGTTTTCGATACAGTCAATGAACTCGTGGCGAGATTGAAACAAGTATTTATGCCTGCCAAGGGCCCCCATCATTATCGCGGGGAATTAGTAAATATTTTTATGAAACAGAATGAGCATATTTTAGATTACATCGGGCGCGTAAAGGACTTACGATCCGCGATTTTAGATGGGGAAAGCGAAAGATACGGCACACCATATCCGGATATGCAGAAGGAAACTGACGACCTTTGTCTGGAGTGTTTTATTAATGGTCTCCCTCCAGATTTCAGAGTCCAGGTCTCCATATCCGGATGTGTAACCTTGGATCATGCATTCGACACGTCCATTCGCGTTAGCAAGATAATTGACCGCGATAACGCATTGTTCAATTATAGTAGAGTCACAGACAATGCACGTTCCTCGGACAATCGTACTGCCGATATTTGCCAGCTCTGTAATAGACAAGGGCATACAGCGTTAACTTGTCGCAGAGAAAGGGCCGCCATTACCACCACAAACCCCAGTCCTGCTCCTAGTCCTAATCATTCTCCTCCCTCCCCACCCGTGGGGACCACTCGGTCCCTCTCGCGAAATCGCTATGAAACCAAAACTTGCAACTACTGCAAGGAGCCCGGTCACTTAATCACGGAATGTCGTAAACGGGCCTACAATTACAACTTGCGGCAATCGGGAAACTCCTCCGGTCCCCTGGTCCACCAGGACGCGAACCAGGACAGGACCGTTCCACAGCCGCGTCCGATACTCGCGATATCGACGAAATCGGTGGGCGAATCAAATCTAGAGTGTCGACAATCCGCCTAAAGAACACTAACTCAATTTCCGAAATCTCAAAACCATATACAATTTCAAAGGCGATGTCTACACAAAATCTAGATTCTAAATCAAATTCCGAAATCTCTAACTCTTGTTCACTTTCAAAGGCGAAGTCTAAACAAAATCTCGATTGTAAATCAAATTCCGAAATCTCTAACTCTTGTACAAATTCAAAAACGATTTCGAAACCAAATCTAGATTCTAACTCAGTTTCCGAAATCTCTAAATCTTGTACAAATTCAAAAACGATTTCGAAACCAAATCTAGATTCTAACTCAGTTTCCGAAATCTCTAAATCTTGTACAAATTCAAAAACGATTTCGAAACCAAATCTAGATTCTAACTCAGTTTCCGAAATCTCTAACTCTTGTACAAATTCAAAAACGATTTCGAAACCAAATCTAGATTCTAACTCAGTTTCCGAAATCTCTAAATCTTGTGCGAATTCAAAGACGATTTCAAAACCAAATCTAGATTCTAACTCTGTTTCCGAAATCTCTAAATCTTGTACAAATTCAAAGACAATTTCAAAACCAAATCTAGAATCTAACTCCAATTCCGAAATCTCTAAATCTTATACAAATTCAAAGACGATTTCAAAACCAAATCTAGATTCTAACTTGGGGTCCGAAATCTCTAAACCATGTGCAATTTCAAAGACGATGTCAAAACCAAAGCTGGAATCTAACCAAATCTCCGAAATCTCTAAATCATGTACAATTTCAAAGACGATGTCAAAATCAAATATAGATTCCAACTTGGGTTTCGAAAACTCTAAATCATGCGCAATTTCAAAGAATATGTCGAAACCAAATATAGAATCTAACTCAATCTCCGAAAACTCTAAATCTTGTACAAATTCAAAGGCGATGTCAAAACCGAATCTTGACACTAAATCTGAAATCTCTAAATCATGCTCAACTTCGAAAGCAATGTCAAGGTCAAATCTCAATACTGAACGAATTTCTGAAATACCTACGAAACCTAAATCATTACAAAATCCTACTTCTAGTACTAATTCTTGTTCTAACTCTAAGCAAACTCCATGGGGAAAATCAGAAACCAAATCCCGCGTACCTGCCTCGTTACCACTGCACCAAGTAAGCAAATCGGAACGAGGCCGGCTTGAGGAAATTACAAAGTCATTGAGGTTCGACCATTTAAACACAAATGTTCTCCCACGCACCATCACCAAACACACACACTCGGATCTCATACGAAAAACCTTACCCATTCGATGCCGATCATCAAGGGATTCCCACTCGGACGAGTCAATCTTCTCCTTCCCTGCAAATACGAAAGTGAAATCCAATTCAGAAGAAGAACCACCTCAACACCCGCTGGAAGACCACCGTGGCGAAAACAACAACACGGACACAAGGAAATGTCTCCAACATTTCCTTATTCTTAAGGAGGGGGGTGTCACGTCCCGCGACGTCCACACGGCCGAGCGCATACCAGGCACCCGATGTGCACACCACGTCTCTCATGAAGCTACTGGGTCGAGCGGTACCCCCACCACAGCCGCACTCCTACCACGGCGGAGCCTCTACCTCAGCGGCACTGGCCACGCTCCGCGACGCTCGCTCCGGGAGGTCCACGCAGCTAGTGAGTCGGACGGTACCCCCACCACAGTGCGCTCCTACCACGGCGGAGCCTCTACCTCAGCGGCACTGGCCACGCTCCGCGGCGTGCACTCGGCGAGGTCCACGCAGCTAGTGAGTCGGACGGTACCCCCACCACAGTGCGCCCCTACCACGGCGGAGCCTCTACCTCAGCGGCACTGGCCACGCTCCGCGACGTGCACTCGGCGAGGTCCACGCAGCTAGTGAGTCGGACGGTACCCCCACCACAGTGCGCCCCTACCACGGCGGAGCCTTCTACCTCAGCGGCACTGCCCAAGCTCCGAGACGCTCGCTCAACGAGGTCTACGCAGCGATTGAGTTGGACGGTGCCCCCACCGCAACATCGACATCGTCGGCCGGAGCCGACACCGCAGCAGCATCGTGATTGGCCAGCATCACGCCACCGGCAGCCAGCCAATCACCATCGACACCGGCACCCGCCAGCAGGGTATATAAGGCGAGCAGCGCGAGCCAGTCCGGCAGTCAAATTCAACCAGCCGACTACAAGGGAGTCCAATTCGAGGAGCCTACTACCACAGTCCACTACAGCAGTCTAAATCGGGGATCCCAAGTCAGCAGTCTACATCGAGGATCACAAGTCAGCAGTCTAAATCGGGGAGGCTACTACTACTACCACAGTCTAATTCGGGGATTCCAACTCAAGAGTCTACTACTACAGCCTACTACTACAGCAGTCTACTACTACTTTCTCGAATTCATACTCGATGGAGATTCATCTGTCGGATCTCGAACCAAGCACATCAGGACTCCGAACTCTTACGGAACAACTCTCGACATAAGACATTATATTAATTTCTACTTCTAGTACCGTATCGTACATTCAAGACCCATGGTTCATATTCTCATTTATTACTATTTCCTCGAAATCATACCTACTTTCATTAACTTTACTATTACTCGGATTGTTCTCATTGTACTTTTACTTTTATTTATACTTACTTCCACTAACTCCAAACATTACCTTAGTTTCTCATTAAAAGTCATTGTATTACCTTTTATACTGCTTCGCGTCGCTTCGTAATTACCTTCTCTCTCCCCTCATACCCTTACCTCTCAGACGTTGGAGCTGTCTTTATACTGCTTCGCGTCTTTCCTTCTCTCTCCCATCGCACCTTTACCTCTCAGACGTTGGAGCTGTCCTTATACTGCTTCACGTCGTTTCTCCTATCTCTATTACCTACTCTCTCCCTCACACCCTTACCTCTCAGACGTTGGAGCTGTCCTTATACTGCTTCGCGTCGTTCCTTCTATCTCTATTACCTTCTCTCACCCCTCAAACCTTTACCTCTCAGACGTTGGAGCTGTCTTTATACTGCTTCGCGTCGTTCCTTCTATCTCTATTACCTTCTCTCTCCACACACACCTTTATCTCTTAGACGCTGGAGCGGTCCTCATACTGCTTCGCGTCAATCGGCTCAGTGACCGTAGAATCCCTTTTTAAATTAGAACCGGACGCGAGTACTCGCCTTATTTGCCGGAAACGTGGGCAAACCTTTTGGGTTCTCCATACGGTGGCGACGTCGTCGGCGGTATATTTCCTGTCGTTCTGCGCAACCTCGTGTCAGGACGTAACAGATTTTTAAGTAAATATAACACCATGCCCTTCCAAAATTCTTTTCGATGAAATTCTCGATGCCATTCGAATTTTCACGTCAATTTACACGGAAAATGCGGTCTCTCGTTTCTGAAATAGGGAAATCTGGAAAAAGTGCGAAACTATCGCCTGAAATGCGAAATCTGTCGATTTCAGAGAGAAAACTTACCTTTGCGTCGAAACCATGCCCTTCCAAAATTCTTTTCGATGAAATTCTCGATGCCATTCGAATTTTCACGTCAATTTACACGGAAAATGCGGTCTCTCGTTTCTGAAATAGGGAAATCTGGAAAAAGTGCGAAACTATCGCCTGAAATGCGAAATCTGTCGATTTCAGAGAGAAAACTTACCTTTGCGTCGAAACCATGCCCTTCCAAAATTCTTTTCGATGAAATTCTCGATGCCATTCGAATTTTCACGTCAATTTACACGGAAAATGCGGTCTCTCGTTTCTGAAATAGGGAAATCTGGAAAAAGTGCGAAACTATCGCCTGAATAGCGAAATCTGTCGATTTCAGAGAGAAAACTTACCTTTGCGTCGAAACCATGCCCTTCCAAAATTCTTTTCGATGAAATTCTCGATGCCATTCGAATTTTCACGTCAATTTACACGGAAAATGCGGTCTCTCGTTTCTGAAATAGGGAAATCTGGAAAAAGTGCGAAACTATCGCCTGAATAGCGAAATCTGTCGATTTCAGAGAGAAAACTTACCTTTGCGTCGAAACCATGCCCTTCCAAAATTCTTTTCGATGAAATTCTCGATGCCATTCGAATTTTCACGTCAATTTACACGGAAAATGCGGTCTCTCGTTTCTGAAATAGGGAAATCTGGAAAAAGTGCGAAACTATCGCCTGAATAGCGAAATCTGTCGATTTCAGAGAGAAAACTTACCTTTGCGTCGAAACCATGCCCTTCCAAAATTCTTTTCGATGAAATTCTCGATGCCATTCGAATTTTCACGTCAATTTACACGGAAAATGCGGTCTCTCGTTTCTGAAATAGGGAAATCTGGAAAAAGTGCGAAACTATCGCCTGAAATGCGAAATCTGTCGATTTCAGAGAGAAAACTTACCTTTGCGTCGAAACCATGCCCTTCCAAAATTCTTTTCGATGAAATTCTCGATGCCATTCGAATTTTCACGTCAATTTACACGGAAAATGCGGTCTCTCGTTTCTGAAATAGGGAAATCTGGAAAAAGTGCGAAACTATCGCCTGAATAGCGAAATCTGTCGATTTCAGAGAGAAAACTTACCTTTGCGTCGAAACCATGCCCTTCCAAAATTCTTTTCGATGAAATTCTCGATGCCATTCGAATTTTCACGTCAATTTACACGGAAAATGCGGTCTCTCGTTTCTGAAATAGGGAAATCTGGAAAAAGTGCGAAACTATCGCCTGAATAGCGAAATCTGTCGATTTCAGAGAGAAAACTTACCTTTGCGTCGAAACCATGCCCTTCCAAAATTCTTTTCGATGAAATTCTCGATGCCATTCGAATTTTCACGTCAATTTACACGGAAAATGCGGTCTCTCGTTTCTGAAATAGGGAAATCTGGAAAAAGTGCGAAACTATCGCCTGAATAGCGAAATCTGTCGATTTCAGAGAGAAAACTTACCTTTGCGTCGAAACCATGCCCTTCCAAAATTCTTTTCGATGAAATTCTCGATGCCATTCGAATTTTCACGTCAATTTACACGGAAAATGCGGTCTCTCGTTTCTGAAATAGGGAAATCTGGAAAAAGTGCGAAACTATCGCCTGAATAGCGAAATCTGTCGATTTCAGAGAGAAAACTTACCTTTGCGTCGAAACCATGCCCTTCCAAAATTCTTTTCGATGAAATTCTCGATGCCATTCGAATTTTCACGTCAATTTACACGGAAAATGCGGTCTCTCGTTTCTGAAATAGGGAAATCTGGAAAAAGTGCGAAACTATCGCCTGAATAGCGAAATCTGTCGATTTCAGAGAGAAAACTTACCTTTGCGTCGAAACCATGCCCTTCCAAAATTCTTTTCGATGAAATTCTCGACATTCGAATTTTCACGTCAATTTACACGGAAAATGCGGTCTCTCGTTTCTGAAATAGGGAAATCTGGAAAAAGTGCGAAACTATCGCCTGAAATGCGAAATCTGTCGATTTCAGAGAGAAAACTTACCTTTGCGTCGAAACCATGCCCTTCCAAAATTCTTTTCGATGAAATTCTCGATGCCATTCGAATTTTCACGTCAATTTACACGGAAAATGCGGTCTCTCGTTTCTGAAATAGGGAAATCTGGAAAAAGTGCGAAACTATCGCCTGAAATGCGAAATCTGTCGATTTCAGAGAGAAAACTTACCTTTGCGTCGAAACCATGCCCTTCCAAAATTCTTTTCGATGAAATTCTCGATGCCATTCGAATTTTCACGTCAATTTACACGGAAAATGCGGTCTCTCGTTTCTGAAATAGGGAAATCTGGAAAAAGTGCGAAACTATCGCCTGAAATGCGAAATCTGTCGATTTCAGAGAGAAAACTTACCTTTGCGTCGAAACCATGCCCTTCCAAAATTCTTTTCGATGAAATTCTCGATGCCATTCGAATTTTCACGTCAATTTACACGGAAAATGCGGTCTCTCGTTTCTGAAATAGGGAAATCTGGAAAAAGTGCGAAACTATCGCCTGAAATGCGAAATCTGTCGATTTCAGAGAGAAAACTTACCTTTGCGTCGAAACCATGCCCTTCCAAAATTCTTTTCGATGAAATTCTCGATGCCATTCGAATTTTCACGTCAATTTACACGGAAAATGCGGTCTCTCGTTTCTGAAATAGGGAAATCTGGAAAAAGTGCGAAACTATCGCCTGAAATGCGAAATCTGTCGATTTCAGAGAGAAAACTTACCTTTGCGTCGAAACCATGCCCTTCCAAAATTCTTTTCGATGAAATTCTCGATGCCATTCGAATTTTCACGTCAATTTACACGGAAAATGCGGTCTCTCGTTTCTGAAATAGGGAAATCTGGAAAAAGTGCGAAACTATCGCCTGAAATGCGAAATCTGTCGATTTCAGAGAGAAAACTTACCTTTGCGTCGAAACCATGCCCTTCCAAAATTCTTTTCGATGAAATTCTCGATGCCATTCGAATTTTCACGTCAATTTACACGGAAAATGCGGTCTCTCGTTTCTGAAATAGGGAAATCTGGAAAAAGTGCGAAACTATCGCCTGAAATGCGAATCTGTCGATTTCAGAGAGAAAACTTACCTTTGCGTCGAAACCATGCCCTTCCAAAATTCTTTTCGATGAAATTCTCGATGCCATTCGATTTTTCACGTCAATTTACACGGAAAATGCGGTCTCTCGTTTCTGAAATAGGGAAATCTGGAAAAAGTGCGAAACTATCGCCTGAAATGCGAAATCTGTCGATTTCAGAGAGAAAACTTACCTTTGCGTCGAAACCATGCCCTTCCAAAATTCTTTTCGATGAAATTCTCGATGCCATTCGATTTTTCACGTCAATTTACACGGAAAATGCGGTCTCTCGTTTCTGAAATAGGGAAATCTGGAAAAAGTGCGAAACTATCGCCTGAAATGCGAAATCTGTCGATTTCAGAGAGAAAACTTACCTTTGCGTCGAAACCATGCCCTTCCAAAATTCTTTTCGATGAAATTCTCGATGCCATTCGATTTTTCACGTCAATTTACACGGAAAATGCGGTCTCTCGTTTCTGAAATAGGGAAATCTGGAAAAAGTGCGAAACTATCGCCTGAAATGCGAAATCTGTCGATTTCAGAGAGAAAACTTACCTTTGCGTCGAAACCATGCCCTTCCAAAATTCTTTTCGATGAAATTCTCGATGCCATTCGATTTTTCACGTCAATTTACACGGAAAATGCGGTCTCTCGTTTCTGAAATAGGGAAATCTGGAAAAAGTGCGAAACTATCGCCTGAAATGCGAAATCTGTCGATTTCAGAGAGAAAACTTACCTTTGCGTCGAAACCATGCCCTTCCAAAATTCTTTTCGATGAAATTCTCGATGCCATTCGATTTTTCACGTCAATTTACACGGAAAATGCGGTCTCTCGTTTCTGAAATAGGGAAATCTGGAAAAAGTGCGAAACTATCGCCTGAAATGCGAAATCTGTCGATTTCAGAGAGAAAACTTACCTTTGCGTCGAAACCATGCCCTTCCAAAATTCTTTTCGATGAAATTCTCGATGCCATTCGATTTTTCACGTCAATTTACACGGAAAATGCGGTCTCTCGTTTCTGAAATAGGGAAATCTGGAAAAAGTGCGAAACTATCGCCTGAAATGCGAAATCTGTCGATTTCAGAGAGAAAACTTACCTTTGCGTCGAAACCATGCCCTTCCAAAATTCTTTTCGATGAAATTCTCGATGCCATTCGATCTTTCACGTCAATTTACACGGAAAATGCGGTCTCTCGTTTCTGAAATAGGGAAATCTGGAAAAAGTGCGAAACTATCGCCTGAAATGCGAAATCTGTCGATTTCAGAGAGAAAACTTACCTTTGCGTCGAAACCATGCCCTTCCAAAATTCTTTTCGATGAAATTCTCGATGCCATTCGATTTTTCACGTCAATTTACACGGAAAATGCGGTCTCTCGTTTCTGAAATAGGGAAATCTGGAAAAAGTGCGAAACTATCGCCTGAAATGCGAAATCTGTCGATTTCAGAGAGAAAACTTACCTTTGCGTCGAAACCATGCCCTTCCAAAATTCTTTTCGATGAAATTCTCGATGCCATTCGATTTTTCACGTCAATTTACACGGAAAATGCGGTCTCTCGTTTCTGAAATAGGGAAATCTGGAAAAAGTGCGAAACTATCGCCTGAAATGCGAAATCTGTCGATTTCAGAGAGAAAACTTACCTTTGCGTCGAAACCATGCCCTTCCAAAATTCTTTTCGATGAAATTCTCGATGCCATTCGATTTTTCACGTCAATTTACACGGAAAATGCGGTCTCTCGTTTCTGAAATAGGGAAATCTGGAAAAAGTGCGAAACTATCGCCTGAAATGCGAAATCTGTCGATTTCAGAGAGAAAACTTACCTTTGCGTCGAAACCATGCCCTTCCAAAATTCTTTTCGATGAAATTCTCGATGCCATTCGATTTTTCACGTCAATTTACACGGAAAATGCGGTCTCTCGTTTCTGAAATAGGGAAATCTGGAAAAAGTGCGAAACTATCGCCTGAAATGCGAAATCTGTCGATTTCAGAGAGAAAACTTACCTTTGCGTCGAAACCATGCCCTTCCAAAATTCTTTTCGATGAAATTCTCGATGCCATTCGACTTTTCACGTCAATTTACACGGAAAATGCGGTCTCTCGTTTCTGAAATAGGGAAATCTGGAAAAAGTGCGAAACTATCGCCTGAAATGCGAAATCTGTCGATTTCAGAGAGAAAACTTACCTTTGCGTCGAAACCATGCCCTTCCAAAATTCTTTTCGATGAAATTCTCGATGCCATTCGATTTTTCACGTCAATTTACACGGAAAATGCGGTCTCTCGTTTCTGAAATAGGGAAATCTGGAAAAAGTGCGAAACTATCGCCTGAAATGCGAAATCTGTCGATTTCAGAGAGAAAACTTACCTTTGCGTCGAAACCATGCCCTTCCAAAATTCTTTTCGATGAAATTCTCGATGCCATTCGATTTTTCACGTCAATTTACACGGAAAATGCGGTCTCTCGTTTCTGAAATAGGGAAATCTGGAAAAAGTGCGAAACTATCGCCTGAAATGCGAAATCTGTCGATTTCAGAGAGAAAACTTACCTTTGCGTCGAAACCATGCCCTTCCAAAATTCTTTTCGATGAAATTCTCGATGCCATTCGATTTTTCACGTCAATTTACACGGAAAATGCGGTCTCTCGTTTCTGAAATAGGGAAATCTGGAAAAAGTGCGAAACTATCGCCTGAAATGCGAAATCTGTCGATTTCAGAGAGAAAACTTACCTTTGCGTCGAAACCATGCCCTTCCAAAATTCTTTTCGATGAAATTCTCGATGCCATTCGATTTTTCACGTCAATTTACGCGGAAAATGCGGTCTCTCGTTTCTGAAATAGGGAAATCTGGAAAAAGTGCGAAACTATCGCCTGAAATGCGAAATCTGTCGATTTCAGAGAGAAAACTTACCTTTGCGTCGAAACCATGCCCTTCCAAAATTCTTTTCGATGAAATTCTCGATGCCATTCGATTTTTCACGTCAATTTACACGGAAAATGCGGTCTCTCGTTTCTGAAATAGGGAAATCTGGAAAAAGTGCGAAACTATCGCCTGAAATGCGAAATCTGTCGATTTCAGAGAGAAAACTTACCTTTGCGTCGAAACCATGCCCTTCCAAAATTCTTTTCGATGAAATTCTCGATGCCATTCGATTTTTCACGTCAATTTACACGGAAAATGCGGTCTCTCGTTTCTGAAATAGGGAAATCTGGAAAAAGTGCGAAACTATCGCCTGAAATGCGAAATCTGTCGATTTCAGAGAGAAAACTTACCTTTGCGTCGAAACCATGCCCTTCCAAAATTCTTTTCGATGAAATTCTCGATGCCATTCGATTTTTCACGTCAATTTACACGGAAAATGCGGTCTCTCGTTTCTGAAATAGGGAAATCTGGAAAAAGTGCGAAACTATCGCCTGAAATGCGAAATCTGTCGATTTCAGAGAGAAAACTTACCTTTGCGTCGAAACCATGCCCTTCCAAAATTCTTTTCGATGAAATTCTCGATGCCATTCGATTTTTCACGTCAATTTACACGGAAAATGCGGTCTCTCGTTTCTGAAATAGGGAAATCTGGAAAAAGTGCGAAACTATCGCCTGAAATGCGAAATCTGTCGATTTCAGAGAGAAAACTTACCTTTGCGTCGAAACCATGCCCTTCCAAAATTCTTTTCGATGAAATTCTCGATGCCATTCGATTTTTCACGTCAATTTACACGGAAAATGCGGTCTCTCGTTTCTGAAATAGGGAAATCTGGAAAAAGTGCGAAACTATCGCCTGAAATGCGAAATCTGTCGATTTCAGAGAGAAAACTTACCTTTGCGTCGAAACCATGCCCTTCCAAAATTCTTTTCGATGAAATTCTCGATGCCATTCGATTTTTCACGTCAATTTACACGGAAAATGCGGTCTCTCGTTTCTGAAATAGGGAAATCTGGAAAAAGTGCGAAACTATCGCCTGAAATGCGAAATCTGTCGATTTCAGAGAGAAAACTTACCTTTGCGTCGAAACCATGCCCTTCCAAAATTCTTTTCGATGAAATTCTCGATGCCATTCGATTTTTCACGTCAATTTACACGGAAAATGCGGTCTCTCGTTTCTGAAATAGGGAAATCTGGAAAAAGTGCGAAACTATCGCCTGAAATGCGAAATCTGTCGATTTCAGAGAGAAAACTTACCTTTGCGTCGAAACCATGCCCTTCCAAAATTCTTTTCGATGAAATTCTCGATGCCATTCGATTTTTCACGTCAATTTACACGGAAAATGCGGTCTCTCGTTTCTGAAATAGGGAAATCTGGAAAAAGTGCGAAACTATCGCCTGAAATGCGAAATCTGTCGATTTCAGAGAGAAAACTTACCTTTGCGTCGAAACCATGCCCTTCCAAAATTCTTTTCGATGAAATTCTCGATGCCATTCGATTTTTCACGTCAATTTACACGGAAAATGCGGTCTCTCGTTTCTGAAATAGGGAAATCTGGAAAAAGTGCGAAACTATCGCCTGAAATGCGAAATCTGTCGATTTCAGAGAGAAAACTTACCTTTGCGTCGAAACCATGCCCTTCCAAAATTCTTTTCGATGAAATTCTCGATGCCATTCGATTTTTCACGTCAATTTACACGGAAAATGCGGTCTCTCGTTTCTGAAATAGGGAAATCTGGAAAAAGTGCGAAACTATCGCCTGAAATGCGAAATCTGTCGATTTCAGAGAGAAAACTTACCTTTGCGTCGAAACCATGCCCTTCCAAAATTCTTTTCGATGAAATTCTCGATGCCATTCGATTTTTCACGTCAATTTACACGGAAAATGCGGTCTCTCGTTTCTGAAATAGGGAAATCTGGAAAAAGTGCGAAACTATCGCCTGAAATGCGAAATCTGTCGATTTCAGAGAGAAAACTTACCTTTGCGTCGAAACCATGCCCTTCCAAAATTCTTTTCGATGAAATTCTCGATGCCATTCGATTTTTCACGTCAATTTACACGGAAAATGCGGTCTCTCGTTTCTGAAATAGGGAAATCTGGAAAAAGTGCGAAACTATCGCCTGAAATGCGAAATCTGTCGATTTCAGAGAGAAAACTTACCTTTGCGTCGAAACCATGCCCTTCCAAAATTCTTTTCGATGAAATTCTCGATGCCATTCGATTTTTCACGTCAATTTACACGGAAAATGCGGTCTCTCGTTTCTGAAATAGGGAAATCTGGAAAAAGTGCGAAACTATCGCCTGAAATGCGAAATCTGTCGATTTCAGAGAGAAAACTTACCTTTGCGTCGAAACCATGCCCTTCCAAAATTCTTTTCGATGAAATTCTCGATGCCATTCGATTTTTCACGTCAATTTACACGGAAAATGCGGTCTCTCGTTTCTGAAATAGGGAAATCTGGAAAAAGTGCGAAACTATCGCCTGAAATGCGAAATCTGTCGATTTCAGAGAGAAAACTTACCTTTGCGTCGAAACCATGCCCTTCCAAAATTCTTTTCGATGAAATTCTCGATGCCATTCGATTTTTCACGTCAATTTACACGGAAAATGCGGTCTCTCGTTTCTGAAATAGGGAAATCTGGAAAAAGTGCGAAACTATCGCCTGAAAAGCGAAATCTGTCGATTTCAGAGAGAAAACTTACCTTTGCGTCGAAACCATGCCCTTCCAAAATTCTTTTCGATGAAATTCTCGATGCCATTCGATTTTTCACGTCAATTTACACGGAAAATGCGGTCTCTCGTTTCTGAAATAGGGAAATCTGGAAAAAGTGCGAAACTATCGCCTGAAATGCGAAATCTGTCGATTTCAGAGAGAAAACTTACCTTTGCGTCGAAACCATGCCCTTCCAAAATTCTTTTCGATGAAATTCTCGATGCCATTCGATTTTTCACGTCAATTTACACGGAAAATGCGGTCTCTCGTTTCTGAAATAGGGAAATCTGGAAAAAGTGCGAAACTATCGCCTGAAATGCGAAATCTGTCGATTTCAGAGAGAAAACTTACCTTTGCGTCGAAACCATGCCCTTCCAAAATTCTTTTCGATGAAATTCTCGATGCCATTCGATTTTTCACGTCAATTTACACGGAAAATGCGGTCTCTCGTTTCTGAAATAGGGAAATCTGGAAAAAGTGCGAAACTATCGCCTGAAATGCGAAATCTGTCGATTTCAGAGAGAAAACTTACCTTTGCGTCGAAACCATGCCCTTCCAAAATTCTTTTCGATGAAATTCTCGATGCCATTCGATTTTTCACGTCAATTTACACGGAAAATGCGGTCTCTCGTTTCTGAAATAGGGAAATCTGGAAAAAGTGCGAAACTATCGCCTGAAATGCGAAATCTGTCGATTTCAGAGAGAAAACTTACCTTTGCGTCGAAACCATGCCCTTCCAAAATTCTTTTCGATGAAATTCTCGATGCCATTCGATTTTTCACGTCAATTTACACGGAAAATGCGGTCTCTCGTTTCTGAAATAGGGAAATCTGGAAAAAGTGCGAAACTATCGCCTGAAATGCGAAATCTGTCGATTTCAGAGAGAAAACTTACCTTTGCGTCGAAACCATGCCCTTCCAAAATTCTTTTCGATGAAATTCTCGATGCCATTCGATTTTTCACGTCAATTTACACGGAAAATGCGGTCTCTCGTTTCTGAAATAGGGAAATCTGGAAAAAGTGCGAAACTATCGCCTGAAATGCGAAATCTGTCGATTTCAGAGAGAAAACTTACCTTTGCGTCGAAACCATGCCCTTCCAAAATTCTTTTCGATGAAATTCTCGATGCCATTCGATTTTTCACGTCAATTTACACGGAAAATGCGGTCTCTCGTTTCTGAAATAGGGAAATCTGGAAAAAGTGCGAAACTATCGCCTGAAATGCGAAATCTGTCGATTTCAGAGAGAAAACTTACCTTTGCGTCGAAACCATGCCCTTCCAAAATTCTTTTCGATGAAATTCTCGATGCCATTCGATTTTTCACGTCAATTTACACGGAAAATGCGGTCTCTCGTTTCTGAAATAGGGAAATCTGGAAAAAGTGCGAAACTATCGCCTGAAATGCGAAATCTGTCGATTTCAGAGAGAAAACTTACCTTTGCGTCGAAACCATGCCCTTCCAAAATTCTTTTCGATGAAATTCTCGATGCCATTCGATTTTTCACGTCAATTTACACGGAAAATGCGGTCTCTCGTTTCTGAAATAGGGAAATCTGGAAAAAGTGCGAAACTATCGCCTGAAATGCGAAATCTGTCGATTTCAGAGAGAAAACTTACCTTTGCGTCGAAACCATGCCCTTCCAAAATTCTTTTCGATGAAATTCTCGATGCCATTCGATTTTTCACGTCAATTTACACGGAAAATGCGGTCTCTCGTTTCTGAAATAGGGAAATCTGGAAAAAGTGCGAAACTATCGCCTGAAATGCGAAATCTGTCGATTTCAGAGAGAAAACTTACCTTTGCGTCGAAACCATGCCCTTCCAAAATTCTTTTCGATGAAATTCTCGATGCCATTCGATTTTTCACGTCAATTTACACGGAAAATGCGGTCTCTCGTTTCTGAAATAGGGAAATCTGGAAAAAGTGCGAAACTATCGCCTGAAATGCGAAATCTGTCGATTTCAGAGAGAAAACTTACCTTTGCGTCGAAACCATGCCCTTCCAAAATTCTTTTCGATGAAATTCTCGATGCCATTCGATTTTTCACGTCAATTTACACGGAAAATGCGGTCTCTCGTTTCTGAAATAGGGAAATCTGGAAAAAGTGCGAAACTATCGCCTGAAATGCGAAATCTGTCGATTTCAGAGAGAAAACTTACCTTTGCGTCGAAACCATGCCCTTCCAAAATTCTTTTCGATGAAATTCTCGATGCCATTCGATTTTTCACGTCAATTTACACGGAAAATGCGGTCTCTCGTTTCTGAAATAGGGAAATCTGGAAAAAGTGCGAAACTATCGCCTGAAATGCGAAATCTGTCGATTTCAGAGAGAAAACTTACCTTTGCGTCGAAACCATGCCCTTCCAAAATTCTTTTCGATGAAATTCTCGATGCCATTCGATTTTTCACGTCAATTTACACGGAAAATGCGGTCTCTCGTTTCTGAAATAGGGAAATCTGGAAAAAGTGCGAAACTATCGCCTGAAATGCGAAATCTGTCGATTTCAGAGAGAAAACTTACCTTTGCGTCGAAACCATGCCCTTCCAAAATTCTTTTCGATGAAATTCTCGATGCCACTCGATTTTTCACGTCAATTTACACGGAAAATGCGGTCTCTCGTTTCTGAAATAGGGAAATCTGGAAAAAGTGCGAAACTATCGCCTGAAATGCGAAATCTGTCGATTTCAGAGAGAAAACTTACCTTTGCGTCGAAACCATGCCCTTCCAAAATTCTTTTCGATGAAATTCTCGATGCCATTCGAATTTTCACGTCAATTTACACGGAAAATGCGGTCTCTCGTTTCTGAAATAGGGAAATCTGGAAAAAGTGCGAAACTATCGCCTGAAATGCGAAATCTGTCGATTTCAGAGAGAAAACTTACCTTTGCGTCGAAACCATGCCCTTCCAAAATTCTTTTCGATGAAATTCTCGATGCCATTCGATTTTTCACGTCAATTTACACGGAAAATGCGGTCTCTCGTTTCTGAAATAGGGAAATCTGGAAAAAGTGCGAAACTATCGCCTGAAATGCGAAATCTGTCGATTTCAGAGAGAAAACTTACCTTTGCGTCGAAACCATGCCCTTCCAAAATTCTTTTCGATGAAATTCTCGATGCCATTCGATTTTTCACGTCAATTTACACGGAAAATGCGGTCTCTCGTTTCTGAAATAGGGAAATCTGGAAAAAGTGCGAAACTATCGCCTGAAATGCGAAATCTGTCGATTTCAGAGAGAAAACTTACCTTTGCGTCGAAACCATGCCCTTCCAAAATTCTTTTCGATGAAATTCTCGATGCCATTCGATTTTTCACGTCAATTTACACGGAAAATGCGGTCTCTCGTTTCTGAAATAGGGAAATCTGGAAAAAGTGCGAAACTATCGCCTGAAATGCGAAATCTGTCGATTTCAGAGAGAAAACTTACCTTTGCGTCGAAACCATGCCCTTCCAAAATTCTTTTCGATGAAATTCTCGATGCCATTCGATTTTTCACGTCAATTTACACGGAAAATGCGGTCTCTCGTTTCTGAAATAGGGAAATCTGGAAAAAGTGCGAAACTATCGCCTGAAATGCGAAATCTGTCGATTTCAGAGAGAAAACTTACCTTTGCGTCGAAACCATGCCCTTCCAAAATTCTTTTCGATGAAATTCTCGATGCCATTCGATTTTTCACGGCAATTTACACGGAAAATGCGGTCTCTCGTTTCTGAAATAGGGAAATCTGGAAAAAGTGCGAAACTATCGCCTGAAATGCGAAATCTGTCGATTTCAGAGAGAAAACTTACCTTTGCGTCGAAACCATGCCCTTCCAAAATTCTTTTCGATGAAATTCTCGATGCCATTCGATTTTTCACGTCAATTTACACGGAAAATGCGGTCTCTCGTTTCTGAAATAGGGAAATCTGGAAAAAGTGCGAAACTATCGCCTGAAATGCGAAATCTGTCGATTTCAGAGAGAAAACTTACCTTTGCGTCGAAACCATGCCCTTCCAAAATTCTTTTCGATGAAATTCTCGATGCCATTCGATTTTTCACGTCAATTTACACGGAAAATGCGGTCTCTCGTTTCTGAAATAGGGAAATCTGGAAAAAGTGCGAAACTATCGCCTGAAATGCGAAATCTGTCGATTTCAGAGAGAAAACTTACCTTTGCGTCGAAACCATGCCCTTCCAAAATTCTTTTCGATGAAATTCTCGATGCCATTCGATTTTTCACGTCAATTTACACGGAAAATGCGGTCTCTCGTTTCTGAAATAGGGAAATCTGGAAAAAGTGCGAAACTATCGCCTGAAATGCGAAATCTGTCGATTTCAGAGAGAAAACTTACCTTTGCGTCGAAACCATGCCCTTCCAAAATTCTTTTCGATGAAATTCTCGATGCCATTCGATTTTTCACGTCAATTTACACGGAAAATGCGGTCTCTCGTTTCTGAAATAGGGAAATCTGGAAAAAGTGCGAAACTATCGCCTGAAATGCGAAATCTGTCGATTTCAGAGAGAAAACTTACCTTTGCGTCGAAACCATGCCCTTCCAAAATTCTTTTCGATGAAATTCTCGATGCCATTCGATTTTTCACGTCAATTTACACGGAAAATGCGGTCTCTCGTTTCTGAAATAGGGAAATCTGGAAAAAGTGCGAAACTATCGCCTGAAATGCGAAATCTGTCGATTTCAGAGAGAAAACTTACCTTTGCGTCGAAACCATGCCCTTCCAAAATTCTTTTCGATGAAATTCTCGATGCCATTCGATTTTTCACGTCAATTTACACGGAAAATGCGGTCTCTCGTTTCTGAAATAGGGAAATCTGGAAAAAGTGCGAAACTATCGCCTGAAATGCGAAATCTGTCGATTTCAGAGAGAAAACTTACCTTTGCGTCGAAACCATGCCCTTCCAAAATTCTTTTCGATGAAATTCTCGATGCCATTCGATTTTTCACGTCAATTTACACGGAAAATGCGGTCTCTCGTTTCTGAAATAGGGAAATCTGGAAAAAGTGCGAAACTATCGCCTGAAATGCGAAATCTGTCGATTTCAGAGAGAAAACTTACCTTTGCGTCGAAACCATGCCCTTCCAAAATTCTTTTCGATGAAATTCTCGATGCCATTCGATTTTTCACGTCAATTTACACGGAAAATGCGGTCTCTCGTTTCTGAAATAGGGAAATCTGGAAAAAGTGCGAAACTATCGCCTGAAATGCGAAATCTGTCGATTTCAGAGAGAAAACTTACCTTTGCGTCGAAACCATGCCCTTCCAAAATTCTTTTCGATGAAATTCTCGATGCCATTCGATTTTTCACGTCAATTTACACGGAAAATGCGGTCTCTCGTTTCTGAAATAGGGAAATCTGGAAAAAGTGCGAAACTATCGCCTGAAATGCGAAATCTGTCGATTTCAGAGAGAAAACTTACCTTTGCGTCGAAACCATGCCCTTCCAAAATTCTTTTCGATGAAATTCTCGATGCCATTCGATTTTTCACGTCAATTTACACGGAAAATGCGGTCTCTCGTTTCTGAAATAGGGAAATCTGGAAAAAGTGCGAAACTATCGCCTGAAATGCGAAATCTGTCGATTTCAGAGAGAAAACTTACCTTTGCGTCGAAACCATGCCCTTCCAAAATTCTTTTCGATGAAATTCTCGATGCCATTCGATTTTTCACGTCAATTTACACGGAAAATGCGGTCTCTCGTTTCTGAAATAGGGAAATCTGGAAAAAGTGCGAAACTATCGCCTGAAATGCGAAATCTGTCGATTTCAGAGAGAAAACTTACCTTTGCGTCGAAACCATGCCCTTCCAAAATTCTTTTCGATGAAATTCTCGATGCCATTCGATTTTTCACGTCAATTTACACGGAAAATGCGGTCTCTCGTTTCTGAAATAGGGAAATCTGGAAAAAGTGCGAAACTATCGCCTGAAATGCGAAATCTGTCGATTTCAGAGAGAAAACTTACCTTTGCGTCGAAACCATGCCCTTCCAAAATTCTTTTCGATGAAATTCTCGATGCCATTCGATTTTTCACGTCAATTTACACGGAAAATGCGGTCTCTCGTTTCTGAAATAGGGAAATCTGGAAAAAGTGCGAAACTATCGCCTGAAATGCGAAATCTGTCGATTTCAGAGAGAAAACTTACCTTTGCGTCGAAACCATGCCCTTCCAAAATTCTTTTCGATGAAATTCTCGATGCCATTCGATTTTTCACGTCAATTTACACGGAAAATGCGGTCTCTCGTTTCTGAAATAGGGAAATCTGGAAAAAGTGCGAAACTATCGCCTGAAATGCGAAATCTGTCGATTTCAGAGAAAAAACTTACCTTTGCGTCGAAACCATGCCCTTCCAAAATTCTTTTCGATGAAATTCTCGATGCCATTCGATTTTTCACGTCAATTTACACGGAAAATGCGGTCTCTCGTTTCTGAAATAGGGAAATCTGGAAAAAGTGCGAAACTATCGCCTGAAATGCGAAATCTGTCGATTTCAGAGAGAAAACTTACCTTTGCGTCGAAACCATGCCCTTCCAAAATTCTTTTCGATGAAATTCTCGATGCCATTCGATTTTTCACGTCAATTTACACGGAAAATGCGGTCTCTCGTTTCTGAAATAGGGAAATCTGGAAAAAGTGCGAAACTATCGCCTGAAATGCGAAATCTGTCGATTTCAGAGAGAAAACTTACCTTTGCGTCGAAACCATGCCCTTCCAAAATTCTTTTCGATGAAATTCTCGATGCCATTCGATTTTTCACGTCAATTTACACGGAAAATGCGGTCTCTCGTTTCTGAAATAGGGAAATCTGGAAAAAGTGCGAAACTATCGCCTGAAATGCGAAATCTGTCGATTTCAGAGAGAAAACTTACCTTTGCGTCGAAACCATGCCCTTCCAAAATTCTTTTCGATGAAATTCTCGATGCCATTCGATTTTTCACGTCAATTTACACGGAAAATGCGGTCTCTCGTTTCTGAAATAGGGAAATCTGGAAAAAGTGCGAAACTATCGCCTGAAATGCGAAATCTGTCGATTTCAGAGAGAAAACTTACCTTTGCGTCGAAACCATGCCCTTCCAAAATTCTTTTCGATGAAATTCTCGATGCCATTCGATTTTTCACGTCAATTTACACGGAAAATGCGGTCTCTCGTTTCTGAAATAGGGAAATCTGGAAAAAGTGCGAAACTATCGCCTGAAATGCGAAATCTGTCGATTTCAGAGAGAAAACTTACCTTTGCGTCGAAACCATGCCCTTCCAAAATTCTTTTCGATGAAATTCTCGATGCCATTCGATTTTTCACGTCAATTTACACGGAAAATGCGGTCTCTCGTTTCTGAAATAGGGAAATCTGGAAAAAGTGCGAAACTATCGCCTGAAATGCGAAATCTGTCGATTTCAGAGAGAAAACTTACCTTTGCGTCGAAACCATGCCCTTCCAAAATTCTTTTCGATGAAATTCTCGATGCCATTCGATTTTTCACGTCAATTTACACGGAAAATGCGGTCTCTCGTTTCTGAAATAGGGAAATCTGGAAAAAGTGCGAAACTATCGCCTGAAATGCGAAATCTGTCGATTTCAGAGAGAAAACTTACCTTTGCGTCGAAACCATGCCCTTTGTTACGATGGCCGATTCACACCCTCGCTTGAGGACGCTTAATATTACTAACATATATTATAGTATTACTCAGTATTGTCATTATAATTTTTAACATCATTAGTTAATCTGCGCCGAGCCGGAACACGCTCGCGCGGCACGCTTGACGCGACCTATCCCCACTCTCGAGGCCCCACTCGATTCGGCCATACCCCCACTCCCGCGCGCCTGCACGAGCGCCACGGTGAGCAAGGGAGGTCCGCGCTCGGTTGAGGGACACCAGTTCTAGTCCGACAGTTGAATTATAAAGTACTAAACTCCGCTAGCCTTGCGGTGTGCGACATATCCATCACGAGTCTTAAAAACTCAGTTTTAACTCTAACTCAATATTAACTCTAGTTATTCACTTAGTCTATTTAATCGTTTTCGCATAATTTAATTAGTTTCTAGAAGTGTACCAGTTTAAGTATTTATAATACAGTAATTATAAGATATATATACTCACAAGTGCCGTTATTTCTCGCGAATCCTGCAAGTGCTATATCTCAAATATTTCAATCCTTACTCTTTCCTACAATTTATATATATATTCTAACGTTCATCTCTACACATAATCCTTTTCGTCTCTCTCGATCCGTGCTTGTGCGGGTGTCAATTGGAGAGCGGGCATGACCGGCCCCCCAGTTTTTCATCAGTACAGGCTTGGATTATATTAATCCCTCCTTAATTATTTACCCAATGCCCAAAAATCATAGAGCAGGAAGGAAAGTGCAACTGCAACGTCTCCTCCGCTTGCAATACTTACCCGCTACGCAAGGACCCCTGCATAACTACCTCGGAATCCAGCCTCAACCCTCAATAATCCGTTCAAACTCTATTAAACTTCTCACTTCACTACGAAATCCACCCTTGCTTCCGCCTTTCAAGTGCTACAAGCTCGTGCCATTTACGTTCGAGAAAAAAGGACCAATCTACAATCATCAAGGAATTCAAAACCCACCAGGCCAGACCGAAAGGGATATCCCGGCTGCAACCCCTACAGGGACTAGTCATCCGGAACAAATTCCAACTTAGTCCATCCGCAAAATAGCTCGACACCAGTAGGCATCCAATTTGGTAAGTCAAAATATCTACCTTTCTCCGCGTGACCGTGTTCGTCCCTGGGATTTTCCCTAAAAGTAAGCGGTCACCCTTCGCGTTCGCTCCTTTGTTCCAAAATTATTGGGAAATTCGGGATCCGGACGTAACAGGGCCACCTTTTTGGTGACAGCGGTGGGATATACTCCGGGAACAGGTAGATTAACGGCGTAAAAATATTGCCATTAAATACGTACGTAATTCTATCTCCAAAATGGAAACTCGTGCCAGAAGTACAGCGGTAGATGAGGCTCAGACACACGTCGAACTCGATGAAATCCGAAAACATTTGTCCGAAAAGGAAGAACGTCTCAAAACTCAGCAGGCGCACCTAGTTAAACAAACAGAGGAACTTTCGCGGAAACAGAGAAGTATCGATCGTGATAACGCGAACTATGTTCGGCAGTTAGAAGAACGCGCCGCGATTGCCGAGAAAAGCGCTTATGAATTCAAACTGGCTTTAGAAAATGCGAAAGCAGAGTCGCAACAAACTGTCACAGAACTCGCCGCGCAAGTTGAATCACTACGAAACGAAATTAGAAATCCTAGTCGAACCGCATCGCCACTTCCAATTCCCCCTACGCAAAGAATCAGATCCCCTTGCACTCGTAACTACGACCCTATTCCCATTCGAGATATAGTAGATACGATCCCTTCGTTCGATGGTACAAACATACCTTATAGCGACTTTTCTAGAGCCTGCAAGCGCGCCCGAGATCTGACCCTACCTCATCAGGAGGATGCATTAACCCGGTTTATAATAACTAAGCTTCACGGACGAGCATATGCCGCAATAGAAGACGACGAGAGATCAAATCTAACTCGCCTTCTATCTACATTGTCGATTGAATTCGGAACCGGGAAAACCGTCGACCAGTTGAGAGGCGACCTCAGCAATATTAGTCTCAAGTTCAAAGAGCATATAATTGATTTTATTAGCAGAATAAAGGATCTGCGGTCCTCCATATTAGACGCGGAACTCGCGTTACGCGGACACATTCCTGCCGAAGTCATATACGAACTCGATGAGATGGCCCTTCGGGCACTACGTCGCGGTCTGCCATATGAATACCGCATAGAATTAAAGATATCAGATTGTCGTACCTTAACGGAAAGTTTCACCAAGGTTCGCGAAATTTACCGAGAGTTAGAGCTCGATCGGGAGCAATTACGGAAATCCCGTGAGCTAAACCGCTCAGAAAATTTCCCGGTAACCACCTGCACTAAATGCACGCGCAGCGGTCACACTCGGGAACAATGCCGCAGTAACGCACCAATGCCTCGGATCCAACCAGCCACGAGACCACCAGTAACCGCATCCAGGCCTCAAGTTAACCCTACCGTGACGGTACCCGCACTCGAGCATGAAATTAAAATTTGCCGGTATTGCAAAAACTCAGGTCATCTGATCCACGAATGTCGTAAACGAGAATACAATAACAGCCGGAAATTCCCGGGAAACGAAATGCGCCCCCTCCCACCATCGGGCGACACGCAGGGGGCAGCTTCACGATCAATGCGCCCGATAATCGTAGAGGACGAACCGAACTCACAACCCGAATCCATACCTTCCGAATGAAGAAATTGAAAAAAGTTCCCGAAATCATAATCGAATCCCCAGAAATCTGTTCCCCTGTGCGCCTTATGGTAGACACGGGAGCACAATTAAATTTGTTAAAGAAAGAGAACCTTCTTTCCGGTACTCAAATACAAACAAACGAGCAACTAATTCTAAAGGGTATCACCGACGGTCACGTACGTACCTTAGGGACGTGTACGCTGATCGTCTGTGGTTTTCCTGTTCTATTTCATATAGTCGCGGAAAATTTCCCAATTCCTCATGCAGGCATCTTAGGACAGCCTTTCTTCGAGAATAATTCCACGATCAGCTTCATCAAACAAAGCGTAAATTGGAATGGAAAAGACTTCCCATTCGCGAACTCACAAATCCAAATTCCTAAGCGATCAAAAAAGATCATCGCCATCCAAATCTTAAATAACCTCAAAGAAGGTTACGTTCCACGCGTCAAAATTACTCAGGGTCTCCTCCTAGGAGAAGCGATTGTGAAGAATATCGGAGGTCACGGGTATCTCATTGCATACAATACCACGGAACACGATATAACAATTAATACCCCAAAAATCGAGATTCAAGAATTTTCGACCGAAGAAATTGATCAAACAATTTTTACTGTCAATGCCTCACGGCTAATTGACAGTGACGAACGCGCTCTAAAGGTAAAAGCCTTATTACGACTAGATCATCTTAATACAGAAGAACAAAGCCACGTTAACAACTTAATATCACAGTCCTGTGACATATTTCACCTCCCTGAGGAACCCTTAGGACACACTAATGCAATATCTCATAATATCGTAACCTCCGACAGTATTCCAGTTAACACAAAGCAGTATCGCTATCCCCCAATACACAAAGAGGAGATTAGGAGGCAAGTCAACGATCTATTGGAAAACGACGTCATAGAACCTTCCGTCTCACCATACAGTTCCCCCTTGTGGGTAGTTCCAAAGAAACCCGATTCTAAAGGGAATAAGAGATGGCGAATGGTCATAGACTACAGGAAACTAAATGATAAAACCTCCGCGGACGCATACCCCCTCCCCAATATCAGCGAAATCCTCGACCAACTCGGAGGCTCTAAGTATTTTTCCGTATTTGATCTCGCATCTGGCTTCCACCAAATTCCCATGAGTGGAGTGGACGCAGAAAAAACAGCATTTTCGACACCAAACGGGCATTACCAGTTCAAAAGAATGCCGTTCGGTCTACGTAACGGCCCCGCGACATTCCAAAGACTCATGGATAATGTACTCTCAGGTCTCCAAGGTCATGAAATCTTTGTATATCTGGACGATATAGTGATCTATTCCAGCTCCCTTCAGGAGCACACAATCAAGTTTAGAAAACTCGTAGAGAGGTTACGATCTGCAAACCTCAAATTGCAGCCTGATAAATGCGAGTTTCTCCGAAAGGAAGTAGTCTATCTGGGGCATGTTCTGAGTGAATCAGGGTTGAAGCCCGATCCCGGCAAAGTCATAGCAGTCAAAAATTTCCCTCAGCCTCGCGACGCAAAAATGATCAAACAATTCTTAGGACTGGCCGGTTATTACCGCAAATTTATACCAGACTTTTCAAAATTAGCAAAACCTCTCACTGATCTATTAAAGAAGAATATACCGTTCTCATGGACCGAAAAACAGACGAAGTCATTTAACGTATTACGCGAAGCTTTATGTAAAGAACCGGTCCTTAAATTCCCCAATTTTTCCAAAGAGTTTCTTGTAACAACGGACGCGTCAGGATATGCAATAGGCGGCATTCTCAGCCAAGGAAAACCCGGAGAAGATCGCCCGATCGCCTACACGTCCCGGTTACTGAACAAAGCAGAGCAAAACTATTCCACCATCGAAAAGGAGTTGTTGGCAATAGTATATAGTATAAATTATTTTAGACCATACCTTTATGGCAACAAGTTCACTCTAATTACCGATCATAAACCTTTAGTCTGGCTCGATTCAGTTAAGGACCCAACATCCAGGTTAATTCGTTGGAGGCTGAAGCTAGCCGAATACGATTATAAAATAATATACAAGGCAGGGAAATATAACGTCAACGCAGATGCGCTTTCTAGGAACCCCATACAAATCCTACCCTTCTCTTCAGACACCGATGAGTCAATTTTCTCATCTCCAAAGAAAAAAAAACGTAAGCTAAATCCAACACCAGCACCGTTATCAGATATAACCGCCTCTCCGCAATCAATAACGTCTCCCCTCAGTGAAGAACAAGCTCACTCACTCACACAGTCCTCCGATGAAACTGATTCAAACCCTTCCAGCACAAGCAGCGAATCCTTATTCAGATCACCTATCATTCATGGCCTTACAAAACTCACAATAGTTAACTCCAGAAATCCGATTTCAACATCCGAGAATGCAACGGTGGTCTTTACCACAATTCACGGAGAAGCTGTGGACCGAGGAGCAATAGAACTAAAATTAATCAACAGACTCCCAGAAATCAAGGATGCAATGCTCGCCAGATCCAAAGTTTTTTGCAGCGCAGAAAACCGAGCTCTTATCTGCCTACCAGTTAAGATAAACACAACCGACGTTCTAAAAAAAGAAGACTTAGTCGAAGCTATTCGGTCGCTATTGGATGTAACTCGAGAACTCGAGATAAGAGTTATAAGCATAGCAGCCAGCAACATCGAGCCTTACTCCAAGCAAACGATACGGGAACTTCTGGAAAAAATATTTCACGAAGAAATTATTAAAATCATCATCCACTTTGGCAAAATCGAACTCCCACCGGAAAAAGAAAAACGCAGCATTATAGAAGAAAACCACTGTTCATCGGCGGCTGGACATAAAGGCATCACGAAGACCTGTCTAAGAATAAAACAGCGATTCTATTGGCCCGGATTAAGGAAGGATGTACAGGAATTCATAAGAAACTGTCGAGCCTGCCAATTAAACAAATTAGTCCGGATCAAGCCCAAAATGCCAATGAAGATAACCGACACGCCAGAACATGCATTCGAAAAAGTAGCCCTCGACATAATGGGTCCACTCCCTCCGACACCCAAAGGCAACATTTACGTTCTAACAATCCAAGATCTCCTCACCAAATATTCCCTCGCTGTCCCTCTCACTAAAGCCACATCCACAGAAATAGCTGATGCGTTCATTAAAAACTTTATTTGTAAATTCGGCTCTCCGCGTATTATTCTTACCGATCAAGGCACTAATTTTACATCTAGCCTCATGAAAACATTAACAAAGAAATTTCGTATCCAACATTGCCAAACAACTGCTTTTCACCCACAAGGTAATGGATCCTTAGAAAGATCGCATCAAGTGCTTACAGAGTACTTAAAGAGCTATACGGGGAAAAACCACGACTGGGACGAGTGGACGGATCTCGCTATTTTCTCCTATAACACTAGTGTACACGAGGCTACTAGATTCACTCCACATGAGTTGGTTTTCGGGGAAAAAGCGCGAGTGCCTTCTGCTTATACGATAGACGATGAACAAACAAACGATACCTATTCTAATTACTTGATTAACCTCTTCCATAAGATACGCGACATCCAAGATATCGCCCGCACAAACCTTAATTACGCCAAACTTCGCTCGAAAACACACTACGATAAAAAGGCGTCCGGAAAAATGCCCCGATTAGGACAATTCGCTTATCTATTAAAAGAACCACGAATAGGGAAACTAGATGCACAATACACAGGCCCCCATGAGATATTAGAAATAGTCAGCGATAGGAACGTACGAATTAAGATAGGAAATAAGACTAAATTAGTTCATATGGACAAAATAAAACTATGTAAAGATCAATGTAGTTCCACTGGTTCTTCCCACAAACCCCACGAAATCTAACATGGTCAGCACTGGAGAATATTTTATCGACGCAGAAGCACATCTACTGGAATCTGAAAGATTGGGTCTCAGCGTACCATGAAGTCGCACCACTGTTCCGCAAGACGATGGTAACAACAATACCTACCCTAACGACGGCTCATACCAAATGGACCGCCATCAGCGACAACAAGAAAGAAAAAGCAAAAACCCATTACCCCAAAATCCGAACACAGAAGACCCCGAACCCCAATAACCGAAGAAAAGAACCAGTGATGGCGACTCTATGTAAAACAAAAAAAAAAAATTTCTTTTAATTTTAAGGAAAGCATTGTAAATCGACAGCGAAAAACACTATACCAGTATTTTTCTTCAAGTAAGGGGGAGGGTGTTACGATGGCCGATTCACACCCTCGCTTGAGGACGCTTAATATTACTAACATATATTATAGTATTACTCAGTATTGTCATTATAATTTTTAACATCATTAGTTAATCTGCGCCGAGCCGGAACACGCTCGCGCGGCACGCTTGACGCGACCTATCCCCACTCTCGAGGCCCCACTCGATTCGGCCATACCCCCACTCCCGCGCGCCTGCACGAGCGCCACGGTGAGCAAGGGAGGTCCGCGCTCGGTTGAGGGACACCAGTTCTAGTCCGACAGTTGAATTATAAAGTACTAAACTCCGCTAGCCTTGCGGTGTGCGACATATCCATCACGAGTCTTAAAAACTCAGTTTTAACTCTAACTCAATATTAACTCTAGTTATTCACTTAGTCTATTTAATCGTTTTCGCATAATTTAATTAGTTTCTAGAAGTGTACCAGTTTAAGTATTTATAATACAGTAATTATAAGATATATATACTCACAAGTGCCGTTATTTCTCGCGAATCCTGCAAGTGCTATATCTCAAATATTTCAATCCTTACTCTTTCCTACAATTTATATATATATTCTAACGTTCATCTCTACACATAATCCTTTTCGTCTCTCTCGATCCGTGCTTGTGCGGGTGTCAATTGGAGAGCGGGCATGACCGGCCCCCCAGTTTTTCATCAGTACAGGCTTGGATTATATTAATCCCTCCTTAATTATTTACCCAATGCCCAAAAATCATAGAGCAGGAAGGAAAGTGCAACTGCAACGTCTCCTCCGCTTGCAATACTTACCCGCTACGCAAGGACCCCTGCATAACTACCTCGGAATCCAGCCTCAACCCTCAATAATCCGTTCAAACTCTATTAAACTTCTCACTTCACTACGAAATCCACCCTTGCTTCCGCCTTTCAAGTGCTACAAGCTCGTGCCATTTACGTTCGAGAAAAAAGGACCAATCTACAATCATCAAGGAATTCAAAACCCACCAGGCCAGACCGAAAGGGATATCCCGGCTGCAACCCCTACAGGGACTAGTCATCCGGAACAAATTCCAACTTAGTCCATCCGCAAAATAGCTCGACACCAGTAGGCATCCAATTTGGTAAGTCAAAATATCTACCTTTCTCCGCGTGACCGTGTTCGTCCCTGGGATTTTCCCTAAAAGTAAGCGGTCACCCTTCGCGTTCGCTCCTTTGTTCCAAAATTATTGGGAAATTCGGGATCCGGACGTAACACCTTCCAAAATTCTTTTCGATGAAATTCTCGATGCCATTCGATTTTTCACGTCAATTTACACGGAAAATGCGGTCTCTCGTTTCTGAAATAGGGAAATCTGGAAAAAGTGCGAAACTATCGCCTGAAATGCGAAATCTGTCGATTTCAGAGAGAAAACTTACCTTTGCGTCGAAACCATGCCCTTCCAAAATTC
Source organism: Nysson spinosus (assembly GCA_910591585.2). Taxonomy (NCBI): domain Eukaryota; kingdom Metazoa; phylum Arthropoda; class Insecta; order Hymenoptera; family Crabronidae; genus Nysson; species Nysson spinosus. The sequence goes on along the minus strand of CAJUYC020000095.1, from coordinate 44,443 downwards.
TTTTCGATGAAATTCTCGATGCCATTCGATTTTTCACGTCAATTTACACGGAAAATGCGGTCTCTCGTTTCTGAAATAGGGAAATCTGGAAAAAGTGCGAAACTATCGCCTGAAATGCGAAATCTGTCGATTTCAGAGAGAAAACTTACCTTTGCGTCGAAACCATGCCCTTCCAAAATTCTTTTCGATGAAATTCTCGATGCCATTCGATTTTTCACGTCAATTTACACGGAAAATGCGGTCTCTCGTTTCTGAAATAGGGAAATCTGGAAAAAGTGCGAAACTATCGCCTGAAATGCGAAATCTGTCGATTTCAGAGAGAAAACTTACCTTTGCGTCGAAACCATGCCCTTCCAAAATTCTTTTCGATGAAATTCTCGATGCCATTCGATTTTTCACGTCAATTTACACGGAAAATGCGGTCTCTCGTTTCTGAAATAGGGAAATCTGGAAAAAGTGCGAAACTATCGCCTGAAATGCGAAATCTGTCGATTTCAGAGAGAAAACTTACCTTTGCGTCGAAACCATGCCCTTCCAAAATTCTTTTCGATGAAATTCTCGATGCCATTCGAATTTTCACGTCAATTTACACGGAAAATGCGGTCTCTCGTTTCTGAAATAGGGAAATCTGGAAAAAGTGCGAAACTATCGCCTGAAATGCGAAATCTGTCGATTTCAGAGAGAAAACTTACCTTTGCGTCGAAACCATGCCCTTCCAAAATTCTTTTCGATGAAATTCTCGATGCCATTCGATTTTTCACGTCAATTTACACGGAAAATGCGGTCTCTCGTTTCTGAAATAGGGAAATCTGGAAAAAGTGCGAAACTATCGCCTGAAATGCGAAATCTGTCGATTTCAGAGAGAAAACTTACCTTTGCGTCGAAACCATGCCCTTCCAAAATTCTTTTCGATGAAATTCTCGATGCCATTCGATCTTTCACGTGAATTTACACGGAAAATGCGGTCTCTCGTTTCTGAAATAGGGAAATCTGGAAAAAGTGCGAAACTATCGCCTGAAATGCGAAATCTGTCGATTTCAGAGAGAAAACTTACCTTTGCGTCGAAACCATGCCCTTCCAAAATTCTTTTCGATGAAATTCTCGATGCCATTCGATTTTTCACGTCAATTTACACGGAAAATGCGGTCTCTCGTTTCTGAAATAGGGAAATCTGGAAAAAGTGCGAAACTATCGCCTGAAATGCGAAATCTGTCGATTTCAGAGAGAAAACTTACCTTTGCGTCGAAACCATGCCCTTCCAAAATTCTTTTCGATGAAATTCTCGATGCCATTCGATTTTTCACGTCAATTTACACGGAAAATGCGGTCTCTCGTTTCTGAAATAGGGAAATCTGGAAAAAGTGCGAAACTATCGCCTGAAATGCGAAATCTGTCGATTTCAGAGAGAAAACTTACCTTTGCGTCGAAACCATGCCCTTCCAAAATTCTTTTCGATGAAATTCTCGATGCCATTCGATTTTTCACGTCAATTTACACGGAAAATGCGGTCTCTCGTTTCTGAAATAGGGAAATCTGGAAAAAGTGCGAAACTATCGCCTGAAATGCGAAATCTGTCGATTTCAGAGAGAAAACTTACCTTTGCGTCGAAACCATGCCCTTCCAAAATTCTTTTCGATGAAATTCTCGATGCCATTCGATTTTTCACGTCAATTTACACGGAAAATGCGGTCTCTCGTTTCTGAAATAGGGAAATCTGGAAAAAGTGCGAAACTATCGCCTGAAATGCGAAATCTGTCGATTTCAGAGAGAAAACTTACCTTTGCGTCGAAACCATGCCCTTCCAAAATTCTTTTCGATGAAATTCTCGATGCCATTCGATTTTTCACGTCAATTTACACGGAAAATGCGGTCTCTCGTTTCTGAAATAGGGAAATCTGGAAAAAGTGCGAAACTATCGCCTGAAATGCGAAATCTGTCGATTTCAGAGAGAAAACTTACCTTTGCGTCGAAACCATGCCCTTCCAAAATTCTTTTCGATGAAATTCTCGATGCCATTCGATTTTTCACGTCAATTTACACGGAAAATGCGGTCTCTCGTTTCTGAAATAGGGAAATCTGGAAAAAGTGCGAAACTATCGCCTGAAATGCGAAATCTGTCGATTTCAGAGAGAAAACTTACCTTTGCGTCGAAACCATGCCCTTCCAAAATTCTTTTCGATGAAATTCTCGATGCCATTCGATTTTTCACGTCAATTTACACGGAAAATGCGGTCTCTCGTTTCTGAAATAGGGAAATCTGGAAAAAGTGCGAAACTATCGCCTGAAATGCGAAATCTGTCGATTTCAGAGAGAAAACTTACCTTTGCGTCGAAACCATGCCCTTCCAAAATTCTTTTCGATGAAATTCTCGATGCCATTCGATTTTTCACGTCAATTTACACGGAAAATGCGGTCTCTCGTTTCTGAAATAGGGAAATCTGGAAAAAGTGCGAAACTATCGCCTGAAATGCGAAATCTGTCGATTTCAGAGAGAAAACTTACCTTTGCGTCGAAACCATGCCCTTCCAAAATTCTTTTCGATGAAATTCTCGATGCCATTCGATTTTTCACGTCAATTTACACGGAAAATGCGGTCTCTCGTTTCTGAAATAGGGAAATCTGGAAAAAGTGCGAAACTATCGCCTGAAATGCGAAATCTGTCGATTTCAGAGAGAAAACTTACCTTTGCGTCGAAACCATGCCCTTCCAAAATTCTTTTCGATGAAATTCTCGATGCCATTCGATTTTTCACGTCAATTTACACGGAAAATGCGGTCTCTCGTTTCTGAAATAGGGAAATCTGGAAAAAGTGCGAAACTATCGCCTGAAATGCGAAATCTGTCGATTTCAGAGAGAAAACTTACCTTTGCGTCGAAACCATGCCCTTCCAAAATTCTTTTCGATGAAATTCTCGATGCCATTCGATTTTTCACGTCAATTTACACGGAAAATGCGGTCTCTCGTTTCTGAAATAGGGAAATCTGGAAAAAGTGCGAAACTATCGCCTGAAATGCGAAATCTGTCGATTTCAGAGAGAAAACTTACCTTTGCGTCGAAACCATGCCCTTCCAAAATTCTTTTCGATGAAATTCTCGATGCCATTCGATTTTTCACGTCAATTTACACGGAAAATGCGGTCTCTCGTTTCTGAAATAGGGAAATCTGGAAAAAGTGCGAAACTATCGCCTGAAATGCGAAATCTGTCGATTTCAGAGAGAAAACTTACCTTTGCGTCGAAACCATGCCCTTCCAAAATTCTTTTCGATGAAATTCTCGATGCCATTCGATTTTTCACGTCAATTTACACGGAAAATGCGGTCTCTCGTTTCTGAAATAGGGAAATCTGGAAAAAGTGCGAAACTATCGCCTGAAATGCGAAATCTGTCGATTTCAGAGAGAAAACTTACCTTTGCGTCGAAACCATGCCCTTCCAAAATTCTTTTCGATGAAATTCTCGATGCCATTCGATTTTTCACGTCAATTTACACGGAAAATGCGGTCTCTCGTTTCTGAAATAGGGAAATCTGGAAAAAGTGCGAAACTATCGCCTGAAATGCGAAATCTGTCGATTTCAGAGAGAAAACTTACCTTTGCGTCGAAACCATGCCCTTCCAAAATTCTTTTCGATGAAATTCTCGATGCCATTCGATTTTTCACGTCAATTTACACGGAAAATGCGGTCTCTCGTTTCTGAAATAGGGAAATCTGGAAAAAGTGCGAAACTATCGCCTGAAATGCGAAATCTGTCGATTTCAGAGAGAAAACTTACCTTTGCGTCGAAACCATGCCCTTCCAAAATTCTTTTCGATGAAATTCTCGATGCCATTCGATTTTTCACGTCAATTTACACGGAAAATGCGGTCTCTCGTTTCTGAAATAGGGAAATCTGGAAAAAGTGCGAAACTATCGCCTGAAATGCGAAATCTGTCGATTTCAGAGAGAAAACTTACCTTTGCGTCGAAACCATGCCCTTCCAAAATTCTTTTCGATGAAATTCTCGATGCCATTCGATTTTTCACGTCAATTTACACGGAAAATGCGGTCTCTCGTTTCTGAAATAGGGAAATCTGGAAAAAGTGCGAAACTATCGCCTGAAATGCGAAATCTGTCGATTTCAGAGAGAAAACTTACCTTTGCGTCGAAACCATGCCCTTCCAAAATTCTTTTCGATGAAATTCTCGATGCCATTCGATTTTTCACGTCAATTTACACGGAAAATGCGGTCTCATCGTTTCTGAAATAGGGAAATCTGGAAAAAGTGCGAAACTATCGCCTGAAATGCGAAATCTGTCGATTTCAGAGAGAAAACTTACCTTTGCGTCGAAACCATGCCCTTCCAAAATTCTTTTCGATGAAATTCTCGATGCCATTCGATTTTTCACGTCAATTTACACGGAAAATGCGGTCTCTCGTTTCTGAAATAGGGAAATCTGGAAAAAGTGCGAAACTATCGCCTGAAATGCGAAATCTGTCGATTTCAGAGAGAAAACTTACCTTTGCGTCGAAACCATGCCCTTCCAAAATTCTTTTCGATGAAATTCTCGATGCCATTCGATTTTTCACGTCAATTTACACGGAAAATGCGGTCTCTCGTTTCTGAAATAGGGAAATCTGGAAAAAGTGCGAAACTATCGCCTGAAATGCGAAATCTGTCGATTTCAGAGAGAAAACTTACCTTTGCGTCGAAACCATGCCCTTCCAAAATTCTTTTCGATGAAATTCTCGATGCCATTCGATTTTTCACGTCAATTTACACGGAAAATGCGGTCTCTCGTTTCTGAAATAGGGAAATCTGGAAAAAGTGCGAAACTATCGCCTGAAATGCGAAATCTGTCGATTTCAGAGAGAAAACTTACCTTTGCGTCGAAACCATGCCCTTCCAAAATTCTTTTCGATGAAATTCTCGATGCCATTCGATTTTTCACGTCAATTTACACGGAAAATGCGGTCTCTCGTTTCTGAAATAGGGAAATCTGGAAAAAGTGCGAAACTATCGCCTGAAATGCGAAATCTGTCGATTTCAGAGAGAAAACTTACCTTTGCGTCGAAACCATGCCCTTCCAAAATTCTTTTCGATGAAATTCTCGATGCCATTCGATTTTTCACGTCAATTTACACGGAAAATGCGGTCTCTCGTTTCTGAAATAGGGAAATCTGGAAAAAGTGCGAAACTATCGCCTGAAATGCGAAATCTGTCGATTTCAGAGAGAAAACTTACCTTTGCGTCGAAACCATGCCCTTCCAAAATTCTTTTCGATGAAATTCTCGATGCCATTCGATTTTTCACGTCAATTTACACGGAAAATGCGGTCTCTCGTTTCTGAAATAGGGAAATCTGGAAAAAGTGCGAAACTATCGCCTGAAATGCGAAATCTGTCGATTTCAGAGAGAAAACTTACCTTTGCGTCGAAACCATGCCCTTCCAAAATTCTTTTCGATGAAATTCTCGATGCCATTCGATTTTTCACGTCAATTTACACGGAAAATGCGGTCTCTCGTTTCTGAAATAGGGAAATCTGGAAAAAGTGCGAAACTATCGCCTGAAATGCGAAATCTGTCGATTTCAGAGAGAAAACTTACCTTTGCGTCGAAACCATGCCCTTCCAAAATTCTTTTCGATGAAATTCTCGATGCCATTCGATTTTTCACGTCAATTTACACGGAAAATGCGGTCTCTCGTTTCTGAAATAGGGAAATCTGGAAAAAGTGCGAAACTATCGCCTGAAATGCGAAATCTGTCGATTTCAGAGAGAAAACTTACCTTTGCGTCGAAACCATGCCCTTCCAAAATTCTTTTCGATGAAATTCTCGATGCCATTCGATTTTTCACGTCAATTTACACGGAAAATGCGGTCTCTCGTTTCTGAAATAGGGAAATCTGGAAAAAGTGCGAAACTATCGCCTGAAATGCGAAATCTGTCGATTTCAGAGAGAAAACTTACCTTTGCGTCGAAACCATGCCCTTCCAAAATTCTTTTCGATGAAATTCTCGATGCCATTCGATTTTTCACGTCAATTTACACGGAAAATGCGGTCTCTCGTTTCTGAAATAGGGAAATCTGGAAAAAGTGCGAAACTATCGCCTGAAATGCGAAATCTGTCGATTTCAGAGAGAAAACTTACCTTTGCGTCGAAACCATGCCCTTCCAAAATTCTTTTCGATGAAATTCTCGATGCCATTCGATTTTTCACGTCAATTTACACGGAAAATGCGGTCTCTCGTTTCTGAAATAGGGAAATCTGGAAAAAGTGCGAAACTATCGCCTGAAATGCGAAATCTGTCGATTTCAGAGAGAAAACTTACCTTTGCGTCGAAACCATGCCCATCCAAAATTCTTTTCGATGAAATTCTCGATGCCATTCGATTTTTCACGTCAATTTACACGGAAAATGCGGTCTCTCGTTTCTGAAATAGGGAAATCTGGAAAAAGTGCGAAACTATCGCCTGAAATGCGAAATCTGTCGATTTCAGAGAGAAAACTTACCTTTGCGTCGAAACCATGCCCTTCCAAAATTCTTTTCGATGAAATTCTCGATGCCATTCGATTTTTCACGTCAATTTACACGGAAAATGCGGTCTCTCGTTTCTGAAATAGGGAAATCTGGAAAAAGTGCGAAACTATCGCCTGAAATGCGAAATCTGTCGATTTCAGAGAGAAAACTTACCTTTGCGTCGAAACCATGCCCTTCCAAAATTCTTTTCGATGAAATTCTCGATGCCATTCGATTTTTCACGTCAATTTACACGGAAAATGCGGTCTCTCGTTTCTGAAATAGGGAAATCTGGAAAAAGTGCGAAACTATCGCCTGAAATGCGAAATCTGTCGATTTCAGAGAGAAAACTTACCTTTGCGTCGAAACCATGCCCTTCCAAAATTCTTTTCGATGAAATTCTCGATGCCATTCGATTTTTCACGTCAATTTACACGGAAAATGCGGTCTCTCGTTTCTGAAATAGGGAAATCTGGAAAAAGTGCGAAACTATCGCCTGAAATGCGAAATCTGTCGATTTCAGAGAGAAAACTTACCTTTGCGTCGAAACCATGCCCTTCCAAAATTCTTTTCGATGAAATTCTCGATGCCATTCGATTTTTCACGTCAATTTACACGGAAAATGCGGTCTCTCGTTTCTGAAATAGGGAAATCTGGAAAAAGTGCGAAACTATCGCCTGAAATGCGAAATCTGTCGATTTCAGAGAGAAAACTTACCTTTGCGTCGAAACCATGCCCTTCCAAAATTCTTTTCGATGAAATTCTCGATGCCATTCGATTTTTCACGTCAATTTACACGGAAAATGCGGTCTCTCGTTTCTGAAATAGGGAAATCTGGAAAAAGTGCGAAACTATCGCCTGAAATGCGAAATCTGTCGATTTCAGAGAGAAAACTTACCTTTGCGTCGAAACCATGCCCTTCCAAAATTCTTTTCGATGAAATTCTCGATGCCATTCGATTTTTCACGTCAATTTACACGGAAAATGCGGTCTCTCGTTTCTGAAATAGGGAAATCTGGAAAAAGTGCGAAACTATCGCCTGAAATGCGAAATCTGTCGATTTCAGAGAGAAAACTTACCTTTGCGTCGAAACCATGCCCTTCCAAAATTCTTTTCGATGAAATTCTCGATGCCATTCGATTTTTCACGTCAATTTACACGGAAAATGCGGTCTCTCGTTTCTGAAATAGGGAAATCTGGAAAAAGTGCGAAACTATCGCCTGAAATGCGAAATCTGTCGATTTCAGAGAGAAAACTTACCTTTGCGTCGAAACCATGCCCTTCCAAAATTCTTTTCGATGAAATTCTCGATGCCATTCGATTTTTCACGTCAATTTACACGGAAAATGCGGTCTCTCGTTTCTGAAATAGGGAAATCTGGAAAAAGTGCGAAACTATCGCCTGAAATGCGAAATCTGTCGATTTCAGAGAGAAAACTTACCTTTGCGTCGAAACCATGCCCTTCCAAAATTCTTTTCGATGAAATTCTCGATGCCATTCGATTTTTCACGTCAATTTACACGGAAAATGCGGTCTCTCGTTTCTGAAATAGGGAAATCTGGAAAAAGTGCGAAACTATCGCCTGAAATGCGAAATCTGTCGATTTCAGAGAGAAAACTTACCTTTGCGTCGAAACCATGCCCTTCCAAAATTCTTTTCGATGAAATTCTCGATGCCATTCGATTTTTCACGTCAATTTACACGGAAAATGCGGTCTCTCGTTTCTGAAATAGGGAAATCTGGAAAAAGTGCGAAACTATCGCCTGAAATGCGAAATCTGTCGATTTCAGAGAGAAAACTTACCTTTGCGTCGAAACCATGCCCTTCCAAAATTCTTTTCGATGAAATTCTCGATGCCATTCGATTTTTCACGTCAATTTACACGGAAAATGCGGTCTCTCGTTTCTGAAATAGGGAAATCTGGAAAAAGTGCGAAACTATCGCCTGAAATGCGAAATCTGTCGATTTCAGAGAGAAAACTTACCTTTGCGTCGAAACCATGCCCTTCCAAAATTCTTTTCGATGAAATTCTCGATGCCATTCGATTTTTCACGTCAATTTACACGGAAAATGCGGTCTCTCGTTTCTGAAATAGGGAAATCTGGAAAAAGTGCGAAACTATCGCCTGAAATGCGAAATCTGTCGATTTCAGAGAGAAAACTTACCTTTGCGTCGAAACCATGCCCTTCCAAAATTCTTTTCGATGAAATTCTCGATGCCATTCGATTTTTCACGTCAATTTACACGGAAAATGCGGTCTCTCGTTTCTGAAATAGGGAAATCTGGAAAAAGTGCGAAACTATCGCCTGAAATGCGAAATCTGTCGATTTCAGAGAGAAAACTTACCTTTGCGTCGAAACCATGCCCTTCCAAAATTCTTTTCGATGAAATTCTCGATGCCATTCGATTTTTCACGTCAATTTACACGGAAAATGCGGTCTCTCGTTTCTGAAATAGGGAAATCTGGAAAAAGTGCGAAACTATCGCCTGAAATGCGAAATCTGTCGATTTCAGAGAGAAAACTTACCTTTGCGTCGAAACCATGCCCTTCCAAAATTCTTTTCGATGAAATTCTCGATGCCATTCGATTTTTCACGTCAATTTACACGGAAAATGCGGTCTCTCGTTTCTGAAATAGGGAAATCTGGAAAAAGTGCGAAACTATCGCCTGAAATGCGAAATCTGTCGATTTCAGAGAGAAAACTTACCTTTGCGTCGAAACCATGCCCTTCCAAAATTCTTTTCGATGAAATTCTCGATGCCATTCGATTTTTCACGTCAATTTACACGGAAAATGCGGTCTCTCGTTTCTGAAATAGGGAAATCTGGAAAAAGTGCGAAACTATCGCCTGAAATGCGAAATCTGTCGATTTCAGAGAGAAAACTTACCTTTGCGTCGAAACCATGCCCTTCCAAAATTCTTTTCGATGAAATTCTCGATGCCATTCGATTTTTCACGTCAATTTACACGGAAAATGCGGTCTCTCGTTTCTGAAATAGGGAAATCTGGAAAAAGTGCGAAACTATCGCCTGAAATGCGAAATCTGTCGATTTCAGAGAGAAAACTTACCTTTGCGTCGAAACCATGCCCTTCCAAAATTCTTTTCGATGAAATTCTCGATGCCATTCGATTTTTCACGTCAATTTACACGGAAAATGCGGTCTCTCGTTTCTGAAATAGGGAAATCTGGAAAAAGTGCGAAACTATCGCCTGAAATGCGAAATCTGTCGATTTCAGAGAGAAAACTTACCTTTGCGTCGAAACCATGCCCTTCCAAAATTCTTTTCGATGAAATTCTCGATGCCATTCGATTTTTCACGTCAATTTACACGGAAAATGCGGTCTCTCGTTTCTGAAATAGGGAAATCTGGAAAAAGTGCGAAACTATCGCCTGAAATGCGAAATCTGTCGATTTCAGAGAGAAAACTTACCTTTGCGTCGAAACCATGCCCTTCCAAAATTCTTTTCGATGAAATTCTCGATGCCATTCGATTTTTCACGTCAATTTACACGGAAAATGCGGTCTCTCGTTTCTGAAATAGGGAAATCTGGAAAAAGTGCGAAACTATCGCCTGAAATGCGAAATCTGTCGATTTCAGAGAGAAAACTTACCTTTGCGTCGAAACCATGCCCTTCCAAAATTCTTTTCGATGAAATTCTCGATGCCATTCGATTTTTCACGTCAATTTACACGGAAAATGCGGTCTCTCGTTTCTGAAATAGGGAAATCTGGAAAAAGTGCGAAACTATCGCCTGAAATGCGAAATCTGTCGATTTCAGAGAGAAAACTTACCTTTGCGTCGAAACCATGCCCTTCCAAAATTCTTTTCGATGAAATTCTCGATGCCATTCGATTTTTCACGTCAATTTACACGGAAAATGCGGTCTCTCGTTTCTGAAATAGGGAAATCTGGAAAAAGTGCGAAACTATCGCCTGAAATGCGAAATCTGTCGATTTCAGAGAGAAAACTTACCTTTGCGTCGAAACCATGCCCTTCCAAAATTCTTTTCGATGAAATTCTCGATGCCATTCGATTTTTCACGTCAATTTACACGGAAAATGCGGTCTCTCGTTTCTGAAATAGGGAAATCTGGAAAAAGTGCGAAACTATCGCCTGAAATGCGAAATCTGTCGATTTCAGAGAGAAAACTTACCTTTGCGTCGAAACCATGCCCTTCCAAAATTCTTTTCGATGAAATTCTCGATGCCATTCGATTTTTCACGTCAATTTACACGGAAAATGCGGTCTCTCGTTTCTGAAATAGGGAAATCTGGAAAAAGTGCGAAACTATCGCCTGAAATGCGAAATCTGTCGATTTCAGAGAGAAAACTTACCTTTGCGTCGAAACCATGCCCTTCCAAAATTCTTTTCGATGAAATTCTCGATGCCATTCGATTTTTCACGTCAATTTGCACGGAAAATGCGGTCTCTCGTTTCTGAAATAGGGAAATCTGGAAAAAGTGCGAAACTATCGCCTGAAATGCGAAATCTGTCGATTTCAGAGAGAAAACTTACCTTTGCGTCGAAACCATGCCCTTCCAAAATTCTTTTCGATGAAATTCTCGATGCCATTCGATTTTTCACGTCAATTTACACGGAAAATGCGGTCTCTCGTTTCTGAAATAGGGAAATCTGGAAAAAGTGCGAAACTATCGCCTGAAATGCGAAATCTGTCGATTTCAGAGAGAAAACTTACCTTTGCGTCGAAACCATGCCCTTCCAAAATTCTTTTCGATGAAATTCTCGATGCCATTCGATTTTTCACGTCAATTTACACGGAAAATGCGGTCTCTCGTTTCTGAAATAGGGAAATCTGGAAAAAGTGCGAAACTATCGCCTGAAATGCGAAATCTGTCGATTTCAGAGAGAAAACTTACCTTTGCGTCGAAACCATGCCCTTCCAAAATTCTTTTCGATGAAATTCTCGATGCCATTCGATTTTTCACGTCAATTTACACGGAAAATGCGGTCTCTCGTTTCTGAAATAGGGAAATCTGGAAAAAGTGCGAAACTATCGCCTGAAATGCGAAATCTGTCGATTTCAGAGAGAAAACTTACCTTTGCGTCGAAACCATGCCCTTCCAAAATTCTTTTCGATGAAATTCTCGATGCCATTCGATTTTTCACGTCAATTTACACGGAAAATGCGGTCTCTCGTTTCTGAAATAGGGAAATCTGGAAAAAGTGCGAAACTATCGCCTGAAATGCGAAATCTGTCGATTTCAGAGAGAAAACTTACCTTTGCGTCGAAACCATGCCCTTCCAAAATTCTTTTCGATGAAATTCTCGATGCCATTCGATTTTTCACGTCAATTTACACGGAAAATGCGGTCTCTCGTTTCTGAAATAGGGAAATCTGGAAAAAGTGCGAAACTATCGCCTGAAATGCGAAATCTGTCGATTTCAGAGAGAAAACTTACCTTTGCGTCGAAACCATGCCCTTCCAAAATTCTTTTCGATGAAATTCTCGATGCCATTCGATTTTTCACGTCAATTTACACGGAAAATGCGGTCTCTCGTTTCTGAAATAGGGAAATCTGGAAAAAGTGCGAAACTATCGCCTGAAATGCGAAATCTGTCGATTTCAGAGAGAAAACTTACCTTTGCGTCGAAACCATGCCCTTCCAAAATTCTTTTCGATGAAATTCTCGATGCCATTCGATTTTTCACGTCAATTTACACGGAAAATGCGGTCTCTCGTTTCTGAAATAGGGAAATCTGGAAAAAGTGCGAAACTATCGCCTGAAATGCGAAATCTGTCGATTTCAGAGAGAAAACTTACCTTTGCGTCGAAACCATGCCCTTCCAAAATTCTTTTCGATGAAATTCTCGATGCCATTCGATTTTTCACGTCAATTTACACGGAAAATGCGGTCTCTCGTTTCTGAAATAGGGAAATCTGGAAAAAGTGCGAAACTATCGCCTGAAATGCGAAATCTGTCGATTTCAGAGAGAAAACTTACCTTTGCGTCGAAACCATGCCCTTCCAAAATTCTTTTCGATGAAATTCTCGATGCCATTCGATTTTTCACGTCAATTTACACGGAAAATGCGGTCTCTCGTTTCTGAAATAGGGAAATCTGGAAAAAGTGCGAAACTATCGCCTGAAATGCGAAATCTGTCGATTTCAGAGAGAAAACTTACCTTTGCGTCGAAACCATGCCCTTCCAAAATTCTTTTCGATGAAATTCTCGATGCCATTCGATTTTTCACGTCAATCTACACGGAAAATGCGGTCTCTCGTTTCTGAAATAGGGAAATCTGGAAAAAGTGCGAAACTATCGCCTGAAATGCGAAATCTGTCGATTTCAGAGAGAAAACTTACCTTTGCGTCGAAACCATGCCCTTCCAAAATTCTTTTCGATGAAATTCTCGATGCCATTCGATTTTTCACGTCAATTTACACGGAAAATGCGGTCTCTCGTTTCTGAAATAGGGAAATCTGGAAAAAGTGCGAAACTATCGCCTGAAATGCGAAATCTGTCGATTTCAGAGAGAAAACTTACCTTTGCGTCGAAACCATGCCCTTCCAAAATTCTTTTCGATGAAATTCTCGATGCCATTCGATTTTTCACGTCAATTTACACGGAAAATGCGGTCTCTCGTTTCTGAAATAGGGAAATCTGGAAAAAGTGCGAAACTATCGCCTGAAATGCGAAATCTGTCGATTTCAGAGAGAAAACTTACCTTTGCGTCGAAACCATGCCCTTCCAAAATTCTTTTCGATGAAATTCTCGATGCCATTCGATTTTTCACGTCAATTTACACGGAAAATGCGGTCTCTCGTTTCTGAAATAGGGAAATCTGGAAAAAGTGCGAAACTATCGCCTGAAATGCGAAATCTGTCGATTTCAGAGAGAAAACTTACCTTTGCGTCGAAACCATGCCCTTCCAAAATTCTTTTCGATGAAATTCTCGATGCCATTCGATTTTTCACGTCAATTTACACGGAAAATGCGGTCTCTCGTTTCTGAAATAGGGAAATCTGGAAAAAGTGCGAAACTATCGCCTGAAATGCGAAATCTGTCGATTTCAGAGAGAAAACTTACCTTTGCGTCGAAACCATGCCCTTCCAAAATTCTTTTCGATGAAATTCTCGATGCCATTCGATTTTTCACGTCAATTTACACGGAAAATGCGGTCTCTCGTTTCTGAAATAGGGAAATCTGGAAAAAGTGCGAAACTATCGCCTGAAATGCGAAATCTGTCGATTTCAGAGAGAAAACTTACCTTTGCGTCGAAACCATGCCCTTCCAAAATTCTTTTCGATGAAATTCTCGATGCCATTCGATTTTTCACGTCAATTTACACGGAAAATGCGGTCTCTCGTTTCTGAAATAGGGAAATCTGGAAAAAGTGCGAAACTATCGCCTGAAATGCGAAATCTGTCGATTTCAGAGAGAAAACTTACCTTTGCGTCGAAACCATGCCCTTCCAAAATTCTTTTCGATGAAATTCTCGATGCCATTCGATTTTTCACGTCAATTTACACGGAAAATGCGGTCTCTCGTTTCTGAAATAGGGAAATCTGGAAAAAGTGCGAAACTATCGCCTGAAATGCGAAATCTGTCGATTTCAGAGAGAAAACTTACCTTTGCGTCGAAACCATGCCCTTCCAAAATTCTTTTCGATGAAATTCTCGATGCCATTCGATTTTTCACGTCAATTTACACGGAAAATGCGGTCTCTCGTTTCTGAAATAGGGAAATCTGGAAAAAGTGCGAAACTATCGCCTGAAATGCGAAATCTGTCGATTTCAGAGAGAAAACTTACCTTTGCGTCGAAACCATGCCCTTCCAAAATTCTTTTCGATGAAATTCTCGATGCCATTCGATTTTTCACGTCAATTTACACGGAAAATGCGGTCTCTCGTTTCTGAAATAGGGAAATCTGGAAAAAGTGCGAAACTATCGCCTGAAATGCGAAATCTGTCGATTTCAGAGAGAAAACTTACCTTTGCGTCGAAACCATGCCCTTCCAAAATTCTTTTCGATGAAATTCTCGATGCCATTCGATTTTTCACGTCAATTTACACGGAAAATGCGGTCTCTCGTTTCTGAAATAGGGAAATCTGGAAAAAGTGCGAAACTATCGCCTGAAATGCGAAATCTGTCGATTTCAGAGAGAAAACTTACCTTTGCGTCGAAACCATGCCCTTCCAAAATTCTTTTCGATGAAATTCTCGATGCCATTCGATTTTTCACGTCAATTTACACGGAAAATGCGGTCTCTCGTTTCTGAAATAGGGAAATCTGGAAAAAGTGCGAAACTATCGCCTGAAATGCGAAATCTGTCGATTTCAGAGAGAAAACTTACCTTTGCGTCGAAACCATGCCCTTCCAAAATTCTTTTCGATGAAATTCTCGATGCCATTCGATTTTTCACGTCAATTTACACGGAAAATGCGGTCTCTCGTTTCTGAAATAGGGAAATCTGGAAAAAGTGCGAAACTATCGCCTGAAATGCGAAATCTGTCGATTTCAGAGAGAAAACTTACCTTTGCGTCGAAACCATGCCCTTCCAAAATTCTTTTCGATGAAATTCTCGATGCCATTCGATTTTTCACGTCAATTTACACGGAAAATGCGGTCTCTCGTTTCTGAAATAGGGAAATCTGGAAAAAGTGCGAAACTATCGCCTGAAATGCGAAATCTGTCGATTTCAGAGAGAAAACTTACCTTTGCGTCGAAACCATGCCCTTCCAAAATTCTTTTCGATGAAATTCTCGATGCCATTCGATTTTTCACGTCAATTTACACGGAAAATGCGGTCTCTCGTTTCTGAAATAGGGAAATCTGGAAAAAGTGCGAAACTATCGCCTGAAATGCGAAATCTGTCGATTTCAGAGAGAAAACTTACCTTTGCGTCGAAACCATGCCCTTCCAAAATTCTTTTCGATGAAATTCTCGATGCCATTCGATTTTTCACGTCAATTTACACGGAAAATGCGGTCTCTCGTTTCTGAAATAGGGAAATCTGGAAAAAGTGCGAAACTATCGCCTGAAATGCGAAATCTGTCGATTTCAGAGAGAAAACTTACCTTTGCGTCGAAACCATGCCCTTCCAAAATTCTTTTCGATGAAATTCTCGATGCCATTCGATTTTTCACGTCAATTTACACGGAAAATGCGGTCTCTCGTTTCTGAAATAGGGAAATCTGGAAAAAGTGCGAAACTATCGCCTGAAATGCGAAATCTGTCGATTTCAGAGAGAAAACTTACCTTTGCGTCGAAACCATGCCCTTCCAAAATTCTTTTCGATGAAATTCTCGATGCCATTCGATTTTTCACGTCAATTTACACGGAAAATGCGGTCTCTCGTTTCTGAAATAGGGAAATCTGGAAAAAGTGCGAAACTATCGCCTGAAATGCGAAATCTGTCGATTTCAGAGAGAAAACTTACCTTTGCGTCGAAACCATGCCCTTCCAAAATTCTTTTCGATGAAATTCTCGATGCCATTCGATTTTTCACGTCAATTTACACGGAAAATGCGGTCTCTCGTTTCTGAAATAGGGAAATCTGGAAAAAGTGCGAAACTATCGCCTGAAATGCGAAATCTGTCGATTTCAGAGAGAAAACTTACCTTTGCGTCGAAACCATGCCCTTCCAAAATTCTTTTCGATGAAATTCTCGATGCCATTCGATTTTTCACGTCAATTTACACGGAAAATGCGGTCTCTCGTTTCTGAAATAGGGAAATCTGGAAAAAGTGCGAAACTATCGCCTGAAATGCGAAATCTGTCGATTTCAGAGAGAAAACTTACCTTTGCGTCGAAACCATGCCCTTCCAAAATTCTTTTCGATGAAATTCTCGATGCCATTCGATTTTTCACGTCAATTTACACGGAAAATGCGGTCTCTCGTTTCTGAAATAGGGAAATCTGGAAAAAGTGCGAAACTATCGCCTGAAATGCGAAATCTGTCGATTTCAGAGAGAAAACTTACCTTTGCGTCGAAACCATGCCCTTCCAAAATTCTTTTCGATGAAATTCTCGATGCCATTCGATTTTTCACGTCAATTTACACGGAAAATGCGGTCTCTCGTTTCTGAAATAGGGAAATCTGGAAAAAGTGCGAAACTATCGCCTGAAATGCGAAATCTGTCGATTTCAGAGAGAAAACTTACCTTTGCGTCGAAACCATGCCCTTCCAAAATTCTTTTCGATGAAATTCTCGATGCCATTCGATTTTTCACGTCAATTTACACGGAAAATGCGGTCTCTCGTTTCTGAAATAGGGAAATCTGGAAAAAGTGCGAAACTATCGCCTGAAATGCGAAATCTGTCGATTTCAGAGAGAAAACTTACCTTTGCGTCGAAACCATGCCCTTCCAAAATTCTTTTCGATGAAATTCTCGATGCCATTCGATTTTTCACGTCAATTTACACGGAAAATGCGGTCTCTCGTTTCTGAAATAGGGAAATCTGGAAAAAGTGCGAAACTATCGCCTGAAATGCGAAATCTGTCGATTTCAGAGAGAAAACTTACCTTTGCGTCGAAACCATGCCCTTCCAAAATTCTTTTCGATGAAATTCTCGATGCCATTCGATTTTTCACGTCAATTTACACGGAAAATGCGGTCTCTCGTTTCTGAAATAGGGAAATCTGGAAAAAGTGCGAAACTATCGCCTGAAATGCGAAATCTGTCGATTTCAGAGAGAAAACTTACCTTTGCGTCGAAACCATGCCCTTCCAAAATTCTTTTCGATGAAATTCTCGATGCCATTCGATTTTTCACGTCAATTTACACGGAAAATGCGGTCTCTCGTTTCTGAAATAGGGAAATCTGGAAAAAGTGCGAAACTATCGCCTGAAATGCGAAATCTGTCGATTTCAGAGAGAAAACTTACCTTTGCGTCGAAACCATGCCGTTCCAAAATTCTTTTCGATGAAATTCTCGATGCCATTCGATTTTTCACGTCAATTTACACGGAAAATGCGGTCTCTCGTTTCTGAAATAGGGAAATCTGGAAAAAGTGCGAAACTATCGCCTGAAATGCGAAATCTGTCGATTTCAGAGAGAAAACTTACCTTTGCGTCGAAACCATGCCCTTCCAAAATTCTTTTCGATGAAATTCTCGATGCCATTCGAATTTTCACGTCAATTTACACGGAAAATGCGGTCTCTCGTTTCTGAAATAGGGAAATCTGGAAAAAGTGCGAAACTATCGCCTGAAATGCGAAATCTGTCGATTTCAGAGAGAAAACTTACCTTTGCGTCGAAACCATGCCGTTCCAAAATTCTTTTCGATGAAATTCTCGATGCCATTCGATTTTTCACGTCAATTTACACGGAAAATGCGGTCTCTCGTTTCTGAAATAGGGAAATCTGGAAAAAGTGCGAAACTATCGCCTGAAATGCGAAATCTGTCGATTTCAGAGAGAAAACTTACCTTTGCGTCGAAACCATGCCCTTCCAAAATTCTTTTCGATGAAATTCTCGATGCCATTCGAATTTTCACGTCAATTTACACGGAAAATGCGGTCTCTCGTTTCTGAAATAGGGAAATCTGGAAAAAGTGCGAAACTATCGCCTGAAATGCGAAATCTGTCGATTTCAGAGAGAAAACTTACCTTTGCGTCGAAACCATGCCGTTCCAAAATTCTTTTCGATGAAATTCTCGATGCCATTCGATTTTTCACGTCAATTTACACGGAAAATGCGGTCTCTCGTTTCTGAAATAGGGAAATCTGGAAAAAGTGCGAAACTATCGCCTGAAATGCGAAATCTGTCGATTTCAGAGAGAAAACTTACCTTTGCGTCGAAACCATGCCGTTCCAAAATTCTTTTCGATGAAATTCTCGATGCCATTCGATTTTTCACGTCAATTTACACGGAAAATGCGGTCTCTCGTTTCTGAAATAGGGAAATCTGGAAAAAGTGCGAAACTATCGCCTGAAATGCGAAATCTGTCGATTTCAGAGAGAAAACTTACCTTTGCGTCGAAACCATGCCCTTCCAAAATTCTTTTCGATGAAATTCTCGATGCCATTCGAATTTTCACGTCAATTTACACGGAAAATGCGGTCTCTCGTTTCTGAAATAGGGAAATCTGGAAAAAGTGCGAAACTATCGCCTGAAATGCGAAATCTGTCGATTTCAGAGAGAAAACTTACCTTTGCGTCGAAACCATGCCCTTCCAAAATTCTTTTCGATGAAATTCTCGATGCCATTCGATTTTTCACGTCAATTTACACGGAAAATGCGGTCTCTCGTTTCTGAAATAGGGAAATCTGGAAAAAGTGCGAAACTATCGCCTGAAATGCGAAATCTGTCGATTTCAGAGAGAAAACTTACCTTTGCGTCGAAACCATGCCCTTCCAAAATTCTTTTCGATGAAATTCTCGATGCCATTCGATTTTTCACGTCAATTTACACGGAAAATGCGGTCTCTCGTTTCTGAAATAGGGAAATCTGGAAAAAGTGCGAAACTATCGCCTGAAATGCGAAATCTGTCGATTTCAGAGAGAAAACTTACCTTTGCGTCGAAACCATGCCCTTCCAAAATTCTTTTCGATGAAATTCTCGATGCCATTCGATTTTTCACGTCAATTTACACGGAAAATGCGGTCTCTCGTTTCTGAAATAGGGAAATCTGGAAAAAGTGCGAAACTATCGCCTGAAATGCGAAATCTGTCGATTTCAGAGAGAAAACTTACCTTTGCGTCGAAACCATGCCCTTCCAAAATTCTTTTCGATGAAATTCTCGATGCCATTCGATTTTTCACGTCAATTTACACGGAAAATGCGGTCTCTCGTTTCTGAAATAGGGAAATCTGGAAAAAGTGCGAAACTATCGCCTGAAATGCGAAATCTGTCGATTTCAGAGAGAAAACTTACCTTTGCGTCGAAACCATGCCCTTCCAAAATTCTTTTCGATGAAATTCTCGATGCCATTCGATTTTTCACGTCAATTTACACGGAAAATGCGGTCTCTCGTTTCTGAAATAGGGAAATCTGGAAAAAGTGCGAAACTATCGCCTGAAATGCGAAATCTGTCGATTTCAGAGAGAAAACTTACCTTTGCGTCGAAACCATGCCCTTCCAAAATTCTTTTCGATGAAATTCTCGATGCCATTCGATTTTTCACGTCAATTTACACGGAAAATGCGGTCTCTCGTTTCTGAAATAGGGAAATCTGGAAAAAGTGCGAAACTATCGCCTGAAATGCGAAATCTGTCGATTTCAGAGAGAAAACTTACCTTTGCGTCGAAACCATGCCCTTCCAAAATTCTTTTCGATGAAATTCTCGATGCCATTCGATTTTTCACGTCAATTTACACGGAAAATGCGGTCTCTCGTTTCTGAAATAGGGAAATCTGGAAAAAGTGCGAAACTATCGCCTGAAATGCGAAATCTGTCGATTTCAGAGAGAAAACTTACCTTTGCGTCGAAACCATGCCCTTCCAAAATTCTTTTCGATGAAATTCTCGATGCCATTCGATTTTTCACGTCAATTTACACGGAAAATGCGGTCTCTCGTTTCTGAAATAGGGAAATCTGGAAAAAGTGCGAAACTATCGCCTGAAATGCGAAATCTGTCGATTTCAGAGAGAAAACTTACCTTTGCGTCGAAACCATGCCCTTCCAAAATTCTTTTCGATGAAATTCTCGATGCCATTCGATTTTTCACGTCAATTTACACGGAAAATGCGGTCTCTCGTTTCTGAAATAGGGAAATCTGGAAAAAGTGCGAAACTATCGCCTGAAATGCGAAATCTGTCGATTTCAGAGAGAAAACTTACCTTTGCGTCGAAACCATGCCCTTCCAAAATTCTTTTCGATGAAATTCTCGATGCCATTCGATTTTTCACGTCAATTTACACGGAAAATGCGGTCTCTCGTTTCTGAAATAGGGAAATCTGGAAAAAGTGCGAAACTATCGCCTGAAATGCGAAATCTGTCGATTTCAGAGAGAAAACTTACCTTTGCGTCGAAACCATGCCCTTCCAAAATTCTTTTCGATGAAATTCTCGATGCCATTCGATTTTTCACGTCAATTTACACGGAAAATGCGGTCTCTCGTTTCTGAAATAGGGAAATCTGGAAAAAGTGCGAAACTATCGCCTGAAATGCGAAATCTGTCGATTTCAGAGAGAAAACTTACCTTTGCGTCGAAACCATGCCCTTCCAAAATTCTTTTCGATGAAATTCTCGATGCCATTCGATTTTTCACGTCAATTTACACGGAAAATGCGGTCTCTCGTTTCTGAAATAGGGAAATCTGGAAAAAGTGCGAAACTATCGCCTGAAATGCGAAATCTGTCGATTTCAGAGAGAAAACTTACCTTTGCGTCGAAACCATGCCCTTCCAAAATTCTTTTCGATGAAATTCTCGATGCCATTCGATTTTTCACGTCAATTTACACGGAAAATGCGGTCTCTCGTTTCTGAAATAGGGAAATCTGGAAAAAGTGCGAAACTATCGCCTGAAATGCGAAATCTGTCGATTTCAGAGAGAAAACTTACCTTTGCGTCGAAACCATGCCCTTCCAAAATTCTTTTCGATGAAATTCTCGATGCCATTCGATTTTTCACGTCAATTTACACGGAAAATGCGGTCTCTCGTTTCTGAAATAGGGAAATCTGGAAAAAGTGCGAAACTATCGCCTGAAATGCGAAATCTGTCGATTTCAGAGAGAAAACTTACCTTTGCGTCGAAACCATGCCCTTCCAAAATTCTTTTCGATGAAATTCTCGATGCCATTCGATTTTTCACGTCAATTTACACGGAAAATGCGGTCTCTCGTTTCTGAAATAGGGAAATCTGGAAAAAGTGCGAAACTATCGCCTGAAATGCGAAATCTGTCGATTTCAGAGAGAAAACTTACCTTTGCGTCGAAACCATGCCCTTCCAAAATTCTTTTCGATGAAATTCTCGATGCCATTCGATTTTTCACGTCAATTTACACGGAAAATGCGGTCTCTCGTTTCTGAAATAGGGAAATCTGGAAAAAGTGCGAAACTATCGCCTGAAATGCGAAATCTGTCGATTTCAGAGAGAAAACTTACCTTTGCGTCGAAACCATGCCCTTCCAAAATTCTTTTCGATGAAATTCTCGATGCCATTCGATTTTTCACGTCAATTTACACGGAAAATGCGGTCTCTCGTTTCTGAAATAGGGAAATCTGGAAAAAGTGCGAAACTATCGCCTGAAATGCGAAATCTGTCGATTTCAGAGAGAAAACTTACCTTTGCGTCGAAACCATGCCCTTCCAAAATTCTTTTCGATGAAATTCTCGATGCCATTCGATTTTTCACGTCAATTTACACGGAAAATGCGGTCTCTCGTTTCTGAAATAGGGAAATCTGGAAAAAGTGCGAAACTATCGCCTGAAATGCGAAATCTGTCGATTTCAGAGAGAAAACTTACCTTTGCGTCGAAACCATGCCCTTCCAAAATTCTTTTCGATGAAATTCTCGATGCCATTCGATTTTTCACGTCAATTTACACGGAAAATGCGGTCTCTCGTTTCTGAAATAGGGAAATCTGGAAAAAGTGCGAAACTATCGCCTGAAATGCGAAATCTGTCGATTTCAGAGAGAAAACTTACCTTTGCGTCGAAACCATGCCCTTCCAAAATTCTTTTCGATGAAATTCTCGATGCCATTCGATTTTTCACGTCAATTTACACGGAAAATGCGGTCTCTCGTTTCTGAAATAGGGAAATCTGGAAAAAGTGCGAAACTATCGCCTGAAATGCGAAATCTGTCGATTTCAGAGAGAAAACTTACCTTTGCGTCGAAACCATGCCCTTCCAAAATTCTTTTCGATGAAATTCTCGATGCCATTCGATTTTTCACGTCAATTTACGCGGAAAATGCGGTCTCTCGTTTCTGAAATAGGGAAATCTGGAAAAAGTGCGAAACTATCGCCTGAAATGCGAAATCTGTCGATTTCAGAGAGAAAACTTACCTTTGCGTCGAAACCATGCCCTTCCAAAATTCTTTTCGATGAAATTCTCGATGCCATTCGATTTTTCACGTCAATTTACACGGAAAATGCGGTCTCTCGTTTCTGAAATAGGGAAATCTGGAAAAAGTGCGAAACTATCGCCTGAAATGCGAAATCTGTCGATTTCAGAGAGAAAACTTACCTTTGCGTCGAAACCATGCCCTTCCAAAATTCTTTTCGATGAAATTCTCGATGCCATTCGATTTTTCACGTCAATTTACACGGAAAATGCGGTCTCTCGTTTCTGAAATAGGGAAATCTGGAAAAAGTGCGAAACTATCGCCTGAAATGCGAAATCTGTCGATTTCAGAGAGAAAACTTACCTTTGCGTCGAAACCATGCCCTTCCAAAATTCTTTTCGATGAAATTCTCGATGCCATTCGATTTTTCACGTCAATTTACACGGAAAATGCGGTCTCTCGTTTCTGAAATAGGGAAATCTGGAAAAAGTGCGAAACTATCGCCTGAAATGCGAAATCTGTCGATTTCAGAGAGAAAACTTACCTTTGCGTCGAAACCATGCCCTTCCAAAATTCTTTTCGATGAAATTCTCGATGCCATTCGATTTTTCACGTCAATTTACACGGAAAATGCGGTCTCTCGTTTCTGAAATAGGGAAATCTGGAAAAAGTGCGAAACTATCGCCTGAAATGCGAAATCTGTCGATTTCAGAGAGAAAACTTACCTTTGCGTCGAAACCATGCCCTTCCAAAATTCTTTTCGATGAAATTCTCGATGCCATTCGATTTTTCACGTCAATTTACACGGAAAATGCGGTCTCTCGTTTCTGAAATAGGGAAATCTGGAAAAAGTGCGAAACTATCGCCTGAAATGCGAAATCTGTCGATTTCAGAGAGAAAACTTACCTTTGCGTCGAAACCATGCCCTTCCAAAATTCTTTTCGATGAAATTCTCGATGCCATTCGATTTTTCACGTCAATTTACACGGAAAATGCGGTCTCTCGTTTCTGAAATAGGGAAATCTGGAAAAAGTGCGAAACTATCGCCTGAAATGCGAAATCTGTCGATTTCAGAGAGAAAACTTACCTTTGCGTCGAAACCATGCCCTTCCAAAATTCTTTTCGATGAAATTCTCGATGCCATTCGATTTTTCACGTCAATTTACACGGAAAATGCGGTCTCTCGTTTCTGAAATAGGGAAATCTGGAAAAAGTGCGAAACTATCGCCTGAAATGCGAAATCTGTCGATTTCAGAGAGAAAACTTACCTTTGCGTCGAAACCATGCCCTTCCAAAATTCTTTTCGATGAAATTCTCGATGCCATTCGATTTTTCACGTCAATTTACACGGAAAATGCGGTCTCTCGTTTCTGAAATAGGGAAATCTGGAAAAAGTGCGAAACTATCGCCTGAAATGCGAAATCTGTCGATTTCAGAGAGAAAACTTACCTTTGCGTCGAAACCATGCCCTTCCAAAATTCTTTTCGATGAAATTCTCGATGCCATTCGATTTTTCACGTCAATTTACACGGAAAATGCGGTCTCTCGTTTCTGAAATAGGGAAATCTGGAAAAAGTGCGAAACTATCGCCTGAAATGCGAAATCTGTCGATTTCAGAGAGAAAACTTACCTTTGCGTCGAAACCATGCCCTTCCAAAATTCTTTTCGATGAAATTCTCGATGCCATTCGATTTTTCACGTCAATTTACACGGAAAATGCGGTCTCTCGTTTCTGAAATAGGGAAATCTGGAAAAAGTGCGAAACTATCGCCTGAAATGCGAAATCTGTCGATTTCAGAGAGAAAACTTACCTTTGCGTCGAAACCATGCCCTTCCAAAATTCTTTTCGATGAAATTCTCGATGCCATTCGATTTTTCACGTCAATTTACACGGAAAATGCGGTCTCTCGTTTCTGAAATAGGGAAATCTGGAAAAAGTGCGAAACTATCGCCTGAAATGCGAAATCTGTCGATTTCAGAGAGAAAACTTACCTTTGCGTCGAAACCATGCCCTTCCAAAATTCTTTTCGATGAAATTCTCGATGCCATTCGATTTTTCACGTCAATTTACACGGAAAATGCGGTCTCTCGTTTCTGAAATAGGGAAATCTGGAAAAAGTGCGAAACTATCGCCTGAAATGCGAAATCTGTCGATTTCAGAGAGAAAACTTACCTTTGCGTCGAAACCATGCCCTTCCAAAATTCTTTTCGATGAAATTCTCGATGCCATTCGATTTTTCACGTCAATTTACACGGAAAATGCGGTCTCTCGTTTCTGAAATAGGGAAATCTGGAAAAAGTGCGAAACTATCGCCTGAAATGCGAAATCTGTCGATTTCAGAGAGAAAACTTACCTTTGCGTCGAAACCATGCCCTTCCAAAATTCTTTTCGATGAAATTCTCGATGCCATTCGATTTTTCACGTCAATTTACACGGAAAATGCGGTCTCTCGTTTCTGAAATAGGGAAATCTGGAAAAAGTGCGAAACTATCGCCTGAAATGCGAAATCTGTCGATTTCAGAGAGAAAACTTACCTTTGCGTCGAAACCATGCCCTTCCAAAATTCTTTTCGATGAAATTCTCGATGCCATTCGATTTTTCACGTCAATTTACACGGAAAATGCGGTCTCTCGTTTCTGAAATAGGGAAATCTGGAAAAAGTGCGAAACTATCGCCTGAAATGCGAAATCTGTCGATTTCAGAGAGAAAACTTACCTTTGCGTCGAAACCATGCCCTTCCAAAATTCTTTTCGATGAAATTCTCGATGCCATTCGATTTTTCACGTCAATTTACACGGAAAATGCGGTCTCTCGTTTCTGAAATAGGGAAATCTGGAAAAAGTGCGAAACTATCGCCTGAAATGCGAAATCTGTCGATTTCAGAGAGAAAACTTACCTTTGCGTCGAAACCATGCCCTTCCAAAATTCTTTTCGATGAAATTCTCGATGCCATTCGATTTTTCACGTCAATTTACACGGAAAATGCGGTCTCTCGTTTCTGAAATAGGGAAATCTGGAAAAAGTGCGAAACTATCGCCTGAAATGCGAAATCTGTCGATTTCAGAGAGAAAACTTACCTTTGCGTCGAAACCATGCCCTTCCAAAATTCTTTTCGATGAAATTCTCGATGCCATTCGATTTTTCACGTCAATTTACACGGAAAATGCGGTCTCTCGTTTCTGAAATAGGGAAATCTGGAAAAAGTGCGAAACTATCGCCTGAAATGCGAAATCTGTCGATTTCAGAGAGAAAACTTACCTTTGCGTCGAAACCATGCCCTTCCAAAATTCTTTTCGATGAAATTCTCGATGCCATTCGATTTTTCACGTCAATTTACACGGAAAATGCGGTCTCTCGTTTCTGAAATAGGGAAATCTGGAAAAAGTGCGAAACTATCGCCTGAAATGCGAAATCTGTCGATTTCAGAGAGAAAACTTACCTTTGCGTCGAAACCATGCCCTTCCAAAATTCTTTTCGATGAAATTCTCGATGCCATTCGATTTTTCACGTCAATTTACACGGAAAATGCGGTCTCTCGTTTCTGAAATAGGGAAATCTGGAAAAAGTGCGAAACTATCGCCTGAAATGCGAAATCTGTCGATTTCAGAGAGAAAACTTACCTTTGCGTCGAAACCATGCCCTTCCAAAATTCTTTTCGATGAAATTCTCGATGCCATTCGATTTTTCACGTCAATTTACACGGAAAATGCGGTCTCTCGTTTCTGAAATAGGGAAATCTGGAAAAAGTGCGAAACTATCGCCTGAAATGCGAAATCTGTCGATTTCAGAGAGAAAACTTACCTTTGCGTCGAAACCATGCCCTTCCAAAATTCTTTTCGATGAAATTCTCGATGCCATTCGATTTTTCACGTCAATTTACACGGAAAATGCGGTCTCTCGTTTCTGAAATAGGGAAATCTGGAAAAAGTGCGAAACTATCGCCTGAAATGCGAAATCTGTCGATTTCAGAGAGAAAACTTACCTTTGCGTCGAAACCATGCCCTTCCAAAATTCTTTTCGATGAAATTCTCGATGCCATTCGATTTTTCACGTCAATTTACACGGAAAATGCGGTCTCTCGTTTCTGAAATAGGGAAATCTGGAAAAAGTGCGAAACTATCGCCTGAAATGCGAAATCTGTCGATTTCAGAGAGAAAACTTACCTTTGCGTCGAAACCATGCCCTTCCAAAATTCTTTTCGATGAAATTCTCGATGCCATTCGATTTTTCACGTCAATTTACACGGAAAATGCGGTCTCTCGTTTCTGAAATAGGGAAATCTGGAAAAAGTGCGAAACTATCGCCTGAAATGCGAAATCTGTCGATTTCAGAGAGAAAACTTACCTTTGCGTCGAAACCATGCCCTTCCAAAATTCTTTTCGATGAAATTCTCGATGCCATTCGATTTTTCACGTCAATTTACACGGAAAATGCGGTCTCTCGTTTCTGAAATAGGGAAATCTGGAAAAAGTGCGAAACTATCGCCTGAAATGCGAAATCTGTCGATTTCAGAGAGAAAACTTACCTTTGCGTCGAAACCATTGTTACGTCCCGAGTGAATTTTGTACAGAAATATGTGACCGACGACGACTTGCCACCGCGGAGTGAGCCCTAAGGACACTGCCCTTGATATACGGTAAAAGGCAAGTGCACGCGACCGGTATTTATTTCGTAAAATGTGATAAATTAGGCGAGCACGTGGCGGCCACGTGGGGCATGAATTATGTCGTTTCAGTGTAGAGCGGCGACCGCGGTACCTGCAACGGCCCCCTCTAGTGACTAGTGTTACGTCCCGAGTGAATTTTGTACAGAAATATGTGACCGACGACGACTTGCCACCGCGGAGTGAGCCCTAAGGACACTGCCCTTGATATACGGTAAAAGGCAAGTGCACGCGACCGGTATTTATTTCGTAAAATGTGATAAATTAGGCGAGCACGTGGCGGCCACGTGGGGCATGAATTATGTCGTTTCAGTGTAGAGCGGCGACCGCGGTACCTGCAACGGCCCCCTCTAGTGACTAGTGAGGAAGATCGATTCTTATTGGATCCACCAATGGGGGTTCGCTTAGAAGTTTGAATGACAGGTAAGTAGCAACGAATTAATATAAGTTAGGGTCTTAAATTATTCAACAAATTCTTTGTTTATTTAGGTCTGGCGTTAAGTATACACGGATATACGACGGTTTCAGGTAATGTGTAAATAATATAGTAATTGTTTCGATAGGTTAATGTTTTTATCGGTTATAGTATTCCGTTATTATTAATGTTAATTTCAACGCGGATGTCAGGGAATTCCGGATAGGGGGTAAGTAACTGAATTAACGTTAATTAAGAATAAAGAAGAGGTTTATTTATTAATAATTGTTCTTAAGAATTTCCTCGCGTTTCTTTGTTAAGTAAGGAACCCGGGGATCCTTCGGGTGGCACTTCCCTGGATCGAGCAACGGCGGAACAGTGGGAGCGAGAGAGAGAGGCACAGGTTTGTACTCGATTTGTTTCGCTTTTCGCACCGCAGGGGCGGAGAACACGGACGGGTCAAACTCCCTCGCTTGATTATAAATACGCCACAATTTTCTCAGGTAATGTTTCCTTCCACCACGGTGTCCCGGTCGAGTCATTTCCTATAATTTACACCCATTTCGTCATTACTTATTACGTTTATTATTTTAGGTTTGAAGGAGTAATTCGATGCTGGATTAGTGACCGCAACGCAATTACAAGGTCGGGTGAATAATTGTGGAACAAGGGAATAACTTGTTGCCGGAGTAATGACCGCAACAGAGTTCCAAGGGGAGGTTCGACTGAGATACGTAAAAAGCAAATGAGGAAATAGTAGCTCGTTCGTTATTAATTAATGTAATTTAAGTTTTAACTTGATGATTAATTATTGTAATCCAAATTTTAGGTTATCCGCGCGGTGTGAAGGAACTTGGAAGAATACCAGGAATCGTAGTGATTCATACAAAATTTATTTAATAAACTATTCCCTTACTCCTAATATTTAACAATATACTAACTAATACTAATTAACGTAATAGTAATTGGATAAGTGAAAGAAATTAACAATCATATACAATTATTTCCTAACAATACCTTATTATATAATTTCGCAATAGCACGGAAGGAGAATTCTGAGTTCTAAGTTTGTAGAAGTTAAAGATTTTAAGCACCTTGCTGTAGTGAGAGAATTCTAAGTTCTAATTTGTAGAAATTAAAGATTTTAAGTACCTTGTTATAGTGAGAGAATTCTAAGTTCAATCCTTAAGGCGTAAGTTTTGTAGAAGAAGTTGATTTTAGATTTTAGAGATTAGGATATAGAATGATCCTTCCGGCTTATGTGCCCGTATTTATACCCGAAAAACTCGTTAGTGGGGATTATGCTTCGTAGGTGGGTGGGGGTTATGCTTCGCAGGTAGGTGGGGGTTATGCTTCGCAGGTAGGTGGGGACTCATGGCTCGCGCGGTGGTTGGTGGCGTGGGGGAAACTTGACGTCATCCTTCCCGCGTTGACTATGGCGTCGCCATTTTGTTCGTTAAGGCGTGGAGTACATCCGTTGGGGCGCTGGTGTTGGGCTCAGTGCTGCTACCTTCCTCGTTACTTCACTGTGACGTAGTTCCGGTTGGCAAATGGCGTCTTACGCGTATCGGCCCGACAAACATATTGTCGATTATGTGGTTGTAATAAAGGGTTAGTGCTGGGTTTTCGTAATGGCGTGCGACGTCTCCGCTGTGGCGTACAAGTGCGTGGAGACACTCCTCACACATGACGACTGGCCGCACGGTTGTTGCTGGCCATCCGCAATCTTCGCAGTAGCCATGGTTGATGAGGTTGTTGTACATCGCATGGACGTCGAAGTATTCGTACTCAGGAGGTTGCCCCCGGGTGAGGTAGCACTCGCCACAGATCCCACGATCATCGTCATTGATGTAGACATTTCCGTAGGAGCAGTAGAGCTGGTGGAAGTATACCATCACATGGAACTGCAACATCGACCCTTCAAAGAACGTTGACGGGTTGTCTTGGTGGTGCTCATCTCCAGGGTGGTCACTTCCCGACCGACGGTCACTGGATCGGCGAACTCGTGGGGTGCACATCCTGAAGCAAATTGGAAATAGCCCAGGTAAGTACGTACTTTGCTTAAAAACTATATCTCGAACTCCTTTATTAGACCCCCCCCCATTCCCCCCCCCCATAGACCGGCCATTTTGGCGACGGTATATGGTGAAACGTCCAGCTGTCATACTTCCATTGTTTAAAGGTCATATACCGTGTGAGTTGCGCATGTTACCCTAGGATCAGAGTGTAGGTACAAGTGCACGAATATCGATGGCTCTGCCGGCGGTTCTAGGGGACGTGCGGGGGAGCGACTTTGGTGTTGAGTAGTGGGGGTCGATCGCTCTTCAGTACCTGAGTTTCGTTCGGATCGGAAGCAAAATAATTTTTGCAAGAGTAAAATGTTGGTAAGCCAGCGCTGTCTTACCATTTTCCACTTTTACGTGTTAATTTGCATAAGGATTTCGCGGTTTCAAAAATGGGCAAAAATTCATGTTTGAGTTTCGGGTTTTTTGCAATTTCCCCTTATTCTTGGTGTTAACCAGGTGCGGAAACCATGCCCAGATGTCATGTTTTCTCAAGTGTTACGTCATGGCGGGACGTGACATTCCCCCCCTAATTCTGAGAATGTTGTACGCAGTACACATTCTCATGTTGTGTTGTGATGGTGCTTACGTAACCTTAGATCTACGCGCTTTGTTCGGATGGACGGTTTTTATTCGACCGTCGACGTTTAATCTTAAGTTTCCGTTCGGGAGAATCTTCAATATACGGTGCGGACCGGTGTAGTGGTCGGCGAATTTTCCTTTCCTCGGTTCTTTTAATAGAAATATATTTTCTCCCTCTCGAAAATTCTGTGCGTTAACCCGGCGATCGTAATATCTTTTGGATCGTATTTTTGCTTCAGTTAGATTTCGGTGGGCTGCGTTTTGTAATTCTCTTATTCTCAGAGTGAGCTGTCCCAAATATCCTATATACGATTCGTCCAATTCGTCTTCTATAGGTACGTCACTGCAAGGCATGCGAGCTATCTTTCCGAAAACTAATTCATGAGGGGTGTGACGTGTTCCCTCATGGACGCTGGTGTTGTACGAGAACGTGGCCATCTTAAGCCATTCGTCCCATTCATGGTTACGGTCGACGTACATCTTTAGATATTCCGTCAACACGTGGTGTGAGCGTTCGATGGAGCCATTGGATTGTGGATGATAAGCAGTTGTTCGAAATTGCTTAATACGAAATTTCCTGGTTACCGCCCTCATGAAAGAGCTTATGAAGTTTGAGCCTTGATCAGTGAGAATGGCCTTGGGTGCGCCGAAGAGGCAAATGAATTCTTTTGTGAAGCCATCGGCAATATTTAGTGACGTCGCATGTGTCAAAGGTACCGCTATTGAATATTTCGTCAA
The DNA here is from genome assembly GCA_910591585.2 of Nysson spinosus. Lineage (NCBI taxonomy): Eukaryota > Metazoa > Arthropoda > Insecta > Hymenoptera > Crabronidae > Nysson > Nysson spinosus. The sequence continues at coordinate 13,569 of CAJUYC020000095.1, read as the reverse complement.
GAGATCTTGAATGGTGAGGATGTATGTGTATCCGTTTTTTGTTGTAGGAAAGGGTCCTACTATATCGAGTGCGACCTTATCAAAGGCGGAGCCCGGCGTGTCGGTAAGTACCATTGGTTGCTTCGTTTTCACTCTAACTAATTTTTTCCTTTGGCATTCGAGGCATTGTTGAACGTACGTTTGTACTTGTTGTTTTAGACCGTCCCAATAATAATTATGTCTTATCCTCCTGTAGGTCTTCGTCACTCCTTTGTGTCCGCCAAAGGCCGATTCGTGGTATTCCTGAATGATGGTGCCACGCTGATCTTCTGTTGGTGTTTTGACGAGTTGGAGGCATATGATAACCTTGATTGAGGTTTCGGAAAGATGTGATGTGATCAATCGTAGTATTAGTTTCCACGGTATCCCGTCTATCTCTGCGGTTTTAGCCATACTTATTGATTTTAGCCCTAATTCCTGTACGACGTCTACTAAACTTTTAATTGTTTCTTCTAGGATTGCTGGATCTGTTCTGACGGCGAGAGATTCTTTTACGGGGAGGCCGATAAAATACCGACGGTTCTGCATTACCACGCTCGACCTACCCAGGGTAATATTCCCGTGCGTCGGTAACATCTTAGATGTCGCTAGGTGCTTTGATCCATCGCAAAATGGCTGCCCCTTGCACGTGAGGAAGTACACGAGGTTATCTCTTCTGATGGAAAGTGAATCGCGGATTTCTACAGTATTACTCTGGTTTGAGAAACGAATGCCCGTTTCTATTTGTGGCTCTGCTGTGTCTTCGTACGGTACTTCGTTTATCGTATCGTTCCAGTCAGGGAGTGCGAAAGAATTAGCTTCGAACCGTGGTCTAACCTCGCTTTCGTTTTCAGATTCTCCAGTGTCTTCGTCCCATAGTTGAGTTATTCGTGCCCTAAATTCAACGGGAGTTGAAGACGTCGTCGGATGAAAGGTGAGTATCTCGTTGTTTTGTAGGATATTATCAACGTCCATGATTTTAGGTGAGGTGTTTGGTGGACCGTCGGTGTGAGAGGAGCATCCTGCGAGAAGCGGGCTGTTTCCTGCCGGTAGTTCGTCCTGTACATCCGTCTTCGTTCTCTTCCTGGGGGGGAACGAGAATATGGATTCATCCGTGTCAGAATCGCTCGTCGTTCGGTGTCTGATGGGTAGTACCTTCCGAATTGTTTCGGAATCTATGTATCCTACTGTATTTCTCGATAGAGCGTCGGCTGCCTTATTGCTTTTTCCAGGTTGGTAGACGATCTTGTATTCGTACTCCGCGAGCTTGAGTCTCCAGCGGATTAACCTTGACGTTGGATCCTTCACACGATGCAGCCAGACGAGAGGTTGATGGTCCGTAATAAGAGTGAATTTTCGGCCGTATATGTAAGGTCGGAAATATTGTACGCAATAAACGATAGCTAATAGTTCCTTTTCAATGGTCGAGTAGTTTCGCTCCGGTTGTGTTAATAAACGTGAGGCGTAGCATACAGGTAAATCTTTTCCAGGTTCTCCCTGACTTAAGACGCCGCCAATGGCGTAGTCGGATGCATCAGTCGTTATGTTGAATTCGATTTTAAAATTTGGGAACTGCAATATCGGTGGTTTACATAATTCGTCTCGTAAGTATTCGAACGATTCTATTTGTTCCTTAGACCAAGTAAATGTGACATTCTTTTTGAGGAGATTCGTAAGTGGTTTTGCAATTTTAGAAAAATTTGGGATAAACCGCCGGTAGTATCCTGCAAGGCCGAGAAATTGTTTAATGTTCTTCGGGGTACGTGGAACTGGAAATTCTTTGACAGCTTGGATTTTCTTTGGATCAGGTTTCACGCCTTCATCCGTTATTACGTGTCCGAGATATACGACTTCTTTTCTAAGAAATTCACATTTACTTGGTTGTAAATGGAGATTAGCGGAATGTAAACGTTCAGCCAACTTCCTAAACTTTGTTTCGTGTTCTTGTAGGGAGCTGGCGTACAAGACAATGTCATCAAGATAAACAAACAATTCGATGCCTTGTAAACCCGACAGCACGTTATCCATCAATCGCTGGAACGTACTAGGAGCGTTTTTTAATCCAAAAGGCATTCGCGTGAATTCGTAGTGGCCGTAAGGGGTGGAGAAGGCAGTTTTTGGTGCATCCTTCTCATCCATCGGTATTTGGTGAAATCCCGACGCTAGATCAAATATCGAGAAGTACTTAGCTCCTCCGAGCTGATCCAGGATTTCGTTAATGTTAGGGAGGGGGTAGGCGTCCCCTATAGTTTTTTCATTTAACGCCCTATAATCTATCACCATCCTCCACCTCTTATTTCCGTCCTGATCCGGTTTTTTCGGCACGATCCACAACGGGGAATTGTATGGAGACAAAGAAGGTTTTATAATGTCATTGTGTAACAATTCCGTTACTTGTTTTGTAATTTCCTCCTTGTGGATCGGTGGAAACCGATATTGTTTGGTGTTTACAGGCATACCATCGGTCGTTATTATCGCGTGTTTCAGGACGTCGGTCGCGTCTAATCGATCGCTAGGTAAGTGAAACACGCGATGATATTGCTCGATTAAATTCTCTACGCTGTTCCTCTCTTCCGGATTTAAATGATCGAGGCGTAGCGCGTCTTTTATTTCGTTAATTCTTTCGCGATCTTTTGCGCCGACATGCAACACATGCAGTAAACGGTTTCCTGCTTTCCGACTCTCCCCGGTGGTCCGGGTTCGTTTTGGGTCTGGTTTAGAAAAGAGCACCCAACTTGGCTCGCTTGACGATTCAGGTACTGATTGTAAGTTACGATTTAGTTTGTTTCGATTATGCAACTTATTTTTTGCGATTGATTCGGAAAGAGGAACTGGACTCGAATCGATTTCGGATTTAGCTTTTGTATCTAGATTTGAGTCTGATTTAGTTTTCGAGGTTGATTTTGGGTCCGATTCGCGATAGAGACTTGATTTTGGAATGGATTTTGATGGTTCCGAAATCGATTCGAGAGCGCATTCGGAGTGATTAATATCATTGTTGTTCGCAACAATTGTTTTATCGGAGTTTTGTATAGATTTCGTTCTCGTAGGGGAATCGCGTTGCTCTCCTAATATAGTATCGAACTCTTGTAATTTTATTGTAGGTATTTCTAATTCGACCTCGAATTCATTTGTATTTATTACGCGTAAACACGCTCGGCCTTTAGAATTGCGAACAACGGTATTTCCTAATAATACACCATCGCACGTGTATAGCCGCGGAATGTAGCCTTCGCTGAGCTCGGGATTAGCAATGTTTACATACATGACCGCGTTCGACCTAGCGGGAATGACGACGGTTTTATAATTTGAAAAGGGGATAGTTACATCGTGAAACCGTAGGCATTCGTCGTCATATGAAATATTTACGCCTTTTTCTCTCAGAAATTCGGATCCCAAAATTCCACCGTGCTCGATGGGGAACGCATCGGGTACGACATGAAATATAACTTCATGATTGAAGAGGTTTATTGTATATGTCCCGAGGGTTTGTACGTTCTCCTCGGTAATGCCGGATAGGTATAGGATATCGAATTTGTTAATATTATCAGGGAAATTAACTCGACTTAATTTTAAAAGATTAGGTTCGGAACCAGTATCTACCATAAATTCGACAGGGATTTTTAGGGATTCGGAGCATATTTGAATCGAGGGGATCGAGCTATTTTTATTTAGTCGGATTGTGGTGACTCGTTGGTTGGGTTTGGCGTTTTTTCGGTAGTTATTTTGTGGATTGGACGCGGTTTTGTCTCTGTCCTTGTCTGGTTTGCGTCCGTTAATACCAGGGGACTCGTCGCGTTTCCCGATTGCCTAAGGCTATTGTTATACGCCCGTTTGCGACACTCGGCTATCACGTGCCCGGGCTTCTTACAGTAATTACACGTCTTTGTTTCGTAACCGTTACGGTCACGTGACATCGCGTGATCTCTAGGCGGGGAAGAAGGGGTGGTTTTGCCCACTGACGCGGGACTAGGAGCACTGGCGGGGGCACCATGTGACTCTCCACGGTAATTTGTTGCTACTCGGCCTTGTTTATTGCACGATTGACAAGCACTAGCGCGATTCTCCGTTCGGTTAATATCCTTAGCGATAGTCGAGACCCTATTATTATTGAATAAAGAATTATCCCGTTCTATCGTTCTATGTACTCTAATGGCTGTATCAAAAGCGGTTTCAAGGCCATCATAGCCCGCTAGCGATACTTGAATTCTAAAATCTGGTGGCAATCCTCTAATAAATGATTCTAGGCAAAGCTCGTCTATTTCCCCCTTTAAATCTGCGTGCATTAAGCCGTATCTTCCCTTTTCCCCATCCAAAATTGCAGAACGAAAATCCTTAACGCGTCCAATGTAATCTAAAATATGCTCGTGGCGTTTCATATATATATTCGCCAATTCGCCTCGAAAGTGATGAGCGTTTCTAGCTGGCATAAATATATGTTTTAAACGGTCCACAAGCTCATCTACAGTATCGAATACGTAATCTTCTACTGCTAAATATGCGTGTTCTTGAAGACGATTCCGTAAAAGTCTCGCTAATTGAGGTTCTGCGCGGGGATGTATCATGTCTTTAGCGCGCTTACATGCTCTAGCAAATTGCAGAACGGGCATATTTTTCCCGTCGAAGAAGGGCACCATTTCTAGGGCGTCCTTAAGCGATAGCTGAGGAATTATGGGAGGGTAATTTAGCGATTCAGCGTCCCCGTCAGGACTTGCATAATTACTTCGACATGGTTTCGGTGATTCCTTAAATCGTACCCGTGAATCTTCCGTCGGCAGGGATTTCGTGAGAGAATGAATCATAGATTTGATATCGTTTAATTCCTGTACTAAGTTAACGTTCGATGGGATATCATCATCGACGTCTCTACCAAAGGCTATTTTATATTGATTTTCAATGTCGCTCTGAATTTTCTTAATCGTTTGCAATCTTTCGCGAAGTAGTGTTTCGTTTGCCTCTAGTTGCGCATTATATCCGACCACGTCTTCCACTGTTGGAAAATCATCGCGCTCCGAAGAATTTGCCATAGTTTATTAATGTGGTGATAGAAGTGAAAAAGAAAAGAAAAATGAAGAGGACGTGGTTGTTTCCTCCTCAAGAGTTTATTTACGGGTAATTTAATATACTATTTTACTGGATAATTGTATTTTTCGTGTACGACAACAAACGTCCGTATCGAAACTTTAACTATCGCTAATTATTGTAAGAGAAGTTCGATCACACTTCACGTGGTAAAATACTAATCAGGGGCGTTGAAGAATTAATGGAAAAAATTATTTGCAAAGAATTTGTTTATTTAATTGTTTTTTCAATTTTATAAACAAATGGAACGTTTGTTACCGCGACTTCCTATATCGAGTGAATCAGCGTGATATTTAATACTATATTCTATAGCGAATTGTAAAAGGAACGTGTCTGAATATGTTTATTTAACGATTATAGGTTTACGTTGATTATATATATATGTATACAGATGTGTTATATATATGCATATACGCCTGTCTAGATACTCTATAGTCTCAGCCCGCGAGATAGGCGCGCCGCCAACTTACTAGCCGTGTTAGAACTAATGGCGTATCCCACCGCTGTCACCAGTTTTATATTTCTGTTACGTCCCGAGTGAATTTTGTACAGAAATATGTGACCGACGACGACTTGCCACCGCGGAGTGAGCCCTAAGGACACTGCCCTTGATATACGGTAAAAGGCAAGTGCACGCGACCGGTATTTATTTCGTAAAATGTGATAAATTAGGCGAGCACGTGGCGGCCACGTGGGGCATGAATTATGTCGTTTCAGTGTAGAGCGGCGACCGCGGTACCTGCAACGGCCCCCTCTAGTGACTAGTGAGGAAGATCGATTCTTATTGGATCCACCAATGGGGGTTCGCTTAGAAGTTTGAATGACAGGTAAGTAGCAACGAATTAATATAAGTTAGGGTCTTAAATTATTCAACAAATTCTTTGTTTATTTAGGTCTGGCGTTAAGTATACACGGATATACGACGGTTTCAGGTAATGTGTAAATAATATAGTAATTGTTTCGATAGGTTAATGTTTTTATCGGTTATAGTATTCCGTTATTATTAATGTTAATTTCAACGCGGATGTCAGGGAATTCCGGATAGGGGGTAAGTAACTGAATTAACGTTAATTAAGAATAAAGAAGAGGTTTATTTATTAATAATTGTTCTTAAGAATTTCCTCGCGTTTCTTTGTTAAGTAAGGAACCCGGGGATCCTTCGGGTGGCACTTCCCTGGATCGAGCAACGGCGGAACAGTGGGAGCGAGAGAGAGAGGCACAGGTTTGTACTCGATTTGTTTCGCTTTTCGCACCGCAGGGGCGGAGAACACGGACGGGTCAAACTCCCTCGCTTGATTATAAATACGCCACAATTTTCTCAGGTAATGTTTCCTTCCACCACGGTGTCCCGGTCGAGTCATTTCCTATAATTTACACCCATTTCGTCATTATTACTTTATTACGTTTATTATTTTAGGTTTGAAGGAGTAATTCGATGCTGGATTAGTGACCGCAACGCAATTACAAGGTCGGGTGAATAATTGTGGAACAAGGGAATAACTTGTTGCCGGAGTAATGACCGCAACAGAGTTCCAAGGGGAGGTTCGACTGAGATACGTAAAAAGCAAATGAGGAAATAGTAGCTCGTTCGTTATTAATTAATGTAATTTAAGTTTTAACTTGATGATTAATTATTGTAATCCAAATTTTAGGTTATCCGCGCGGTGTGAAGGAACTTGGAAGAATACCAGGAATCGTAGTGATTCATACAAAATTTATTTAATAAACTATTCCCTTACTCCTAATATTTAACAATATACTAACTAATACTAATTAACGTAATAGTAATTGGATAAGTGAAAGAAATTAACAATCATATACAATTATTTCCTAACAATACCTTATTATATAATTTCGCAATAGCACGGAAGGAGAATTCTGAGTTCTAAGTTTGTAGAAGTTAAAGATTTTAAGCACCTTGCTGTAGTGAGAGAATTCTAAGTTCTAATTTGTAGAAATTAAAGATTTTAAGTACCTTGTTATAGTGAGAGAATTCTAAGTTCAATCCTTAAGGCGTAAGTTTTGTAGAAGAAGTTGATTTTAGATTTTAGAGATTAGGATATAGAATGATCCTTCCGGCTTATGTGCCCGTATTTATACCCGAAAAACTCGTTAGTGGGGATTATGCTTCGTAGGTGGGTGGGGGTTATGCTTCGCAGGTAGGTGGGGGTTATGCTTCGCAGGTAGGTGGGGACTCATGGCTCGCGCGGTGGTTGGTGGCGTGGGGGAAACTTGACGTCATCCTTCCCGCGTTGACTATGGCGTCGCCATTTTGTTCGTTAAGGCGTGGAGTACATCCGTTGGGGCGCTGGTGTTGGGCTCAGTGCTGCTACCTTCCTCGTTACTTCACTGTGACGTAGTTCCGGTTGGCAAATGGCGTCTTACGCGTATCGGCCCGACAAACATATTGTCGATTATGTGGTTGTAATAAAGGGTTAGTGCTGGGTTTTCGTAATGGCGTGCGACGTCTCCGCTGTGGCGTACAAGTGCGTGGAGACACTCCTCACACATGACGACTGGCCGCACGGTTGTTGCTGGCCATCCGCAATCTTCGCAGTAGCCATGGTTGATGAGGTTGTTGTACATCGCATGGACGTCGAAGTATTCGTACTCAGGAGGTTGCCCCCGGGTGAGGTAGCACTCGCCACAGATCCCACGATCATCGTCATTGATGTAGACATTTCCGTAGGAGCAGTAGAGCTGGTGGAAGTATACCATCACATGGAACTGCAACATCGACCCTTCAAAGAACGTTGACGGGTTGTCTTGGTGGTGCTCATCTCCAGGGTGGTCACTTCCCGACCGACGGTCACTGGATCGGCGAACTCGTGGGGTGCACATCCTGAAGCAAATTGGAAATAGCCCAGGTAAGTACGTACTTTGCTTAAAAACTATATCTCGAACTCCTTTATTAGACCCCCCCCCCATTCCCCCCCCCATAGACCGGCCATTTTGGCGACGGTATATGGTGAAACGTCCAGCTGTCATACTTCCATTGTTTAAAGGTCATATACCGTGTGAGTTGCGCATGTTACCCTAGGATCAGAGTGTAGGTACAAGTGCACGAATATCGATGGCTCTGCCGGCGGTTCTAGGGGACGTGCGGGGGAGCGACTTTGGTGTTGAGTAGTGGGGGTCGATCGCTCTTCAGTACCTGAGTTTCGTTCGGATCGGAAGCAAAATAATTTTTGCAAGAGTAAAATGTTGGTAAGCCAGCGCTGTCTTACCATTTTCCACTTTTACGTGTTAATTTGCATAAGGATTTCGCGGTTTCAAAAATGGGCAAAAATTCATGTTTGAGTTTCGGGTTTTTTGCAATTTCCCCTTATTCTTGGTGTTAACCAGGTGCGGAAACCATGCCCAGATGTCATGTTTTCTCAAGTGTTACGTCATGGCGGGACGTGACATTCCCCCCCTAATTCTGAGAATGTTGTACGCAGTACACATTCTCATGTTGTGTTGTGATGGTGCTTACGTAACCTTAGATCTACGCGCTTTGTTCGGATGGACGGTTTTTATTCGACCGTCGACGTTTAATCTTAAGTTTCCGTTCGGGAGAATCTTCAATATACGGTGCGGACCGGTGTAGTGGTCGGCGAATTTTCCTTTCCTCGGTTCTTTTAATAGAAATATATTTTCTCCCTCTCGAAAATTCTGTGCGTTAACCCGGCGATCGTAATATCTTTTGGATCGTATTTTTGCTTCAGTTAGATTTCGGTGGGCTGCGTTTTGTAATTCTCTTATTCTCAGAGTGAGCTGTCCCAAATATCCTATATACGATTCGTCCAATTCGTCTTCTATAGGTACGTCACTGCAAGGCATGCGAGCTATCTTTCCGAAAACTAATTCATGAGGGGTGTGACGTGTTCCCTCATGGACGCTGGTGTTGTACGAGAACGTGGCCATCTTAAGCCATTCGTCCCATTCATGGTTACGGTCGACGTACATCTTTAGATATTCCGTCAACACGTGGTGTGAGCGTTCGATGGAGCCATTGGATTGTGGATGATAAGCAGTTGTTCGAAATTGCTTAATACGAAATTTCCTGGTTACCGCCCTCATGAAAGAGCTTATGAAGTTTGAGCCTTGATCAGTGAGAATGGCCTTGGGTGCGCCGAAGAGGCAAATGAATTCTTTTGTGAAGCCATCGGCAATATTTAGTGACGTCGCATGTGTCAAAGGTACCGCTATTGAATATTTCGTCAAGAGATCTTGAATGGTGAGGATGTATGTGTATCCGTTTTTTGTTGTAGGAAAGGGTCCTACTATATCGAGTGCGACCTTATCAAAGGCGGAGCCCGGCGTGTCGGTAAGTACCATTGGTTGCTTCGTTTTCACTCTAACTAATTTTTTCCTTTGGCATTCGAGGCATTGTTGAACGTACGTTTGTACTTGTTGTTTTAGACCGTCCCAATAATAATTATGTCTTATCCTCCTGTAGGTCTTCGTCACTCCTTTGTGTCCGCCAAAGGCCGATTCGTGGTATTCCTGAATGATGGTGCCACGCTGATCTTCTGTTGGTGTTTTGACGAGTTGGAGGCATATGATAACCTTGATTGAGGTTTCGGAAAGATGTGATGTGATCAATCGTAGTATTAGTTTCCACGGTATCCCGTCTATCTCTGCGGTTTTAGCCATACTTATTGATTTTAGCCCTAATTCCTGTACGACGTCTACTAAACTTTTAATTGTTTCTTCTAGGATTGCTGGATCTGTTCTGACGGCGAGAGATTCTTTTACGGGGAGGCCGATAAAATACCGACGGTTCTGCATTACCACGCTCGACCTACCCAGGGTAATATTCCCGTGCGTCGGTAACATCTTAGATGTCGCTAGGTGCTTTGATCCATCGCAAAATGGCTGCCCCTTGCACGTGAGGAAGTACACGAGGTTATCTCTTCTGATGGAAAGTGAATCGCGGATTTCTACAGTATTACTCCGGTTTGAGAAACGAATGCCCGTTTCTATTTGTGGCTCTGCTGTGTCTTCGTACGGTACTTCGTTTATCGTATCGTTCCAGTCAGGGAGTGCGAAAGAATTAGCTTCGAACCGTGGTCTAACCTCGCTTTCGTTTTCAGATTCTCCAGTGTCTTCGTCCCATAGTTGAGTTATTCGTGCCCTAAATTCAACGGGAGTTGAAGACGTCGTCGGATGAAAGGTGAGTATCTCGTTGTTTTGTAGGATATTATCAACGTCCATGATTTTAGGTGAGGTGTTTGGTGGACCGTCGGTGTGAGAGGAGCATCCTGCGAGAAGCGGGCTGTTTCCTGCCGGTAGTTCGTCCTGTACATCCGTCTTCGTTCTCTTCCTGGGGGGGAACGAGAATATGGATTCATCCGTGTCAGAATCGCTCGTCGTTCGGTGTCTGATGGGTAGTACCTTCCGAATTGTTTCGGAATCTATGTATCCTACTGTATTTCTCGATAGAGCGTCGGCTGCCTTATTGCTTTTTCCAGGTTGGTAGACGATCTTGTATTCGTACTCCGCGAGCTTGAGTCTCCAGCGGATTAACCTTGACGTTGGATCCTTCACACGATGCAGCCAGACGAGAGGTTGATGGTCCGTAATAAGAGTGAATTTTCGGCCGTATATGTAAGGTCGGAAATATTGTACGCAATAAACGATAGCTAATAGTTCCTTTTCAATGGTCGAGTAGTTTCGCTCCGGTTGTGTTAATAAACGTGAGGCGTAGCATACAGGTAAATCTTTTCCAGGTTCTCCCTGACTTAAGACGCCGCCAATGGCGTAGTCGGATGCATCAGTCGTTATGTTGAATTCGATTTTAAAATTTGGGAACTGCAATATCGGTGGTTTACATAATTCGTCTCGTAAGTATTCGAACGATTCTATTTGTTCCTTAGACCAAGTAAATGTGACATTCTTTTTGAGGAGATTCGTAAGTGGTTTTGCAATTTTAGAAAAATTTGGGATAAACCGCCGGTAGTATCCTGCAAGGCCGAGAAATTGTTTAATGTTCTTCGGGGTACGTGGAACTGGAAATTCTTTGACAGCTTGGATTTTCTTTGGATCAGGTTTCACGCCTTCATCCGTTATTACGTGTCCGAGATATACGACTTCTTTTCTAAGAAATTCACATTTACTTGGTTGTAAATGGAGATTAGCGGAATGTAAACGTTCAGCCAACTTCCTAAACTTTGTTTCGTGTTCTTGTAGGGAGCTGGCGTACAAGACAATGTCATCAAGATAAACAAACAATTCGATGCCTTGTAAACCCGACAGCACGTTATCCATCAATCGCTGGAACGTACTAGGAGCGTTTTTTAATCCAAAAGGCATTCGCGTGAATTCGTAGTGGCCGTAAGGGGTGGAGAAGGCAGTTTTTGGTGCATCCTTCTCATCCATCGGTATTTGGTGAAATCCCGACGCTAGATCAAATATCGAGAAGTACTTAGCTCCTCCGAGCTGATCCAGGATTTCGTTAATGTTAGGGAGGGGGTAGGCGTCCCCTATAGTTTTTTCATTTAACGCCCTATAATCTATCACCATCCTCCACCTCTTATTTCCGTCCTGATCCGGTTTTTTCGGCACGATCCACAACGGGGAATTGTATGGAGACAAAGAAGGTTTTATAATGTCATTGTGTAACAATTCCGTTACTTGTTTTGTAATTTCCTCCTTGTGGATCGGTGGAAACCGATATTGTTTGGTGTTTACAGGCATACCATCGGTCGTTATTATCGCGTGTTTCAGGACGTCGGTCGCGTCTAATCGATCGCTAGGTAAGTGAAACACGCGATGATATTGCTCGATTAAATTCTCTACGCTGTTCCTCTCTTCCGGATTTAAATGATCGAGGCGTAGCGCGTCTTTTATTTCGTTAATTCTTTCGCGATCTTTTGCGCCGACATGCAACACATGCAGTAAACGGTTTCCTGCTTTCCGACTCTCCCCGGTGGTCCGGGTTCGTTTTGGGTCTGGTTTAGAAAAGAGCACCCAACTTGGCTCGCTTGACGATTCAGGTACTGATTGTAAGTTACGATTTAGTTTGTTTCGATTATGCAACTTATTTTTTGCGATTGATTCGGAAAGAGGAACTGGACTCGAATCGATTTCGGATTTAGCTTTTGTATCTAGATTTGAGTCTGATTTAGTTTTCGAGGTTGATTTTGGGTCCGATTCGCGATAGAGACTTGATTTTGGAATGGATTTTGATGGTTCCGAAATCGATTCGAGAGCGCATTCGGAGTGATTAATATCATTGTTGTTCGCAACAATTGTTTTATCGGAGTTTTGTATAGATTTCGTTCTCGTAGGGGAATCGCGTTGCTCTCCTAATATAGTATCGAACTCTTGTAATTTTATTGTAGGTATTTCTAATTCGACCTCGAATTCATTTGTATTTATTACGCGTAAACACGCTCGGCCTTTAGAATTGCGAACAACGGTATTTCCTAATAATACACCATCGCACGTGTATAGCCGCGGAATGTAGCCTTCGCTGAGCTCGGGATTAGCAATGTTTACATACATGACCGCGTTCGACCTAGCGGGAATGACGACGGTTTTATAATTTGAAAAGGGGATAGTTACATCGTGAAACCGTAGGCATTCGTCGTCATATGAAATATTTACGCCTTTTTCTCTCAGAAATTCGGATCCCAAAATTCCACCGTGCTCGATGGGGAACGCATCGGGTACGACATGAAATATAACTTCATGATTGAAGAGGTTTATTGTATATGTCCCGAGGGTTTGTACGTTCTCCTCGGTAATGCCGGATAGGTATAGGATATCGAATTTGTTAATATTATCAGGGAAATTAACTCGACTTAATTTTAAAAGATTAGGTTCGGAACCAGTATCTACCATAAATTCGACAGGGATTTTTAGGGATTCGGAGCATATTTGAATCGAGGGGATCGAGCTATTTTTATTTAGTCGGATTGTGGTGACTCGTTGGTTGGGTTTGGCGTTTTTTCGGTAGTTATTTTGTGGATTGGACGCGGTTTTGTCTCTGTCCTTGTCTGGTTTGCGTCCGTTAATACCAGGGGACTCGTCGCGTTTCCCGATTGCCTAAGGCTATTGTTATACGCCCGTTTGCGACACTCGGCTATCACGTGCCCGGGCTTCTTACAGTAATTACACGTCTTTGTTTCGTAACCGTTACGGTCACGTGACATCGCGTGATCTCTAGGCGGGGAAGAAGGGGTGGTTTTGCCCACTGACGCGGGACTAGGAGCACTGGCGGGGGCACCATGTGACTCTCCACGGTAATTTGTTGCTACTCGGCCTTGTTTATTGCACGATTGACAAGCACTAGCGCGATTCTCCGTTCGGTTAATATCCTTAGCGATAGTCGAGACCCTATTATTATTGAATAAAGAATTATCCCGTTCTATCGTTCTATGTACTCTAATGGCTGTATCAAAAGCGGTTTCAAGGCCATCATAGCCCGCTAGCGATACTTGAATTCTAAAATCTGGTGGCAATCCTCTAATAAATGATTCT